>OX638372.1:72925558-73390563 GCA_951812925.1 Calliopum simillimum | reverse complement strand
AAAAAATTTGAAAAAAACATTAGATGTAGCATACTTTAAATTTTATTCGACGCGCAATATTTTATTTTTTAACTCATCCTGCAGTTTATGAAACAACGTTAACTTTAACTATATTTTACTCAAAATTTACTTTTTGTTACTTGTACCCCTTTGCTTCTAACCCCTCATATAGAATTAGTATGTAACGAAACTTGGTTTGAAAATAAAACGGACATCAGTTTTCCTTCAGATATTAAATGGATGCTTTCATTAGGAGAAAAATTTGCGCTACCAATAACCAAAAATAACCTGTCCCCACTACACATAATAGCGGATGTTGAACAAACAATTCAAACAATTGAAGAGGATAGAGAAAAAGAGGTTGCCAGATCGACAATGGCATACAGAATCACGGATTACAGAAAGAAAATAAAAAACACAACTCGGGAAAAACTAATTTCGAAGATATACGAAAAGACTTAAAGATAAAATTATTCAAACTAAAGCGGATAAAGGCAACAAAACGGTTGTTATGTATAAAAAAGATTACGAAGCAAAAATGATTAAACTACTCGAAGAAAAAAGTACATATAAATTAATACGAACGGATCCTACGGCTCAACTTCAAACACAAAATAACAAGATAGTGAACGAACTATACAAAAAAGATTATATTGATCGTGTTCTAAAGAACAAATTATATTGCTCCGCACCACAGGCGCCTAGACTATATGGACTGCCCAAGACGCATAAACCTGGCTTACCTTTACGACCAATTTCATCATCGACAAACGTACCATGTTACAAATTATCTAAATATATTGGACAGGTTCTAAGAAATATAATATCTTCAACATACAACATAAAAAATGCAATCCAACTGAAGCAACAACTGGAAAATTTGGTCTTGGATGAACAAGATATTCTAGTATCATTTGATGTGATATCACTCTTCACAAACATACCTACATATTTAGCTATAAGGACAATTATGGCACATTGGGTCACAATAGAAAAATTCACAAAAATCCCCAGAAATAAATTTTTGGAAATTTTACAATTTTGCCTGAACAAGAATAACTACTTCAAATACGACAACAAAATTTTCAACCAAACATTTGGAATGCCGATGGGAAATCCACTATCTCCCACAATCGCTGATATAGTTTTAGACAACTTATTAGACATAACAATTGAAGAATTAAAGAAAAGAGATATCCAGATAAAATTCATCAGAAAATACGTAGATGATATATTCGCCATCATTAAGAAAGAAGACAAAGAAATAATTTTAAACACACTTAACAACTATCACGAAAAACTACAATTTACGGTAGAATTGGAAGAAAATCAAAGCATTCCCTACTTAGACGTAAAACTACACAGAATCGACGATAAAATAATCACTAATTGGTACGCTAAACCAAACTCGTCAGGCAGAATGATGAACTATTTTTCAACTCAACCGGAATCACAAAAAATTAACATGGCAAACAATTTTATTAAAAAAGTATTGACACTTAGTGAAGAACGTTTCAAAAATAAAAATATTTTCATAATAAAAAACATTTTAAAATCAAATAACTATCCCATGAAAATAATAAATAATTTAATAAAGAAAAATCTAAATAACGTTAATGAAAATTCGCAAAGATCTGGCAACCCTGTAAAATATGTATGTGTCACGTATATCCCAAGTTTAACCAACAGCAAAATTTTACATACAACGCTTAAGCAAAAAGACGTTTCGTTTGCTCACAAACCCAACAAGACGATCAACGAAGTTTTTACCAACACGAAAACAAAAATAGAAAAAGAACAGCAGCATAATATAGTTTATGAGATCCCTTGCCAGGGAAAAGAAGGAGAGGACTGTAATATGGTTTACATCGGCACGTCGAAGAGAGCGCTTGGAGTGCGCATGAACGAACATAAAACAGACATAAAATATAAAAAACAAACTACGGCTTTAGCACAACATATGTTTGACTTTCAGCACACAGCTGATTTTGAGAAAACGAAGATTTTGGACAAAGAAAGAAAAGGAAACAGACGATATATTTTAGAGAGTCTTCGCATTCAGGAGAAAATTACAAGAACAATGAACACCAAAGAAGACAAGGACAACATAAGCTCCAATTACCTAATCGTTTTAAGACAACAGCAACCAGCTGATTGAAATAATTTGGTTTTATTAGTATTCGTCTAAATATGTTTCGGTGTTGTTTGTTTATTTATTGTCATATGTTTTTAACTTTCAAAATTTTTGTTTAATATGTTAAAAAATTTTGTGAAAAATTTTTGAGTATTTAAAAAAACAATAAATAATCCCCTGAGGAAGTAAGGAATTTTTTACGAAACGTTGGGGAAAAATAATTTAATGTTTTTATAAACAAAAAGAAGAGTACCATCATTAGCCTGCCATCAAACATATATTTTTTATATTTTAGTTCAATAGTGTTTTTAATTGCAAACATTTGGAGTTAAATTTTAGTAAAATCGGATCATTTTTTAAAAAGTTATCAAGGTTTTAGTGAAATAAGACCATTTCGATTTTCAAAATTATTTTTAAATTTTTGTTGAAAAAATTAGTTTTTTCTATCAAAATCGAAATGGTCTAATTTCACTAAAACCTTAATTACTTTTTAAAAAATGATCCGATTTTACTAAAATTGAACTCCAAATATTTGCAATTAAATACTCTATTGAACTAAAATATAAACAATACATACTTGTATTAGCTACTGGCAAAAAAACCGTGCTTAATTTGGCTTAAACACGAAAAAGTGTAAAAAACTACCATAAAAATTAACTTTTTGTTGCTATGACTCAGCCAATTTGAATCGGATCTTAGATATTGGTACACTTGCTGAAAGTTTAAGAATTTTTCTCTATAATACTGTAAAAACATATTCGATCGAAATTGGGTTTCTCACAATATATTCGAAAAAATGGAGCCATAACCTCAAAAATCGAAAAGGTCGATTATCTCCAAAACCTGACCTGATAGAGAAAAACCGATTGCAGATTCGAACTCAGCGCACCAAATAACTCTGGAAACACTATTTGGTTGCTCCAGTCGAAAATCGTGTAGACCAGTGTTATGGTCACAAACGTGGCACTCGGCACTCCCAGGTAGTACATTCTATTTTATGCATGAAACAATTTTTTTGTAGGATTTGCAAACATGACCCCAAATTCTTTCGGAAAAATCTTGAACTCAAAAGCGTGCTTTACAATGAGCGATAAACTACAAAAATGTCACAAACGTGGCGCATAAAAAATGTCACAAACGTGGCACTTTTTATCAGTCTGCAATAAACATATTTCGATATAAAGTTTGAGTATACAGATGTTTAGTTGAAGGCTATTAATTATGTTTTTAATACAAAAATTTTTCTACACCATCAAAATCCTGAGTTATCCTTGCTCAAAAGTGAAAAAATCACTGTTTTGACATCTACTTAAAGCTATAGAACAAAAACAACAACAAGTCAAATTAATTTTTGTCAATGGATTCGGACAGCCAAATTTATTGCCAACAAGACATAGTTTACTGTTTTTCAATTGGATTCCCAGCTTCCAAATTATAAGCGTTTAAAGTAAGGATATCTTTCGATAACATACAAAGGATTTTTCGAGACCGAAAAATTACATAAAATGAAGTTTTATTATTTTTATTCACAACATATTTAATTACAAAAATTTCGAGACCTTGCAGACCATAATCGCATGAAAAATTACAGCTCTATTCTAGATTTAGTGAATAAGCCTACTAAACTACTGCTTTGCAAATTAACAGAATCAAAATTTCATCTGTTCATTCACTAAATCTACAATTGAGCCTTATTTTTTCATCCGATTTTAGTCTGTAAGGGCTTAAAATTTTTGTGATAAAATATATTTTTGATAAAAATAATAACCATTACCATTTTTGTTAATTTTTCGGTCCAGAAAATTATTTTTGTGTTATTGAGAGGTATCCTTTTTTTAAAGGCTTATAACTCGGAAACTGGGAATCCAATTGAAAAACGGTAAATTATGTCTTGTTAATAATAAATTCGGCTGTCAGAATCCATTTACTTGTTGTTGTTTTTGTTAAGTAGATGTCAAAACTGTGTTTTTTTTCACTTTTGAGCAAGGATATCTAAAGATATTGATGTAATAGAAAAAAAATCAAGATCAGATTCGTAATCAGGAGATTCTAATCCACCATAAAATGCTATAAAAACAGAGGTCAGGAAACCTTAGTTGATCTTTAGGGACCACTAGAGACATGACACCGTCGCAAAATTAGTCTTGAAGTGTAAATTTGTCATTATATGCAATATATCTCTCATCAAAACGCTTCAAAACCATCATTTTTCCATACAGTGGCTAAAATGTCACAAATGTGGCAATTTGGTCACAAACGTGGCAGCAAAATTTCTTAATTTCGACCTCAAAGCCGTAAATTCACACTTGTAGTTGATCTACTTAAAAGGTGAGTTGAGGAGTTATTTTTCAAAAGGGCTTATAACCAAAACGAGCCAAAAGTAGTATCATAATATTAATTGCCTGATACTTTGTTATAAATAAATAAAATCGGGTTCTTTTTTCACGAAAAGTTTACCTGATGGCTTGAAATTAATTACATTTAGTTAAAGAGACCAGATTTATCCACTTATCGATTATTATGTAAATAATGTGTATGACATTACTTTTGGTTATAAGCCCTTTTGAAAAAACACTCCTCAGTTGTAAGAGTGTGTTTACACAAGATAGCATGAAGAAACTTGCAAAAATCCAAAAAAATTATCTGCCAATTTAACAACTCGAAAAAGCACAGTTATCTAAGAATCACCCATATATTCTTGATCAGCGTCATCTCCTGAGTCGATATAGCCATGTCCGTCTGTCTGACTGGCTGGCTGGCAGGGTGTGTGTTGAAATAAATTTTTTGGGAAAACTAACCAAGATAATTCAATGAAATTTGGTACACTGCCTCCGTCGTCAAAGATAGCTCGGGGGATTGAAAATGAGTGAAATCGGTCAGCGGACACGCCTACCGCCCATACAAAAAATATCTTCAAAATGCAACTTTAGAAGTATTTTTCACGATAATGCAACCAAAATACTTATAAATACTACGATTTGTAAGCGCAAGCTCTGAGTAAAAACTGGACACAAGAGGGCGTGGCACTTCCCATATAAACAAAAGTTTCAGAACCCTATACTGAAAGCGTCTTTTGAGATAATCGAACTCAGACACTAAGTTTCAAAACGCTACACTGGAAACGTTTTTGAGATAATCCAACCAAATTTCACTCAAATACTAAGAACTATAAATTGTAGTGTAGTATGGTGGCCATACCTTGAAATACAAAATAATGTGAAAGAATTGGAAAAAATACAAAGATTGGCCCTTTTGAGAATAACTGGAGCTATGAGAACTACTCCAAGAAAAGCTTTGGAAGTTGTATTGAATGTCCTGCCAATAGATCTCTATATTAGAGAAAAGGCTGCCATAACATCTGTTAGACTAAATCAAAACTATAAATTCAATAGATTAAGCTATAGGCACACAACCATTTTGTCAGAAATATGTCAGACAGATTACATTAAAGCTTTCACAGATTTTAGTAAAAGCATTAAAGTCGAATATCCCACACTTGAACAATGGGAGAACAAGAATATCCTTAATGATACCACTTTAGAAGTATATACGGATGGTTCTAAAATGGACGTAGGAACTGGTTGCGGGATCTTCAGTCAACCAATTAATCTCTCAGAGTCGGTAAAAATATCTCACAATTGTTCAGTATTTCAAGCGGAAATATTTGCGATAGCAGAGGCGGCAAGGTTGATATCGATGAGGGATATATCACCTACCGATATAACCATTTACATAAAAATATTCAAGGAAGTGAAAAGGCAGATGATTTAGCTAGGAAGGGCTCATTATTGCCTACAGAGAATATTAATCATATCGTTAAACCACCAATGTCACACGATTGTAAGATAATTTCAGACAGAATGCTTTTGGAGATGATGAGATGGGACAACTCGACCCATTATCAAACGACAAAAACTATTTATAACACTCCTAAGATAAGGTAACTAAATTGCTTTTAAAGTGCAGCAAGAGTAAAATAAAGTCAGTTATAGCAGTAGTTACAGGGCATTATACGATATGCAAGCACTTGAGACAGATGGGGTTTGAGACTGACGATCTTTGTAGATGGTGTGGAGACAGCGACGTGGGAGAGGATAGTCAACATTATCTTTGCCAGTGCCCTGCACTTGGAAAAACAAAATTTAAAATATTTAGATCCTTCTTTTTTTTCAGAATATGTGAGAACTTATGGAGATAGACCCCGCTAAGATCCTGAAATACATCATGGCATCAAAATGGGAACAGGGAACATGAAAAGTAGCCAACGACCAATGAATAAACTTCAATAAGATTGATGACTGTATAAAATATACTGAATTAAATTAATTATATATTTATGTATCATAGAACTATGTACCGTATTTAAAGAGGGATCACTATGGACCAGCAGAATGGTCTAAGTGGAAGTTGTCTTGCATATATGCCGACGATGCCCTCGCAACCTAACCTAACCTAAGAATTATAAATGCAAACTCTGAGAAAAATCTGGGTGAATTCGAACAAGAGGGCGTGGCAACTCCCCTATAAACAAAATTTTCAAAATACTGCTGTTTAGGGTATTTAATGTTTGCCAGGCCAAAGGTAACACCCTTACTAGTTATTTATTTATATCAATTTTCTTGACAAACTGACAGTAAAAATGACAATCGGCCGTATCCATGACTTTTACTCGTTGATGGCGACATGTAACGGACAACGTCATGCAGCTGTCAACTTGTTATCGACTTTTAACAAGCAATATCACCAATTCGGGACATTTTAAAAGCTTAGAGACATTTGAATGACATTGTCCGACAGAGAATACTAACTTCCTGACAATCTGATTATGATTCATTGATGAAAAACTCATTTCGGAAAAGTTCATGTAGAGTTCGCTATGTTCGTGCTATTTTCATGATGAATCATCGATGAATATATAATAATGAATGATGTCGCTCAAAAACGCCACCGGGATTTAACTTTTGTATTTTAAAAGTTTTTTCTTTCATTTATTCGTATTAGACTTAAAATTTTTGAAACGGACACACTTAAAACTAACTTGCTAAACTGAAACTTTTTTTGGTGGTTTTTTGAAGAGTTTTTGGTCAAGATTATTGCCTTATACTTTTTTTTAAAAAATTTTAATTATTTGAAAGTTATAAGCATGTGAATTTTTAGGTACGTCTTTTTTTAAATTGCGATATCTCCGTAGATGTTGGGCGAAAATTTATGAAACTTTTGTGTTAGGACTAAAAATAATTTAAAATGTTGATGAAATAAACTTCATAAAAACTTTAAAAATTTCTTATAAATAATGCACTTTTTAATAAACAAATATATATTTAAGCTATACCTATAGATAAATAAAAACAAAATTTTTACACAGAAATGTTCTCTAAAATCTGCACAACATTTCTATGAAAAAAAATTAGGGGAAATTATCATTAATAAAAAATTTACGCACGCTTTAGTGGTGCCACATAAGCGCCTTGCCTAGTTATTTTTGCATTTCACTGCTGCATGCCGTTTCAAAACAACAAATCATAATTTATGCACAAAGTGAGAATACACGTTAAAACGCGCAGCGAGCGTAAATGTGTGAATCGCATAGGCAAGGCGCCTATTCCGACTAGAAAATTTTGTGTGGCGACAATTAGGGCCCCGTTAGTTTTGCTTAACCAGAACGTTAGGGCCAAACGCGGGAGCCTAACAAGGCCCTCATATCGGATGTAACGGTGTTCCCCATATTTTCCCAATAAGGAATGCCTAATGCCGGCCTAATTAGGTAGGCGTTCGTATTTAGGAAAATTTGAGGCTTACCAAACTAGGCCATCGTTGGGATTTCGCACTTGACCCTAACGTTCTGCTTAGGCAAAACCAATTGGGCCCTAATTCACGCCTAACTAATAATAATCTTCAAATCAATAAAACGAAAAATAGCTCTGTATTTTTTTAGTAATTTATTGAAAATATTATTTCTTATTTCTATCTTAATTTTTTAAGAATTGTTAATATGCTTAATTATAATAACTGATCACATTAAAGATAATTCAGGTTTATTCCGAAATCCGTGTGATTTCAATTACTTATTATTTAGGAGGCTTTTTGATTAAAACCGTGAGTCGAACGATAAAAAGAATTGGAATATCTAATTGCAGGTTGTACAAATAATATAAGTAATCGTTAGATAATATTCTTAAAAAATCGCAAAAAGTCGGAAAATTCGATTTTATCGAATATTTCCTAAACGGCTACTTTCTCGTAAATGTAAATCAATATTATTTGTAAAGCCTGCAATTCTCCACAAAACAGATTCTGATACTTTTTATCGCGTGACTTACCATTTTTATCAAAAGCTTCTAAAATGGAAAATAATTGAAACCACACGGATTACGGAACAGTCCTTATTGAAAATAAATGGGGAGTGTTTTTTCAAAAGGGCTTATAACCAAAACGAGGCAAAAGTAATGTCATATACATTATTTGCATAGTAATTGATTAGTGGATAAATCTAATTTTTTTAACTAAATAGAATTAATTTCAAGCCATCAGGTAAACTTTTCGTGAAAAAAGAACCCAATTTTATTTATTTATAACAAAGTATCAGGCAATTAATATTATGATACTTCTTTTGCCTCGTTTTGGTTATAAGCCCTTTTGAAAAAAAAACTCCTCAAATACAATTGCAGACATACCTGACAATCCTTATTTAGTTTTTGAACCGTTAAATTTAATAAAATAGGGTTTTAATGAAACAATCGTTTGGAAGAATGAATGAGTCATGTATAGAAAGGAAATCTTGAAGAAGTTGCCTTTAATTATAACATTAGCATGGAAGACGAAACGAATCGGGTGACTAAAAATCAATCGTTAATATCAGCCTATTGAAATTTTCATTAAAAACTTGGTTTGACTTAAGCTTCCATTTTAACTCAAAGAATTAAGTTTGTAAACAAAAATTTCAATTCTTGTCTTAACTTTGAAGTTGTAAGCAGTTGAAAATCAGTCATTCGATTAGTTTCGTCTTCCATGCTAAGTTTATTAAATAGATATGTATCAACATATCGGCACTAAAATGCAAAAGGACGTAACAACATGTTTCGACATATCGCTAGAAATAAGAAAAATTGTAGAAGTGCACTCTGAAATGAATTTGAGTTATTTCGTTGTAACGTCGTTTTGCATTTAAAGTGACAATTTACAACCAAAAAGTCAATAGTGAAACTTAAAAAAAAATTTTGAAATAAAATCTGCTGCGGGTTTCAATCAAAAACCTTTTTTTTATCACGTGCAGCACGACCACCATTCCAATCCCTGCAGTGATGAAGAGCTGATGCCAATGATTTTATGATGGTATACTCACTAAGATCTTCTTTCGATTTTGAAAAAGTTTTAACGAAAGCATCTGCAAAGAAAAAAAATTAATTTCATTGGACACTGTTAAGAAATAACGTGACAACCCTAGAAAAATGTTTTTGACTAAAGGATGCAGTTCGATTTCAAATAGTAACATATACAGATCTGAATATCATTGCATTTGTTCTTCAACCAGGAAAGAAAAACGTAATTATCTCAAAACATTTTTCAAGAAAGCTGCGCATTATTTCGTAAACAAATTTTTAAGTATACGTACCTCTTCGTCTGCTTTGGTGCAGTTAAATTTAAGCGCCAGTTCGCAACTTAAAGCATAACGCAAATGCGTCGGCTGACGGCCAACCCAATCAGCGACAGTGAATTTACTTAATTTACTAGCAAGATGTATCAGAGCAACTGCAATCATCTCTGGTTCCCACTGTAGACAGACGACAGTGCTTAAGGAATCATTTACGAAATTCCATGCCATTTGCACCATTTTTTTAAGTTTCTGCTGATCGCCTTTGAAGCATTTCGCATATTTGAGCAAGAATGTGTACGGATGTTCCACCTGGAGATCGAATTTTATGGTTTGCAGCAGAATACGCTCCAAGTCATAACTTCCTATAAGAGAATTGAAGAAAAATTTACCCAAATAATAATAAATTTAGTTTTATACTAACGCACCTCCTTTGGATCTTCTCCGAATGAATAGAATTGCGTGTCCGTTAAACGTCCACGTGCAATCTTTATTATTTCCCTGGATTTCTTGGGCGTTTCCTCTACTTTGCCCGCCAAGAAGAGGCCACAGCATGCAGTGACATAACGCGGAAAGCTCTTAAAATGAAACATATAAAAGCGATGAAAGTACACCACTCCGGTAGCAATGATATTGTGTCCAAGGCCTATTTCGGTGCCACAACTCATGATGAAGCGTGCGCCTTCTTTGCGACAGCGACGTTCCGTGTCCAATGTTATGTCATCCAATACAGATGGTGTGTCTTTCAACTCTTTTTTGTCATAATACCAGCAAGGCATTGTCCCAATGTTGACAGTGATACTTTGACTAGGATTTGGGGAGTTTTGTTGTTGCGGCGTCTTCTTCAGAATCTGGCTCAGTTGTTGTAGGTACAGGTATTCCTTCATGAGAAAATGATTACGCTATCGCTTAAATTGACTTATTTATTAGAAAGAACAAAAGCACTTACGATTATGTTTAATCCAAGATGCAAAATTCTTTTGCGAACTACATTTTATTAGAATTTTATCGACAAACCAAACAACAACTTAAATGTCAGGGCTGCCGATGGATGATTTGATTCCTAACTCTATTTAGACAAGCGGTGAAGGGTAGAGTCCATGCAAATCCCGGGATTGATTAAAACTATTTTTATCAAAAATATGAAATTAAGTTAAAAAATTAGGTAAACATTATTTAATTTTGTTGAACAAGCACCGATTTTGATCCGACCTTACTCATTTTGTTGGTAATTGAATTTAAAAAAAAAAACTAGATTTATGCAGTTTAAAATAAAAAAATAGGAACAATTCTCAACAAAAATATTAGTTTTCGATGTATCTGTCAATTCTCAATCTGAATCTGGCTTCAAAATTGGTCTATCACGTATGGTTTTTGAGATATCCTCAACTCAAAGTTGAAATAACACGATTTGTGAGGTTATATGGAGGACACTCGAAACTATTTTCTATTGTATGCGTTATATAGTACTATTTTGTGCCTTCAAAATGAGTTATAAATTCATGATACCATTTGAAATGATCGTATCTTTTTATAAGAAAATCCTTTGATACTATATCATAGCTTATTTTGAAGACAAAAGCCGTGTTCCTTTTGACGCGTATATACAATTGTATATTTTTAAATTGCAATAACTCATGAACAGTGAGTCACACAATAAAAACTCTATGGAACTTTTTTATGGCGAATCACGTTCTCTACAAAATCTTTTCATTTTATATTTTAAAAAATTTATCTTTTAGGATTTATTCAATAAAAACTGGATAAGCGCCGATAAACGGCAAAAAATCACTTTTTTTTAATAACTTCTAAATAATTATTATTCATCTAAATATTATTTTTACAAAAGATCAAAATTATTTGTAGAGCATGTGGTTCTCCCTGAAAAAGACCCTTGACTTTTTATCGTACGACTCACAATTTATAAGTTATCGCAATTTGAAAATTACCACAATTTTATATACGCGTCAAAAAAACACGGCTAAAGAATAGAACTAGATGCTGCATTTAATAGAAAATAATTTCGTACATACTCCATGTAACCTCAAAAATCATATTTTTTGAACTTATAGTTAAGGACATCTCAAAAACAGTACTCGATAGACCGATTCGGATTCAGATCTGGTAAATGCAGTGAAAATTACTATTTTTGGTTAGAATTGCTCTATTTTTTAAAACAAAAAACCGCATAAATTTAAAGTGTTGGTTTTTTTTTCAATTTCGGGATTGCAATTTATAATCCCGAAAATCTCGGGATCGCCAAAAGGCCCAAAAATTGGCATCCTTAATACATATATATCGAACAAATTAAAATTTCAGACTTAAAAAAAAGGCTTTAAAAAAAACTGGTCAAAATTTTCGAAAATTTGCCATATTTCGAAAATCATGAATCGGATTTAAGGTTCCGGTTTTCATAAAGCCGTATCCCGATCTTCCGATGGCTTTATCGGAACTAAGAGAAGTTGTTCGTCCCAAGAATCTTACATTTTTTGGTGTTCTACCGATTACCAACCACCACCACAAATAAAAATGGCAAAGTCCTAAGAATATTTTGAAACAAATGAGTTTTTTGGCACGAAAGGAATATAAAAAATATGTAGCTGTGTTTTAGACGACATTTTATTTATGCTTGTATAAGCACGTAGAAAAAAGAAAATTCGCAATGGAGTCCCTTGTAAAAAAAACTATGACAGCTGTCATGATCTTAAGTTCGTGTGGTAATAATCGAGGTACTAATAAAATGAAAATGCTACTTTTTGAGAGCAATAAAAGCACTTAAAAAATTCAAGTTCTTAATAATATTTTATCTTAAAGATTAGAACAAACATTTTATTCGTACATTTACATTATTTAATTTTGGAGCAGCTTCAAATGTTCTCATTAATATCGCATTACTTTTTCCCCAGATTAACCGAAATTCGGCAACTTCTCGTTTTTCATTATGACAAGCGCATTAGGCGTTCATTAGGTAAATCTTAAGCCTGCCCAACTAGGCAAATGTTAGGCATTCCGAAACTAGGCAACTGTTCGTTTATCACTATGACCCCCGCGTTAGGTTTTCTTTAGGCAAACGAAATTCGGCAACTGTTCGTTTATCACTATGACCACCGCATTAGGCGTTCATTAGACAAACCTAATTTAGGAATATCTTAAGCCTGCCTAACTAGGCAATTGTTAGGCATTCCGAAACTAGGCAACTGTTTGTTTATCACTATGACCCCTACGTTAGGTTTTCGTTAGGCAAACGAAATATGGCAACTGTTCGTTTAGCACTATGACCACCGCATTAGGCGTTTATTAGGCAAACTTAATTTGGGCAAACCCAAAGCCTACTTAACTAGGCAAGTAATAGGTATTCCTAATTTAGGCTAACCCCATTGCTTCCCAATTAGGGCCTAATGTATTTTTAGGCATTCCTAAGCAAATTTCTAGTCGGGATGTAGTGACATTTAAGTACTCGTAACTTTTTTATTAGTGATAAGTTCCTCCAATTTCATAGAAATGTTGTGCAGATTTCAGAGAACATTTCTGTGTAAAAATTTTGTTTTTATTTATCTATAGGTATAGCTTAAATATCTATTTGTTTATTAAAAAGTGTATTATTTATAAGAAATTTTAAAAGTTTTTATGAAAAGTTTATTTCATCTAAATTTTGATATATTTTTAGACCTACCACAAAAGTTTCATAAATTTTCGCCCAACATTAACGGAGAAATCGCAATTTAAAAAAAGACATACCTAAAAATTCACATGCTTATAACTTTTAAAAAAATTTAAATTTTTTAAAAAAAAGTATAAGGCCACCAAAAAAAGTTTCAGTTTAGCAAGTTAGTTTTTAGTGTGTCCGTTTAAAAAAATTTAAGTTATCACTTAGTTTGTGATAAATAGACTTTTTAATTTTATATTATTTATATTCTTTCAGCTAATGAAACTCTATTACGAACTTTGCTAAGTTACTGTTCTTTACATGGAGCTAGTGGCGGTGGACTTGCATCAGTAAGAATGGAATTGGTGCTTCTGCTGCAGGAATTACAACAAGAAAAATCACAACAACAGCTTTTAAGTCCTCTTCCGTTCCCGACAACACTTCCACTTTTGAGTGCATGCGTAGCAGGAAACAAAACAGTCATAGCAGATCCTATTAAATATTTGCAGGTAATGTGTATTGCTCAAAACTTTTTTAAAGCTTAATATCAATCAGAAATTCATTGATTTCGGAAACGACTTTTCGTTTTTTGTATATATACGTATAATTAATTTTATCAAAACATTAAACAATCAATTGACAATTGATTGACAATCTTTTGGAGTGTCCTTTAGGCACACTGCTCCTGAACAAACGATAGGTTGCATAAAAATGCCACAAAAAACGAACAATGCCCCTTTATTCGTAATCGTTCACTGAGTAAAAATCAACTTTATTTGAAATAAAAATCAACTTTATTTGAATAATAAATTGGCATAAGCAGTAGTAGCATAGTGAGAAAAATTACTACCAAATATTTTTTCAAAAATGGCGGAGATATGGGGCTGTGAAATTTTTAGGTTAGTTTTTTTTGAGAAGCTATAACTTTAGTTGCATTTATCCAATTTTCAATTTTATGGTGTCAAATGATTTGTCTTGAAACATGCTTTAAAATAAAAATTAGCAAAAATTATTTTTTTTTTTATATTGTTTACAAAGAAAAAAAAAATAAATTTTTTGTTGAGTTTCTCAAAATACATATGTCATTTTTGATATTTTTTATTTTTCTTGCAAAAAAAGCTACAGGTGTAACTTACCAGTCCTCCAAATATTGGAGTGGGCCTACCAGTGGTTCTCCAGAAAAACAATAAAATGTAGTATCTTCCGCAATTTTTCAGTACATTTTTTCAATTCAAAATTTTTATGAAATTAAATTCTCAAATGCTGATGTTAGTTTATTGACTGTTTTTTTACTTGTATAGTACTAATGAAAGTGCTAACGCACTTTTTTCAAATTCATATTATCGTTTAATTAAAAATTTTAAATTCAAAAAAATTATATTGAAAAATTGCGGTAGAAGCCACATTTTATTGTTTTTCTGGAGAACCACTAGCAGGCCCACTCCAATTTTTGGAGGACTGGTAAGTTACACCTGTAGCTTTTTTGCAAGAAAAATAAAAAATATCATAAATGACATCTTTTGGGAAACTCAATTTAACATTTTTTTTTTCAGTCTAAACTATATAAAAAAAATAAAAAAAAATTTTAGCTTATTTTTATTTTAAAGCCTGTTTCAAGACAAATCATTTGACACCATAAAATTGAGAGTTGGATAAATTCAACTAAAGTTATAGCTTCTCAAGAAAAACTAACCTAAAAATTTCAAACTCTCCGCCATTTTTTAAAATTTTGGAAAAATATTTGGTAGTAGTTTTTCTCACTATGCTTATGCCAATTTATAGCCAAATCGGGTGCCATCAAAAAAATCTTGATCGTTTTGAAATTGTATAAATGTAAAACTATGCATATTTTCAAAAAAGGAGCAGCTAAGATTTCAAATAAAGTTGATTTTTACTCAGTGAACGATTACGAATAAAGTGGCATTGTTCGTTTTTTGTGGCATTTTTATGCAACCTATCGTTTGTTCAGGAGCAGTGTGTAGGAGTGAAATGTAAAAATCAAAATTCTATTGTTGGGTGATTTTAATTTACTTGACCTCAAATGGACTTTATCTGAGGATGACATATTCGTATGCGTCTAATCACACATCTCTACAACAACATATTTTTGTTGATGAAATTTTAACATATTTACAACATGTTAGTTGTATTACATACTGTTAAGGGCGACAACTTGACTTGGGTTTGGCTACTGATGGTGATAATATTGTAGTTCATAAGTCTATCCACGCCCTATCTGTGGTAGATGTTTATTATCCTTATAAAGAATTATCTTCAGCAATTTATTGTCTGTACCACGTACTATAAAAAAACTTGATAATTCGTCTTACCCTTGGTATTCGAAAGAGTTAAAAAATTGACATAATTGTCGAAATAGCGCATGTAAAAAATACGTCAGTAGTCAAAATCAAAATGACCTTGAAACATACGATCGTTTGTTTCAGGAATTTAAATCGAAATCAGCTTCAGCCTATTCTGATTATATGAATAAAATGAAGAAAATATTTTACATGATCCCAAGAACTTCTGGAGTTTGATTAACTCTAAAAAAAAAATCGGATGGTTTTCCGTCTTAGTTTAAGGCCTTGAATGGGTATGGTTAGGTTAGGTTAGGGTGGCGGCAATATTGCCACACATAGACCGCAAGGGTCCATAGTGATACCACAAACTCTCATATTAACGTCTATTCATAAACTCTGGTCCTTTCAATATGGTGTTTGTCCAAACTGAAGGATCCTGTAAGCACTGCGAATCTTTTAATGTCACTTAGGTGAATTTTAGTGAGTTCTTTTAGGGAATTAAAAAATGGCCGACCAAAGCATTTCAGTCTAGTTCTTGCAAGAGCAGGACAAAGACATAAAAGGTGTTCAATTGTTTCCTCTTCCTCAGGCTCGTGACAGTTTCTGCACCAGTTGTTGGAGACTATGCCCAGTCTAAAGGCATGATGACCAATTATACAATGACCAGTCACAACTCTAGTCAGCAGGCTGCACTCGCTCCTCGTCAGAGATAGTAAATATTTGGAAAAATCTGCTTTGTGAAAACAAGGCCAAAAATACTTTGTTATAGCACTGGTTGGGGATTGTTCCCAGCGTCTATTCGCTACTGAGAACATTTGAGCGTTCTTTAAAGAGAAGAAATGTTGAAGCGGTGCTGGAATTTTAATGTGTTGATATTCTAAAAGAGCTCCTGTTTTTGCTGATAGATCTGCCTTTTCATTTCCTAAAATTTCGCAGTGCGACGGCACCCACTGAAGGGATACCTGGTTGTTTTCACTAAGGGAAGTTAAAGCGGTAAAACATTCAAAAACTGTCTTTGATTTAATAAAGTTTGATTTTAAAGCTTTTAAAGCAGCTTGACTATCGACGTATAGAGCAATTTCCTTCTCGCTTACACTTTCTTTAAGGTAATCGACCGCTTTGTTAATCGCGAAAATTTCCGCTTGGAAAATGCTGCACTCATCTGGCAATTTAAATGAGTGTTCTACGTTTGAGTTGGAGACATAGAAACCTGCTCCAACCCCATTATCTGATTTAGAGCCATCTGTGTATACGTTTATTACTTCGGTTGGATCTTCACCTCGTGTGTTCCAGAATTCTCTAGACGGGAATGTAACCAGGAATTTTTTCTCCATAGAAAGCTTAGGAATCATGTAGTCAGTAGTAATACTCTCAATGTTACCTACGTTACTGTGTCCGTAAGGCCTTAACTTAAGGCCCCCCGATTCTTTAAGCCTAAGTATAGTATTATAAGCCACTCCCTTGGCAAAGAGATCAATAGGTAACAAAAAAAGTATAGCGTTTAAGGATTCTGAAGAGGTAGACCTCAGGGCACCAGTGATGCCGATGCTTAAAAGACGTTGTAATCGTTTTAGTTTCTTTTGTATATATGCTGTGTTTAGCGCGGTCCACCAAACATGTATTGCATACAATAAGATGGGCCTCACTATTGCAGTGTAGATCCAGATGGTGATTTTAGGGTCAAAGCCCCAAGTGATTCCATAGAATTTTTTACATGCAAAGAAAGCACCGTATGCCTTTTTTATACGATTTTCTATATTAGGTTTCCAGTTTAGTTTGCGGTCCAAGACTGTTCCCAAGAATTTTGCTTCATTAGATAGAGGTATTTTGATATTATCTAAACAAATATTCCTAAAAACGGGAACTTTGTGTTTCCTTGTGAACAAAACCAGTTCTGTTTTTGAAGGGTTAACGTTAAGTCCATTTCTTAAAGCCCATTTGCTTATTATTTCGAGAGCACTTTCTAGAAGTTCACTCATTGTGTCTAGAAATTTACCTTTGACTAGAATAACAATGTCATCAGCGTAGGCTACGACTATGACACCCTTTTTATTAAGTGTATGCAAGATGGGGTTGATAGCAATTATCCACAGAAGTGGTGACAAAACACCCCCTTGTGGAGTACCTCTAGTTGCATACTTTAGGCAGACACTCTGCCCCCATTCCACTTTAATAATACGACTACTTAAAAGTGTTTCAATCCATTCTCGAATCGGAAGGTTAACGTCTGCTTTAGTTAAAGCTTCCAAGATTGCATTGGTGCTCACATTATTGAAGGCGCCCTCTATGTCCAAAAAAGCAGCCAGAGCGTATTCTTGAAAATGTAGAGCACTCTCTATAGTTTGAACAACTGAGTGAAGGGCTGTGTCCACGGATTTTCCTTTTTGGTAAGCATGCTGACAGCTTGAGATAGCATTTATGGGCAACTTATCTCTAATGTATGCGTCAAGAATTCTTTCAAAAGTTTTTAAAATGAAGGAAGTTAGGCTAATAGGTCGAAAATCTTTGGCTTTGACGTGACTGGATTTTCCACTTTTAGGTATGAAAACCACTCTCGCCTCTCGCCACGACTTTGGTACCATATTAAGCCTTATACATCCTTCAAAGAGAATAATAAGGATTGCCGTAAAACATTTTCCAGCATGCTGAAGCATGGCTGGAAACAGACCATCAGGGCCTGGCGATTTATAAGGGCTGAATGATTTAATTGCCCACCAGACACTGTCTTTTGTAAATATAATAGGATAGTCCATAAGGGGACTGTTTTCAAAGGTCCTAACAGGTGTCGGATTTGCCAGACAGCCAGGAAAATGAGTGTTCAAAAGAACCTCCACCGTTTCTCGCTCATCTGCAACCCACTCCCCGTTGTCTTTTTGGATTAATGGATGTGAAATTTCTTTTTTGGATAAAATTTTGCGTAGCCTGGCAGCTTCAGTGGTACTTTCCACTTTAGTACACTGCTCTTGCCAGCTTAAACGTTTAGCTTTACGCAGAATAGTTTTAAATTTCTTAAGCTCAAGCCTATATTCACTCCAAGCGGTGTAGGTATTTAGCTTGCGAGCCTTTTTGAACTGAGATTGTATTTTCTTTCTCTTTTCAGCGAGTTCCTTGTTCCACCAAGGTGGTTGGGATTTTTTAGAAGAGTATTTAACTGGGCAAGTAATATGAAAAGCTTTAAGTAAAATGGCCGAAATTGTTTCATTTAATTCCTCAGCCTGTTGTATAGTATTAACTGGAGTAGTGCTTATACGAGCGAGCTTGTTGTAGACTATTGTTTTGTACAACGCCCAATCAGTTTTATTAGGGTTTCGAATAACTTTTTTAATTTTTGAAGTTGAACAAAAATTTGTTGTAAAAACGATGTATTTGTGGTCAGAAAAAGAAGCCTTATTGAGGATGTGCCAGTTTTCAAGCTTAAAGTTGTTCTTTTCAGTGAAAAGGGTCAAGTCCAATACGTTTTGGCTTAAAGGACCAACAAAAGTTGGTTCATTACCGCGGTTACCTATACATAAATTAGTAGTATTCAAATAGTTGAGGAGAGACTCACCTCTGCTGTTGGTATCGCTACTCCCCCAAAGGGTGTTATGTGCGTTTGCATCAGCACCTATCACAATGTTGTGTTTTGCGGTTTCTGCTGCTTGGATTAGGTTCCGGAGGTCAGCAGATGGGGCGTCGTCGCCATGGGCCATATACGCCGAGGTAATAAACAGAGATTTATTTCTTTCATCTTTTGATATGACCGTGGTCATATCATTGGTGCTAAAATTAGGTTTAAGAAGGATGTTGAGGTTCTTTTTAGCCAGAATGGCCGAACGTCTCTTACCTTCGTTTAGAGAGTGAAATAAGTTGTAGTTCGGTGACGCCAAGCCCTTAATGTCACCATTTGGTGCAATCCAAGGTTCTTGGATGAGCGCCACATCAAAAGACCCCTCATCAAGGGTTTTAAGCAGCACAGCTGAAGCTGAACTACTGTGATGCAGATTTATTTGCAGAAATTTCATCACGTGGCCCATTCTTCTGCTCAACCTCAATGACGGTAGAGTTCAAACTATCCGCCGAAGTGTCTAATGCTTCATTTATAGAGACGCTAGCTGCTTCTGAGGCAAGCGACTCTAAACCTAGGTCCTTCTCTACCTCATCAGATTCCAGCGTATTTAAATTTTCATCTTTAGGACTACGCTTCTTCAGTCGGAGGTATACACAAGCCATTGCCCATGCCATTCTTCCAAACCTGGGATAGAGCAGATCCTCGGCCTCCTTATTAATTTGAAGGATGAGGACCTGACCCGTCCCAGGTCCTGTTGACTCAATAGTCTTGAGTACCCTCCAATCTTTCGAAGGTATATCCGGATTTTGCCATTGTAGAAGCTCTAAGGCCAGATTTGCCTCCATTTTATGTGGAAGGGAAACCTTGGCTTTGGGGGTAGATGGAATCTTATTCCTATCTACAATTTCAATTGCAGCCCCTTCCCAGAGGCCTTTAAGGGACTTGACTGTCTCGGAACACCATTCCAGAGAGAGCTGATCTCTACACGCGATTATTTTGACGCCATTGAACCACCCTGCTCCATCAAATGAGGGCATTGGTTTGTCCAAATGGGTCTGCATGCGTGAAATCAGAGCCTCCACTAGTTTGGCTTCAACCAGTCTCCATTTTTCCATGGTTAGCTTTCCCAGCGGATCATTTCGATCAATCAAGGCAACAGTTAGGTTGTTACGCAAAACTGCACTTAGAGTATGCTTAATAATAGGGGGGTCCATTGATGATTCAGGTTTACCTCTCTTCAGCAATTGGCCCTCTGGAGATTTATCCTCCAGAGAACGCTGCCGCTTCAAGGCTTGCTTGGTCACCACGTCCTCCTCAATTTTATTAGCAAAAAGTGGGTTACCGGGTTTGAGTTTTTCATTTTTCTCGAAATGACGACGCCCATCTGTAATCACTTGTTTGGCCCAGTTCAGACTATCGGCATCTTCAGGCGAAAGTTTATCAGCTGTCTGATCTTTAAAACGATCCACAATGCGCACGGCTGCCTTGTATTTACGAAGTGCCTTTTGGCCCATATATTCGGACCTAGTTGCTTCCTTTTGAGAGCCCGGCGAACGCAGCAGCTCATCTTCCATATCAGAGCTCATAGGCACAGTTGGTTCCATAATATCCTAGACATTATAAGGAACATTTGAGAAAACAAACAAAAAACGATAAATGTTTGCTCTAAAACTCGGCGAGAATGGAAAACGGAAAATAGAACCTATCACACAAGCAAAAAGTAAGAAAATAACCGTGTGTAGTTATTCGTTACTTCAACTTAAAAATTCCAGCACTAGTTCACTGCATATAGCACCGCTTCGCTCTGTATCACTATCTTAAAATTTTTTTTTATAGATGTGTTTGAGTCAAATAGGTTGATATATACGCAAAACGTTATTTTCATGAGAGAGCAACAAGTACAAGCTGATTGCAAGAAGTAAAAATATAAGCAAACACTAACACAAAGAAAAACTTGACTTGCTACTTGAAGGTCTCTACACGAAAAATAAAGTAGAATACGAGTGCCGGAATGTAATACGTTCCACTAACCGTAACACGCAAAGCTAAATTGTATTTTCGACTTGGTAAAAAGAAATGATTATAAATTGCAACAAAAGAAAACGCCAGACAAAAAAAAAAAAAAAAGTAAAAACGGGTACTTGCATTGAATACTCGTTACACGGTCACTATTGTTCACCAGTTGAATACAAGGGTACACACACACACGATATATTCACTAACATGCACACAGGCAATGCGACTAGTACTCAATGCAAGAGCACATACACTTGTGTGAGTGCTAGAAAAAGCCCGATCAAAAAAACTTGTCAAGTTCTTGTCATTGTATTAGAAATGTATATCAAAATGATATCAAAAATGTATCAGCCGCTGATATCCATTTTTTGTATATCATTTTGATATATTTTTGATATCATTGAATGACATGTCAATTTTGTATCAGAAATGTATATCAAAATGATATCAAAAATTTGTCAGCGGCTGATATCCATTTTTTGTATATCATTTTGATATATTTTTGATATCATTGAATGACATGTCAATTTTGTATCAGAAATGTATATCAAAATGATATCAAAAATTTATCAGCCGCTGATATCAATTTTGTATCAGAAATGTATATCAAAATGATATCAAAAATTTATCAGCCGCTGATATCAATTTTGTATCAGAAATGTATATCAAAATGATATCAAAAATTTATCAGCTGCTGATATGTCAAATTTTACGTTTTCGTTTGTGAATTTTATTTAAAGATAATTATAGAAGACGAACGCGCAGCCAATTTTAGTGAATAAGTTAATTTTCTAATGAAATTAGTGAAAACCACACAAATATAATTGAGTGCAAAAGAACCGACACTCCATTCAGTTGCTGCATGCGGCCTGTGGTTGGGAAAACTAAAAGTATGGAAAACGGACGAGCAGCCAATTTTAGTAAGAAGTGAGTTTTGCCATGAAATTAGTGAAAAAGCATATGAAAAATATAATTGAGTACAAAAAAAAACTAGTTGACGACGATTAACCACAATATTGTAAAATTTGGCCATAATCTGCGTCACTTTAGTTACGGACCCAAAATTGGTTGTCATTTTTGTATCAGAAATGTACAAAAATTGTATATCATTTTGATATCTTTTTTTGATATCTTTTTTGATATCATTTTGATATCTTTTTTTGATATCATTTTGATATCTTTTTTTGATATCATTTTGATATCTTTTTTTGATATCATTTTGATATCTTTTTTTGATATCATTTTGATATCTTTTTTTGATATCATGGTGATATACAAAAAGCGTTACATTCCGTATATCACTGTGATATCCTTTTTTTATCAAAATCTTGTATGTCACTGACAAATTTTGGATATCATTTTGATATATTTTTGATATACTTTTTTTGATCGGGAGAGTATTCAAAAACTGTAATAGCAAAAACACTCAAACTTATATTGCCCACACACAAGCACAGCGTAACAACCACTTAAGTTGCAAAAAAAAAAAGAAACTTACGTCTTTTAAGCAAATTTTAAATTGGAAAATAATGTTTTTAGAGCACAACACTGCACTTTTCACGTAATTTAAATAAACAAAGCGATTCTGTCACTCGCGACTTTGATAAAAAAGTATTTATATTTCAATTAAACTCAAAATTTAAATAAATTTGCGGAGCACTTTGAGAAACACGTCTACTTTCTGTGAGAAGAGAGCTTTATCAAAATGAATGGGTATACAAATAATCCAAAAATTATTGCGGAGTTGTTTGCTGACTTGTTTAAAAAGTCATTTTCAACTGATTTATTTTCTCCAGACGTTAATGGATGCGTTTTCATTTTCGCCTGAACTGATAGTGAAATACATTGTATCTATTGAAGATGGCTCTTGTCCAGTACCAGATGGCATTCCTGCCACAGTACTAGTTAATTGTAGCTCTATTCTGAGCCAGCCGCTCAGTTTCTTATTTAATAAATCATTAAACGATAACTATTTTCCTAAACAATGGAAAGAGTCCTCTATAAGTCCAATATTTAAAAATGGATTTAAAAGTTATGTCTCTAATTACACTAGTTTACAAATGATTAAAATTTTTTTTCCCAGCGAATGCCGTTACTCATTTTATATGGAAAATGGGCTGCTGATTTCGAAAATCGCATTTTTTTTTTTTTATTTCGTGTCGTTTTCGTGATATCGGTCATTTTCGGTTTTTGAACCAAAAAAAAAAGATAGTTCCACTTAAATACAAATATCTCAAGAACCAATGTTTGTATTCAAACAAATAATATGTCATATTAAAGGTAATTAAATTACCTACAAATGATACTCACGTCACTTTTTGGCTGGTTTGTTTGTTTCGATGAAATAAATTGATTTCTGAAAAAAAGAGTATATTTTTCCGAAAAAATTACAAAAATGTCTAAATCAACTGCAGATTTTTACAAGAAAAAAAAATTTTATATCATAGTCTATAAATTTGTTAGGCAAATAAAATACTATTTAAGAAAATCGATGGAAAAATGCAAAAGTTGTATACAATTCATTGATAAGTTACCAAAATGCGTTTTTCCCTATTTTTCCGTTTTTTTGTAATAAACTGTTCGAAAATTTGAAACTTTTTGTAAAAGAAATTAGAAAATCCAAAAAATTCTTAAAGAAGGCATTAAAAAGAAATACCCGTGCCTCGCCGTTTTTCTCTAGCACGTCAGATTTTTTTTAATCGATTTTTGAAGTTTTTTAATCCACTGTACATGAAAAAACAGAAATAACGCATTCTTGTGTTAAATCGATGAATTTAACTATATGATCCTTACATTTGAGGTGTATCATGTCTTCAGCAAACTTATGCAGGATACTACGCGGAATATTTTTGTAGACAATTTTAACCCTCTCAAACCCCCACATGTAGGTCAAAATGACCTTCATGTGGGGTCAAAAATATTATTAAAAAGTCTTCTTGTATAAATTTGAAGTTGAATTTGATTTTTTCTTAATTTTTTCGAAAAAAAAAATTTTTTTTTTTTTGAAATCAATTTATTTCACCGAAACTAACGAACCAACCAAAAAGTGATGTGGATATCATTTGTATGTAATTTAATTACCTTTAATATGACTTATTATTTGTTTAAATACAAACATTGGTTCTTGAGATATTTGTATTTTAATGGAACTATCTTTTTTTTTGGTCCAAAAACCGAAAATGACTGATATCTCGAAAACGACACGAATCAGCAGCCCATTTTCCATATAAAATGAGTAACGGCATTCGCTGGGAATTTTGGCTGTAAACTAGTGTTATAGACCCATAGCTAAGTTATCAACAATTCCTAAACTTTTTGAAAAAATTGTATACGTTAAAGTCAAAGTATACTGCAGTGAAATTATTACAACACGTCAGCAGATCTATAGTCTCGAACCTTTTTGATTTTTCTTCTTTCGCCTTGAGTTCCTTAGACTCAGGCTGCCAAGTTGACTGCGTCTATACAGAATTAAGTAAAGCATTTGACAAGTTACCTCATATATTAATTTTTTTTAAGGTCAAAAAGCTTGGATTTCCCTCCAACTTTGTCAGCTGGATTGAATCTTGTTTACACGGTAACTGTATGTAATACGATTGTTCGTCCTCACTTGGAGTATGCTAGTCAAATTTGGTCACCATTTTATAACGTTCATATTGATAGAATCGAAAGAATCCAAAAAAAATTTATTTGATTTGCTCTGTATGGCCTAAATTGGATTGATTTTTCAAATCTTCCTCCTTACGAGGATCTTTTGAATCTACTTAAAATGCAGTCTCTAAGGGAACCCAGAGATAATGCAAATATTCTTTATTTGCACCAACTCGTTTCAGTAGTTAACTGTCTTTGTCATCATATGTTATGATTTTTTTGTCAAATTTTGCGTAATGCATGTTTTTTGCTAGTGCTTTGTCCGAGCCAATCAGCATGCTGGGTTAAATTTTTTTAAACATCCCATCTTTGATTTGTATGAATATTCATATGCAGGTGTATGAAAATACTCTTACATGTTTATGTCCATATAGGCTAAAGGGGTATGTTGTGAAAGTGCGATAAAGCTACGGGATATGAATCAAAATAAAACTAATATTAACTTGCATGGTTTTTATCCCTTATTTAAGAAATTTTTTTTTATAAAAAGCTTTAAATTTTATTTATAGCCTTTTTTTTTTTGCTAATTGGCTAAGAAGGCTATTAGCTGCAGAAGCTAAACTATATTATCATTAAAACACGTATATTAATTGGTATAGATATCATTAATGTTAATAGGCTATCTGAAATGGGCGTGATCGGTTAATGATAACGCCTACCACCTATACATATGTACTGTATATAGCAACCTTATTTTTTTTTTGCATATTTAAAGAGCCGCCATTTCAAAAATAAGTAAGCAAAAATCTAATGACAAATGAGTTTATTAATTTTGATCTACTTTGGTCTTTACAATTAAATATCATCTTCAAATTTCATGTTCTGTTATTATATTGTCAATGATCTTACTTGCTTTAAATCCAATATTGTTAGTTTCTTATATATTTGCTTAGCATTATGTATGTTTAAAGGCAAAAAAAAAAACAAACTATTTTAAAAGATTACCCGTAAGTCCAAAGTTTTTTGATTGAATTCATAAAATTTTCTCATTTGAGTTTTTCGCTGTGCCCAAAAGTTGTTGCTTAAGTCCAAACTGGTTTGAGGCTAGTTTTTGGACCTAGAGACCAATACATTCTTTTTATTTTCATATTCAAATAAATAAAACTGTTTTTCTATCTGTGTGTAGTCAGGGATATCAGTCCCGGGATTATAGCATTTTTTAAAAAGATCGAAAAAATAAAAGTCTTAAGGGCAGGTTCTCACCTTTTGGGGTCAAAAAAATGGAAAAAAATGCGAAAATCGTCATTTTTTTTCAAAACCTCATAACTTTTGGAATTTTGATTTTTTTTTCATGATCGTAGTTCATTTAATAGATAATACGATACAAATCAAGAATTTGTTCGGTTTTTGTGTTTCAGATCACGGGTTTTGAGCGAATCACTTCCGGCAGCGAAACACATGCCGCCACTGATGGTCGCCCCCTCCCCCCCCTTTTTTTTGATTTTTTCAATTTCAAAAATTGTATTCTCTGAATAAATATATGTTCATATTCAGAAAAAATTTTCAGCGTTGTATCTTTAACCGTTTTCTCAAAAAAAATTCCTAAAAAAAGTGCACTTTTCGGGCCCACAAGGTGAGAACCTGCCTTAAATAAAAACGAATGTTTTTCAAACATTGAGTGTTCAAAATTTGTATATTGTTCTATCACAAAATGAATTATGTTCCACATATTACACTGTTCGACAATTTGAAACTTTTTGTAAAACATATTAGAAAATCCAAAAAATTCTGAAAGTAGACGTTAAAAAAAAAATACCCGTGTCGTCTCGTCGTTTTTCTCCAGCACGACAGATTTTTTTTTAATCGATTTTTGAAGTTTTTTAATCCACTGTGCAAGAAATAAACCAAAATAACGCATTCTTGTGTTAAATCGATACATTTAACTATATAATCCTTACATCTGAGGTATATCATGTGTTCATTAAACTTATGCCGGAAAAATTAAACCCTCTAAAAACCCCACATGTGGGTCACTTTGATCCTTTTCTTAAAAAGGTACAAAAATGACACTTAAAATAGGGGAATATTGAGCCAGAATGTACTACAAAAATATTTGCTATAAAATTTCACTGTTAGTTTCACTTAAAAGTCGAAATTTTATCCCGAAACCCAAAAAATCGTTAAAATCAATTAGGACTAGGGTTGCCAACCGTACTATAATATATAGTATTGTACTATATTTCGGTTCTGCGTACTATATACTGTTGAAGAAATATATAGTACGCATAAATGCTATATTTATACTATATTCATGCTGACTGTACTATATTTTTCTGTGTCAAGTAAAGCACAGTAGTTATTGCTTTTCCATACGTTTATCAGAATGTGCTTCTACAAGCACAGATAAAGTGTCCACAAGAAGACATCTTTAGTTTTGAAACACCGAAAGTTATATTAAAAAATTTCTCACTTTTCAAAATTGACAGCGTTAAGCAAATGTTTGCTTTTGCAACTCTCTTTCCTTCTTTTTTATTTTGGAATTTAGTTAATTACACAGTCTTGCGATGACAAAAACTATGAGATCAGAGTAAGCAATTTTTATAGTTTTTTGTTCGCTGAATCCGAATATGACCTCCGATTTGCGCCATCACGTCTGAGATCCGAGTTATCCTTGATTTAAAGTGCAGAAAACGCTATTTTCAAACTTTTGACAGCGGCATTGAATAACTCTAAGCTTTCTCTTTAAAGCGTGCTTTTAACTTTTCCAATTAAATCATTAGTTTCCGAAATATCATCCATTGAAGCAAAGGAATACAAATTGAAAATAGTCCAAAACAGGGATTAGCGATAATTTTACTTCAATCGATGATATCTAGGAAACTAATGATTCAATTAAAAAACTTAAATGTACGCTTTAAAGAGGAAGCTCAGGGCTATTCAATACCGCTGTCAAAAGTGAACTAGACTAAGTACTTTCAGAACGTACGCCATATGTCTGAAAATAGCGTTTCTTGCACTAAAATCATCTATTTTCAGTAATGAATTTGAAATGGCGCGAAGACAGAAACAGAGCTAGTATCTCATTAATAAAAAATTAGCTTTTGATCTGCATTAATTTAAGTATTAAATGCGACAAAACGTATGACACTTTTATGTTAGACAAAAAATTACTAAAAAATGCAAAAAGTTCTAAAAAGTATAATTTTACAAAAATAAATAAGAGCCAAATATATCTTTGTCTATTTTTTACTTTTCCATGAAATACTATATATTTTTGTATTGTACTATATTTTTTTAAGGCTTATTCGGAAAAATACTATATTTTACCGAAAAAATGTTGGTAACCCTAATTAGGACTTTCCATATATCCATTCCTTGCCGCACTTTCCTTATAGTGGAGTCAATAAAGCCTTTTAGATGGAAGTCCTCAAGAACAGCTCTGATTTTGATATTTTTTTTTTTTTAAATTTTGTTTAAAATCAGAAACATTTTCGAACGCGGTCGGAATTATATAATTTTTTAAACAATATTTAAAAAACTTATGTTTTCATAAAAAAAAAATACAACCAACAAAAATCAAAATAGTCATTTCATATGTATTTGGCAATTCTAAATCCGAATCTGGAAATTGGAATTTCTGTATCTTATATGGTTTTTGAGATATCTTCTCTTTTTATAGGGTCTAAAATTGTGTATATAAAAACTGTTGTTAAGTTTTTCTCAAGAACAGCTTAAGCGATTTTAATGAAACTTGGAAAATGATGCATATTAGCATATACTAAAGAATGAGATAGAGTCTGACTTAGTATATACTTATGAAGAGGCGTGACACCGCCCCAAACTTTTAATTTGATTCGGTACACAGGTACTGACTACACAGGCCCACAAAAAAAAAAAGTACCATGCGCGAAAGATCAGACCACCTGAACTTTATGTTTTCGGGGTCGCTGAATCCGAATATGGTGCCAGAATAGCGAAGTTGGCTCGCGTTTTTTCAGAAATCAACAATAATGCTGAAAAATTTGAGATTTTTTTCAGCACTATTTCTGATTTGTGAAAAAATTCGAACCAACTCCGCTATTCTGATACCATATTCGGACTCAGCGACCCCGAAAACATAAAGTTCAGGTGGTCTGATCGTTCGCGCAGGGAATTTTTTTTTTGTAGTCCTGTGTACAGGCCAAAAAAAAAAAAGTACCCTGCGCGAAAGATCAGACCACCGGAACTTTTTGTTTTCGGGGTCGCTGAACCCGAATATGGTGCCAGATTTGCGAAGTTGGTTCGCGTTTTTTCAGAAACCAGGAAAAATCTCTAATTTTCAGCATTATTGTTGATTTCTGAAAAAACGCGAGCCAACTTCGCTATTCTGGCACCATATTCGGATTCAGCGCATGGTACTTTTTTTTTTGTGGGCCTGTGCTATCAATGCCTTATAATGGGCAAAAATTGGGCGAAATCGAGAAAGTGGCACGCCCACTTTTTAATCATTGAAAATGTTAATATTTTGATTTTAGAAATTCTCGAAAAACAGATTTTGATGAATATCAAAATTGCTTTGGGTAAAATTTTCAAAAGCTCTTTGCAAGTTTTTTTTAAATTATTTGGTTCTTATGTAACTTGTTGGCGTTATCGCATTTTTGTCACTTTCAGAATAAAATCCTACCTCTAATAATATGGGCAAATGGATTTCCAGTCATTTCAAAATAACATTAAACCATGAAAAAATGGATAGCTTTTTTTTTAATATAATTTGATTATGCTAGAAAAGCAATGAGCAATTAATTAAATATATTCTTTTAAAAAATCCCGGGATCCATCGTGACCAATCCCGGGATTTTCGGGACTGAAAAAAGGCCGGGAATCCGCTGTCCCGGGATCCCGAAATGACATCCCTAGTGTAGACCCAATGGTCCAGGCAAATAATACATTACAAATTGCATTAATACGCATAGAGATGAAAATTGGTACAGGGATCAATTGGTATTCTTGACATTTTGTTTGAAATTGTGTCTCTAAGGCGTGTGAAAATTTTCATCTCTATGAGAATTATTGCAATTTAACCACTTTTTTGTGTCTAATTTGCCTGAACTACAAAAATTTAAATAAATTTAGCTTAGGGATTTGAGTTCCATTTAAGTAAAAAAATTAGAAACAAGCTGGTTTTTCCGTATTCATTTGATCAGTTGTTGATGTATTGGGTGTTGGAATTAGTTATAAAGGTTTTCTAAGAGATGGCGTAACTATCAATAGATCGCATCGGGCACACCTGTAACTAAATATATTCATTTCAAAGCACATTGTCTAAGCTTCATTTTTCAGTATGTGTCATTCCACTGAAGTGTAAACAACATATATTTTTTTCTCTGTGAACATGTCGACTTTCGTTCCAACAAAACGCAATATGCGGGAAGGTTTACTTTTGTGCTTCCATTTGAAAAGAAAAGCGGTTGAAGCACAACGATGAAGCACTGGCGATGAAAAGTGGATCCATTACGATAATCCTAAGCGAAAAAAATCGTGGGGACCACCCCGCCATGCATCAACATCGACGGCCAAGCCGAATATTCATGGCGCCAAGCTTATGCTGTGTATTTGGTGGGATCGGAAGGGTGTCGTGTACTATGAGCTGCTAAAACCTAACGAAACCATCACTGGGGAACGCTACCAACAACAATTGATGCAATTGAGCTGAGCACTAAAGGTTAAACGGCCGGAATATGCCAAAAGACTCGACAAAGTGGTTTTTTAACATGACAACGCACGGCCACATGTTGCAAGAACCGTCAAGGAAACGTTGGAGGCGCTGAATTGGGATGTGCTACCCCACCCGCCTTATAGCCCAGACATAGCCCCTTCCGACTACCACCTATTCAGATCGATGACGCATGGCTTGGCTGAGCAGCGCTTCACTTCTTACGAGGATACCAAAAAATGGGTCGATTCGTGGATTGCCTCAAAAGACGAGTCGTTCTTCCGGCGCGGAATCCATATGCTGCCAGAAAGATGGGAAAATGTTGTAGCTAACGATGGACACTACTTTGAATAATATACATTGTACCGTTGTTTCTAAATAAATGCTCAAAAACCGAAAAACAACCTTTAAAATTAATTCCAACACCCAATATCATCACAAATACTAGCAATGCGAGTGAATAGTTTTTTTTATTTACATTAAATAAAATGTTAAATTAAGATTTTAAAGACTAGTGACCATATATTGTTGATTGTTTTAAGTTACACCGAATATGAAAATAAAATTTTGTTATTTAACTTTAGTATTAAAATAAATATTAACATTTCTCAAAAATTTTAATTTATTGATAAAAATATTATTTTCTGACCACTAATGCTTATGCATGTACATAATTCTGTTTCGCGCAAATTTTTAAGAAATTACTCTTAAGTATTGTAATTTCTATTCTAAATATTTATAATTACTGAATTTTTCAAATATTTTTCATTCTGTTTTCAGTGTCAGACCCAAGATATGCTTCAGTGCATAGTGGATACTTCTCCCTTACCTGTAGGAAAAACCAACAACTTGTGTGAGATTTTTGTGCTAAGAGATCTTTCTATAGCCCTATCATCATGCATTTACCAATCTCTTTGTGATTCTGAAAGCTTTGTGGTGTGTAAAGCCAACTCGAATGGATATCAAAGTCCTGGAATTGAAAACATCGCAAAGCTCAACTCCTCGTATCAGTGCTCACATCTTATGGGTAATGCTAATGTATATCATCGCAAAAGAAAGTATTCAACAGATGAACCGACTGCAATATGCACTTTACCCTCTAAATGGCCTGGAGTAACAAATTTAAGAGCATTGCTAGCACGAGAAAAGGACGAGGATTTACCAAGGCTAAATGTTTTACTTTTAGAGTCATTTATTGCTGCATTCATGTCACTTCTGATTTATGCTCTAGCGACATGTGATAGTCGAATCTTATATAGACTAACTGGACAAAATTTTTCAAATGAGACATGGTCAACAATTTTCGGAGGAGGAATACGAAAGCTATTGAGGAAAGCAACGGTTCAAGATATTCAAATGCAGCCTACTGAGGAGGTGGCAGATGATAACAGTGTATGGAACACAGTAACTTCCATCACTAAACAACGGGTTAAGCTTAATATGAAATTGCTAGGACCATTCAATAGCTCCACTACTTCGTGTAGTATGAAAGAAGATAAACCAACTTACAGGGAACAGTTTGTTCCACCAGAAATGTCAATGATTTCATATTTTCTTTCTAAGCCGCAACGTTTAGGTATTTTTGGTCTTTTTTTTCTCACTGCATTATTTTTCTGATCAATCTCGAATCGATTTCGAATGTAGTCCTCAAACCTGACGGTGTTTGTTGGATTATTCGTATACAGTAAAACTTATTTACTTATACACATAAATGCAAATTGAGCAGTTTTGTGTAAGAAATTTTCGAAATTCGAATTCGTTAATGAAAATCATTCCAACTGAATTTGAAGAGCAGATATTTATATTTTTCTCTTCTAGGTGATTGTGATGAAGATGATTATGACACTGATGATCCCTATGAATCAGAAGATGATGAAGAATTAAATGATGATGATGCTTTCGCTGATAACTCCAGCCAAATGAAATCGCATTCAAAACGAGCAAGAGAAAATACTGAGCATTCAAACCCTATGTCACGGTCTTGGAGCATTTTACGTTTAGCTTTAATTAAGTTAACATCAATTAAGCTACGTGATTTTATTAACATTGCTGGAATAGAAATGCAAGGTTTGTTGGTAACATAAAGTGTAAACAAAATTTTTATAATTAAATATTATTTTAGACTTACCAGTGCTTAGCCCATTAATTCATGAAGTCCTTCGAACTCTTAATCGGTGGCAAGATGTTGTACTTGAAGATTTATGTGCTAGAGGTCCAGCTAACTCTGATTTTATTCCAGGTAACTAAACCCCATTGAGTTTGCCCAAGCGGAACATTACGGCCAAATGCGCAAGCCTGACCAGGTTCTTTTATAGGATGTAAGGGTGTTCCCCATATTTTTCCAATAAGGAGTGCTCTATACCGGCCTAATTAGGTTGGAATTCGTAATTAGGAAAATTTGAGGTTTACCAAACAAGGTAATTTTTCGGCTTCCGCATTTGAAAATTCCAAAAATTAAAAATGAAGGAAAATATAAAGAAAAAAAAATTTATTTCCAGGTTCCCATATAAAATTCTCGAAATTATTATTTTCTCCCAAAACATGGGAGGTTATCGTGAAAAAACATTCTCGGGGAATTTTCCTCAGAATGCAGTGGGGAATGCAAATGTTGTAAAAAAAAAAGAAAATGGTTCCTAAATTTTTTTGAATATATAATCTTACTAGCTAATTGGTAGTGACTTTGTTTACCCTTTCCCGATGCCTTTACATATTTTCCAAGTCCCATCCATCTCCTCGTCCTTCTTTTCAAACCCCTCAGGTTTTTCAAGGTGAATAGAATATATATTTATGTACCAGACAAAATTTTGAATTTTGAAGAAACATTCTTATTTTCCTGGGCTATAATATCAAAGTCGAAATTTTTTTTCTATTTAAAAACTTGTAATAAAAATATTAGAAAATTTGTATAGAAATTTTTGATAGGTAGGAAACTTGTAATAAATTAAAAACTACCAGCGACTTAAATTTTTTTTTTTCGGAAATAATATAGTAAGTTCGGGTAATGTGATATAGGCATTTTTGTTTTTTAAATTATACGTAGTTATCAAAGCATTGCTGCTATCACTTTATGTATTATGTTTTATTGATGTATTGTGCAGTATATTATGATTTTGGAGTTCTTTAGCGTGAGCCAATCTTAAGCTATTTCAACAAAACTGAAAAAAGGCAAAAAAAGTTAAAAAACAAAATTGGCGGGTAATGTGATATACTATATCGCATGGACCAACAAATTGCATTTTCGGCAAAAAGATCATCGTGTTATAAAGAAACTTTAGTTGTGGAACTTTTACTTCAGGTAAGGAGTGATAAACACTACTAAAATCGCTTTAACAAAGCTTTAGCTAATTTTTCTTAAAAACTGTGAACTTTATATAAAAATGTTGGTCCAACAAATTGTTAATAAGGAAAAACGGTTTAGATTTGGGCCAACAGACCATCGTGCCAAACATTTTGCATTGCAAGTGGAACATCAAATATTTTCGGTGCCAGAAGTGCACTATATCACATTACCCGAATTTCAGTTTTAAAACAATCAGGTTATTTTTGAAAAACACACTCCAGCAAATAAAAAATTCAATTGATGTATGGTTAGGTATATTCACCCACTGGCAGAATTTAATACTGCGGCTATGATATCAATTTTAGTTTAGGCTAGATCCTAGCATAAATCACACACAAATAAAGTTTTGATTCACTGCTAAAATCGATTTTACCACACTGAAGGCAGAATAAATAAAGGTGGGCGCTCAAAAACTTGCAGCACGCTTCTTTTTCAGTAACTGTGGTGTTGTTTATTTAAGGAAATATGCTGGTATATCACATTTCCCGCCTATATCACATTACCCGAAGTTACTCCACCACTAAAGTACGCAGTTCAAAATATTTTAGTTGCAAATCATCAAGAGCATTGAGATGTACATTAATTATCCATTTATTTATAGTTTCTTGTAAATTTACAACAAAATAATAATTATTTTGCAATAATGTATTTTGTTTATTAAAGTACAAGCATTTTACAAAATTCCCGCGTTTTCGGAATCAAATTTCATCTACGCAATCAAAAGATATTGAAATTTTAATGTAGAGCTATTACAAACTTCAATAGCTTGTAACTTTTACAAACACAATTTTTTTTTCAAAACAAAGTTTAAGGCTGGTTACATATCCGTTAGGAGAACGTGTCCACCGATTCTTGAGGAATTTCGTCTCATATAGCATTTTGAGTATTTTTACTATACGCGGGGTGGAAATCCCTTTCGTTCAATCCCTCTGAAGCTTTGCATGCTGAATAGTTGACGCAATAAAAATCTATAAACCAAGTTTCATAATGATTGCTGATATAGCAACACTGATATAGCATTTTGTGTGTTTTTTTCATATAGGGTTTACGACGTCCCCTCGTTCGATCCCCCTCAAATTGCATGGTTGATGGCAGATACATTATGCATAAGTTTACCAACTTTCATAATCATTGCTTGAATAACTGCAGAGATATAGCATTTTTTGTATTTTTTTCGTATGTGAGTGCAACCCCCGTCCCCCTCAGCGGCATCTGACCTCCTTACGAACCTTCTAAATACCATAACAAACAATTTAGAAAAAAAAAATTTTGCAAATCGGCCATGTAGTTTCCGCGTCCATAAGCTACATACGAACACCATTTCATGTTTATACTTTTACTAGCTGGCCTGATTCTGACTTCGTTCGCCCATTCCCGATGCCCTTTACGTACGAAGTCCCATCCATCTCCATACCTTAAAATTATCAAGGTTTTTTAAGATTCATGTATCAACTTTTATAATCATTGCTCCCTTAGGTACAGAGACATAGCATTTTATATATTTTTTGTATGAAGCTTGCAATTCCCCCGTCTCACACCCCCGCCCAAGTTCTTCAAAGTGAATGGTAGATAGAATATCCATGTATGTACCAAGTTTTATAACGATATCTGCGATATGTGAAGAAATATACCATTTTGTGTATTTTTTGTAAAATGGATGCAATTCTCCTACACCCAATATCCACCAAGTTTTGCATGGTGGATGGTAGATACATTATGCATATGTTCACAAACTTTCATAATCATAGCTTGTATAACTGTAGAGATATAGCATTTTTTGTATTTTTTTCGTATGGGGGGGGGTGCAACCCCCTTTCCCTCAGTGGCATCTCACCCCCTTACAAACCTTCTACAGACCATAACAAACAATTTAAATATTCTAAGCATTTTTTGCCTAATACACTTTTTTCGTAAGATGCTTTCCTCTTGAGTAAACAAAGATTTTTGCCTTCCGCGGGCGTTCAGAAGCCAAAAACTCCCATTTAGCGTCCGTATCCCATCTTGAGTCATTCATCATTTTAAAGCTTATAAATTATGCTTTAATTTAAAGTACTTTTAAAAAAAATCTAAGGAGGGTTTTTTTAAAAAAACTTCAAAAGTATTTTTAAGTGTAAAAAATATTGGTGAAAAAAAATTTTTTTCACCAAGAAATATTTTTTTATAAAAAGAACACATAAATGGGACCAGTAACTTAGATTTACCAATGTACAAACTTTAGTGTAAGCTATACATTTTTGAAAAAACACCATTTTCATAAAAATTACTAAAAACGCCAACTTCAACATCCTGAATTTTAACAACAAATGGTACTAGGACCAAATCCTCCCGGATTGTTGTTCTTGCACACCGGATCTACCATATAGCCAAATTTGAGCGAAATCGGAGAAAAAAAAATTTTGAGCTGGTACACTTGGCGTGGATTGCTTCATATATGGGTGATTCTCAGATAACTGTACTTTTTGTGTCCTCTGGCGATTTCACCCATACAGTAGGCTTTTTTTTCACAAAAAATTACGCTATAAGTTAGAAACTATGTTTTTCTAATAGAGCGTATCAATTTTACCACCAAATATTTATTGGTCTACTTTGAAAGTTTGCAAATATACCCCAAATGTCACAAACGTGGCATGTCCTACCCCTACTTTTTATACACAAAACGATGAAAAACGATCAAAAAACGGAAATAGAACAGAAAACAAGTTGCTACTCATATTAAGTAAATACTTAAGGCTACAATATTCTGAGCTCATCTGCAGTTTTAAATAATTTTTAGAGGGCACAATTTCGAATTGAAAACTGTCCCCTAGTTTTGGAAAAAAAAAATTTCTTCAAAGCATTATGCTACTACTGCATGGTACTACTGTTTCAGTCAATAGATTGCAATACATATGCATTAGTTCTGATCACTAACCATCACCCAAAGGTCAACAAGTCAAGACGAGTCCAATAAGAAATCTGTTTGCGTTTTATAGGGCAGTTTATAAGCAAAAGCAGTTTTTTTTTAAATTATGGTCACAAACGTGGCACTCGGCACTCCCAGGTAGTACATTTTATTTTATGCATGAAACAATTTTTTTGTAGGATTTGCACACATGACCCCAAATTCTTTCGGAAAAATCTTGAACTCAAAAGCGTGCTTTACAATGAGCGATAAACTACAAAAATGTCACAAACGTGGCGCATCAAAAATGTCACAAACGTGGCACTTTTTATCAGTCTGCAAAAAACACATTTCGATATAAAGTTTGAGTATACAGATGTAAAGTTGAAGGCTATTAATTATGTTTTCAATGCAAAAATTTTTCTACACCATCAGAATCCTGAGTTATCCTTGCTCAAAAGTGAAAAAATCACTGTTTTGACATCTACTTAAAGCTATAGAACAAAAACAACAACAAGTAAAATTAATTTTTGTCAATGGATTCAGACAGCCAAATTTATTGTCAACAAGACATAGTTTACTGTTTTTCAATTGGATTCCCAGCTTCCGAGTTATACGCGTTTAAAGTAAGGATATCTTTCGATAACATACAAAGTATTTTTCGAGACCGAAAAGTTACAAAAAATCAAGTTTTATCATTTTTATCAATAACATATATAATTTAAAAAATTTCGAGAACTTGCAGACCATAATCGTATGAAAAATGACAGTTTTATGCTAGATTTACTGAATGACCCTACTAAACTATTGCTTTGCAAATTATCAGAATCAAAATTTCATCTGTGCATTCACTAAATCTACAATAGAGCCTTATTTTTTCATCCGATTTTAGTCTGCAAAAGCTTAAAATTTTCGTGATAAAATATATTTTTGATGCAAATAATAAAACTTACCATTTTTGTTAATTTTTTGGTCCAGAAAATCCTTTGTATGTTATTGAGAGGTATCCTTTATTTAAAGGCTTATAACTCGGAAACTGGGAATCCAATTGAAAAACGGTAAATTATGTCTTGTTGACAATAAATTCGGCTGTCTGAATTCATTGACAAACATTAATTTTACTTGTTGCTATTTTTGTTAAGTAGATGTCAAAACTGTGATTTTTTCACTTTTGAGCAAGGATAACTAAAGATACTGATGTAATAGAAAAAAATCAAGATCAGATTCGTAATTAGGAGATCTTAATCCACCATAAACGGCTATAAAAACAGAGGACAGGAAACCATAGTTGATCTTTAGGGTGGTAGGGTATAAAAAAAATGGACCATCATGGACACTGTTGCAAAATTAGTCTTGAAGTGTAAATTTGTCATTATATGCAATATATCTCTCATCAAAACGCTTCAAAACCATAATTTTTCCATACTGTGGCTAAAATGTCACAAACGTGGCAATTTGGTCACAAACGTGGCAGCAAAATTTCTTAATTTCGACCTCAAAGCCGTAAATTCACACTTGTAGTTGATCTACTTAAAAGGTGAGTTTTAAGAGTATGCTTACATAAGATAGCATAAAGAAACTTGCAAAAATCAAAAAAAAAATATCTGGCAATTTTACAACTCGAAAAAGCACAGTTATCTAAGAATCACCCATATAGATAGAAAATCCGAAAATAATCTACCAGGTTTTAAGAAAAATTTTTTTTTCCGTGTTCAATAACCAAATGTGGTGGAATATATTCCTAGACGTATAAAATGAAATTCCCAATAGGTGAACAAAAAAATTTCGACCCGAGATGGGAAAATCGAGATTCCCGATAATATACGGGAGAACACATATTTCAGAAGCAATAGATATATTACGGGGCACCTTTTCAAAATTTAGAAAAATCGTATATGGGTCGTGGCGACAAAATGGGTTAAAATGTCTAAATCGCTCATTACGGCCACTTAACAGGTTCTAAAATTCTGAAAAAATTCTAGCAAATTCTTTGATAGAAAATAAATTGATTTTGTTTATGATATTTTTTTAATTTAAGCGCCCCCTGCCGAGTCAAAAATGAAAAACGAAAAATTTTGGGTCAAAAATGCGATTTTTAGCGATATGCGATCGAGCACACCATAGCGACACATAAGGCAAGATAGCATGATATCTAACAAATATTCCGTAATAAATTTCAGAAAAATCGTATGTGGGTCGTGGCGACAGAATTTGTTAAAAAGTCTAAATCGCTCGTTACGCTCACATAAAATACAAAAATACATCGCATTTGTTTATGATGTTTTTTTGATTTAAGCCCCCCATGTCAAGTAAAAAACGAAAAACGCTGAGATTTGGGTAAAAAACTTTATTTTTAGCGGAATGCGAAATTTAGAGTTTTTCGTTTTTTGCTCTTCATGGGGAGCTAAAATCAAAAAAACATCATAAACAAATTCGATGTATTTTTTGTCAAGGAATTTGCTTGAATTTTTTCAGAATTTTCGGACCTGTTATGTGGGCGTAAAGAGCGATTTAGACTTTTCAACCCATTCTGTCGCCACGACCCACATACGATTTTTCTGAAATTTATTACGGAACATAGAAAAATAAATTTTCTTGAAACCTGGGTCATATAAGAGGAGGTTATTTTCGGATATGCCCATATGGTCATGACTCATGATAATTTAAATTTTTTCGAAATTTGCAGTTGGTTTCTCAGATTTTTTTCAAAAATTCACAGAACTGTTCTAAGTGCTCAGCGTGGAGACCTCTCATTATTAGTTTTGCGAAATAAAATTTTTTTTGCAAGTTATGGGCATGGAACTTCAGAGTGTCCAAGTGGTGTTTTTGCGAAAAATCGAGGTTGATGAAAAACATTCGTTTTTCAAAAGATTTACGTGAACAAATTTTTTTGGGAAATTAATTTTTAAGTTTGTTAAAAAAATAGCCGTTATTTCGTCAATAGTCTTGTGATTTATATGGGAAATATTGTTTTTTTTTTTGTATTCCTAGTGTTTTCTAAGCAACGAAAATTATATCCTTCTACTCTGAAAATTTTTTTTTGGCTTCCTACTGCGTGTAAATCAAAACACAAAATAAAGTTAAAAAAATTGCCACGTGACTCTTTAGAAAAAAATTCCCGTGGCTCTCACAACCATTTATCGCACAACAAGTCTTCTACGAACCGTTTATTTTTCATCCACCTTGCTTTTAAAAAAAGAAATTATTTTGAGATAATAAACTTTTATGATTTTAATTTTTTTTAAATTTTCAAAATTTTCCAAATTCAAAAATAGAATTTAAAATAGCGTTTAAAATGCTACAAAAATCCTATAGATTTAAAAAATTTTTAAATCTCGTCAGGACGAACAAAAAAAAAAAACCAAAATTTTCCTTGAGTTTAGTAACACAGTGTTTCTACTTTATAAAAAATGTTCATTTTTTCTATCGATTAAATGTGCATTAACGGATTTTCCAAACATTTAACTAGAAACTTATAAAAACTAAAAAATTACAAACTTTGATAGTAAAAAAAAAAAAAATGCATATCCGCGAATCTTTCTTCTTTTTTAATAGTTATATCAGGCATTGAAATAAGCTGTAGTAATACCCTATTTCTGCAGTAATAACTTAAAATTTGCAGTAGTAACTTCAGAATATTGTAAAAAATTGTAATACTAATTTTCACCCAAATTCATATTACTTTGTTTTGCGTTAATCGTTGAAACTTAATACTCATTTTATTTCGTTTATAACCGTTTTAGTTGTCTTACCTCACCAATTTGGCCTAAAATGTAGCAACCACAATAAGTACTCGGCAACTCTACTTTCAGTGCTGGATTAACCATTAGGCCAGACTAGGCCATGGCCTAGGGCCCCCGACGAGCAGGGGCCCCCACGAAAATCTAAGCGCTAAAATATTTAATCGGCTGATTAAAAGAACTAGCTCACAAAATTTGGCAAATTTAAGTCCAAGCATGCTTTGACAACAACAAATCAAAACAAAATTAGAATTCCCAATGCTCGATCGCAACGAAAAAGGCTTCAACGCACTTGAGTTAAGCTGCATGAAACTGTTGTTGTTGTTTTAAACGTCACAAAACCATTTGATGCTTGGCCGTTTTGCAAAACTCATTTGGTCGGTTTTCTTGATAAAAAAAGAACGTTTTTTTAATTAGTGACAAATCGAGATGTTGTTTTATGTGAAAAGTTTTTAAAAGATGAACGCCGTTGTAATATTTAAAAGAGATGTCGAAAGATTATTTTATAAATTACTATACTGTTAATTTTGTAAAGTCAAAAAAAATATTTGTCAGAAAAAAAAACTATTTTGATTGTTTTATTGTGTTTACAACCTTCATATGATATCAATAAGCTAATTAAGGGGTTTGAACACTGTAAACGTTTCAGGTGGCTTATATTTTATTAATTGAGAAAAATTGGCTTGACATATAAATATAAAACTTTGTATAAGGACTGCGTTCGACAAAATTGTCCGACACATTTTATCCAATAACTTGTTTTCAAATTACTCAATTTAAAATTTTTTTTTCGCAGTAGGCTTTGAATTGAATGTACCAAAACTATGGTTTTCAAATTTGGTCCCTAGTCAGTCATATTTACTTCAAAATGGTAAACGAGCTATAAGTTCGAAAGTCCATAATAAAAATTTTTGAAGACCACCCGCGGTAAACTACTAATAGAATTGCTCGGAATAGCAAAATTGATGTGAAATTGGTATCAAGAGTTTTTAAAAAATTTAAGGAAGACTTGGATGTCTTTCGAAAGCCAGGTTCCGCGAAAGAAAAAGGCATTCGCGACCAAAACAAAACGAAGAACTTCGTCACAATTTTAAAGAGAAACCCAACATTTCATGCAGAAAACTGGCACAGAAGGTAAAGTGTTCCGAGTTTTTAGTTCGCAAGGCCAAAAAGGAGGTTTGTTTGAAGACGTTTAAGGTACAAAAAGTTTCTGACAGAAATGCTATGAAGAACACGAAAGCAAAAACAGCACGGCATAAAATTAAAAATTAATTTTTTCCCAAAATTTTGAATGCTGCATCATGGACGACGAAACGTATGTTTTAGCCGATTTTGCGCTGCTTCCTGGCCAAAAATTTTACACTGTAGACACGCGGGGGAATGTGGGCGAAAAGCTTAAGTCGAAATTTCCTCGTAAGTTTTTGGTTTGGCAAGCAAACTGCAGTTGTGGCAAAAGGAGCAATTCTTTTTTAACCACTGGAACATTAAACTCCGAATTCTATATTAAGGAATGCTTGGAAAAAAGACTTTTGCCTTTCCCACGAAAGCATGAAGTTTCCACTTTCCTTTGGCCAGACTTAGCATCTTGTCATTATAGTAAAATAGCCTTGCAGGGGTACTCAAGAAATAATGTGATTTTGGTGCCTCGTGAAGTAAGTCATATAAACTGTCCAGAAATCTGGTCAATTGAAAAATTCTGGGCTTTGGTCAAAAAGAAGATAAAGGCTACAAAAAAAGTTGCCAAGGATGATACAAATATTTGCATGTAGTACTAACTTCAATTAATACATATGCAAAGTTTTATATTTATATGTCAAGCGTATTTTTTTTAATTAATAAAATAAAAACCACCTGAAATTAAAACGTTTACAGTGTTCAAAATCCTTAAATTCTTTAAATGCATAAACAAAGATTAATTTTACAATTATTAAAAAAAGAGGGCCCCAAAATTTGAATGGCCTAGGGCCCCCATTTGTCTAAATCCGGCACTAAAAATTGCAAATAAAAACAAAAAAAAAAAAATTCTGCAGTAATAACTTTTTCTTATTTCAACCCCTGAGTTATATGGGAAGGTGTTGACCACCTTGTCCTCTTAAAAAACGCTTATAAGTTCTTCACAATTTATATTATTTCCCCTTGCACTACGATAGTCTGAGAGACTTAAACATTACACACCGATTCTTAATTCACTTACTCTATTTATTAATTATGCCCGATAACCAGAACGAGCTTTTCTTTTGGTAAGATGAGCTTTTCACCTTGTACTCGTTTGGGCTTTTGGGAGAGATTCCTTAACGCTGCGAGTTTGCATAGTTGGATTAAACTCCAAGTTGCAATTTGTCACGTACAATTGTTTACGCAATAACCGTTCTTTTGCTTAATTAAGCTGTTTGATCTATTAACTCGCTTAAGCGAAAGAATATCTTTTGGTTGCATTGAACCAATTATTGCGTAAACGCTTTATTTTTAAGGTGACCACGTTTTTATTGTCGTTTAGCAAACTCATAACATTCCTCCACCCTTGGGAAAAGAAAAAGTTATTGTTAAACGAAAAAGTTATTGTTAAGTAACTTTTTCTTAACGTATTGTGTTGATAAGTAGATGCCTTACTGTACTAATAAAAATTAAAATGTATTGTTTACTTTTAAGTGCAATATACTAATGAAAATTGGAAAGTGTTTAATTTTGATTGCAATTTTTTAAAATGGTGATATGTACTTAATTTTTTCTATATATGAGTTAATACAATATATATATAAGGAAGTATGTATATATATATTAAAAATAAATGTTAAAATTCAAAATTAAAATTGAAATGGAACTATTTCTCTTAGTTGTTTCATGGTTCCACCTCAGCTATGTCTGCTTGCCTCCGATGTCTTCTTCTGGGTTGACGTCGGTTGACTCTATGTGTTTGCGTGATGAGTCAGTTTTCTGCTGATGATTTTTACCTCCCCATTCGTCGTTTTATTGCTTGACGGAATGGTGGGTTATCCCCTAGCTCTGGTACTTGCTTCTTTAACTTAAGATATTATTGATCTATTGGTTGATTGTAACAAGTCGATAATGCTGCTCCAGTTTAGTTGGGTTTGGTTTTGCTGCAATTGTCGGCTTCGGTTCGTCGTCGCTCTGTATTGTTGCTCTTGTGGTTGTTGATTGCTTTAACAATACTTCAGCTTGAATTTTTCATCTATCGCCTATGATGCTGTCAGTCTTGGATTCTATTTAGCGTTACCCTGGTGGCTTCGAAGATGGTTTCTTTGAATTCTGCTGGGTTTCCTGTCATCTTGATATTACCTTTTCGTGTTGTTCTAATTTTTTTTATGTTTTTCTTGCTGACGGCTTCGATATTCCAGGCTTGGTTTTCTTGACGCGTGGTCCTCTTGACTTTTTTACTGATTACCTTTACCTTCTGTTGTAGAAAAGCATTGGTGTCTTCACTCAAACTTTGTTTACTGGCTTTGGTTTGACTTCGTGATTTCTTTGAGTCCATGATGTATTAACTGCCTAGATAATTTGGATCATACTTGGGTTCCCCTGCCCTCCGCGGTTTGGTTATCATATGAACTTTTGACAACCAGTTGAAAGGTCAGCTTCTTTTGTAGCGGCTTGATTTTGTGTTTTCCAACTTGCTGTCTAATGACTTCGACCAGTAGTGTTGGTATTTCCACCTTCGGAAATTGCTGTTGCTTATTGCTGTCTCCATTCGGATTTCTATTTGTAGATTTATTTCGGATTTGCTTTTCAATCTGCTGGACGCGTTCTTCTCCGATATCCTCAGCTGTGATGTTTTCCACCATGAATCATACACCCTCAATTCTCCTTAATTTTCTTTCATAAAATATTCACTACTTCTAGTGCTCCCTCTCGAGAGGGAGTATATTCTCAAGAATGGAAACTCCCCTCAGATCTACGATAAGGCCCATTGAGTTATCTTGCGTGTTTATTTTATTTATTTATACGTTGATTATTCACAAACACTAGTCACTAGCACATACAGTCACTAGCACATCTTTATGGCGAAGAGGACATTAAGTTATTAATATGTCCTGCGATATCACTTCCCAGGCTACTTTCAAAGCTTGAAAGAGATCTTTCTTGGTTTTGCAATTTTCCTTGTTGATTTTCATGTTAACGATCTCCCACATGTTCTCAATGTGATTCAAATCTGAGGAATGGCCAGGCCAACCAAGAACTTGTATCATATTGCTCTGAAATCAGACTTTACAAAATTAAGAGGTGTGTGTTTGGATCGTTGTCTAGTTGGAACTTCCATATAAGTGGCATCGGCATATAGCAGCATCTCATTATTTGGTATGTCAAAGTTCATAAAATTATCCATAATTCCTTTAGTATAATGAATTGACCAACTCTCTTGACCAGAGAAGCAACCCCAGACCATTACACTCTATCCTCCGTGCTTTGCAGAGACTTTGAAAAACTTTGGTTTCAATCTTTTTCCTTTTGATCTTGCACCAGAATTATTATTTTCTATTCTTTTAACTATTTAACCTGTTTGAATGTTAAAAGGAAACAAACAAAAAAAATTTGAAGCAGTGTACCTACATGCTGATTTTAATGGTTATGTTATGAACAAATATGTGCCCACGTTCCCGTGAAGTAATTTGCTCGAGGTAAAGCGGTATCTCCAGAAAAGATTCCTATTTTCCATTTGACGACTTACTTTTTATAATTTCTTACTATCAAATAACTAACTTTAATATTTAATGAAAATTCTAATAAACGGGTGCGCAGTTTGACACCAAAGGGATCTCAAAAGTATTTTGTGCAAGAACTCAAAAACGGCTGCTACACATTTATTGCTAAATAGATACAGAAAAGTATATTCTGCAGTACAGCTGCCGAATGTACCCCGAACATTCTCTTTCACTTTTTAATATCTTTTTCTAATTTCAAGCATTTTTCTTTTGTTTTCGCACATTTTTCACAAACATAACATTATTTTTAGTATTTTGTTATAACTTTTGGTGTTTTTAATAACCCGTTTAGAGTAAAAAACGCGTACTAGAATCGAAAAACTACAGCAGCAAGCGTGAAAACATAAAAACACGTGTAACTTTTTCAGCTGTCAAGATACAGATTCTTTCTTATTCGTGATGGGTAATTTCCCATTTGTTCGATTGATACTTCATACTATAAACGTCTCTGCCACCCCAAAGCCGAAGCTACCCTTGTCTCTCCTATTGACAGTTTGAAGTTCGGTTCTTACGGAACAACACGTCTCGTCAAAATGATTCTTTAACTTTCGATACTCGAATTTACTCGTTACGTCTCCTCACGTTTATTTTGGTTAGCCCTTAAGCCTGCTTAACAAGGCAAAAGTTAAGCATGCAAAAATACAAAATTGAATGAAAAGACAAGAAACACGACAACAATAGCCCGATTAGAACACCTACAACAAATGAAACAAACATTGATTCTACCTACGGAAAAAGAACAATAGAGAAAGACTAGCACAGGGGTGGTGAAACTAGCAGAAAAGCTCCAAACCACTCAGTTCTATTCTAGTGAAACCAAAAAATTATATTAGAAGAATAAAAAAACTTTTACTGTACCTAACAAAAGTTCGCTTAGTAGAATTGAAAAAACTGGATTAAAGATTTTTTAAATTTATAGCTTTATTCTTCATCTATTTGCATATTTTCAACGTAATCGCCATTTATTTTGATACATTTTTGAAGTCGATAAATCCATCTTGAAAAACAGTCTTCAAAATCGGCTTTTTGCAGTTTTACAATTTCATCATTAACCGCATTTATTATTATCTCCTTATTGCTGTTGAAGACACTCCCCCTCAATTTTTTTCTTATTTTTGGAAACAACCAGAAGGCACAAGGCGCTAGACCTGGGGAATAAGGTGCTGGACGAATTTCTTCGATGCCTGAAAGCGCAATAAAATCGGTCGTTTTTTCAGCAGTGTGCGCTGGCGCATTTTCGTGATGTAGAAAGTAGCGGCGTAGCTCCTTTTTTTTTGTTGTTTTCCCAATAAATTTTGGAAAACTTCTGGTAAACAGGTTTCTTTATACCATTTAGCAGTAACCGTCTGACCTTTTTCCAAAGGAATAGCAGCTACAACTTTCTCTCTGGTGAAGTAAACTGACATCATTTCTTTTGTTGCTGACTTTTTTTTTTCACAAAAAAGGTTGAAAGTAAAAAATAAAATACATTAAGTATTTCGTTGCGTCAATAGCTCAGAACTATCTATTTTCGGTCCAATGACTTGCAACGCACTTGAGAGGTAAACTAATAACCATGTAAATAAATGTTGGTTCAAATCTCGATTCGGCAATTTTTCAACTTGTTTAATAAATGCATTTGGTCTGATGAGTCCTCGTGACGAGACACCTATCACCGTAACCGTGTTTTAATCGACTCTCGAATTTGACATAATTTGGTGTTGGAAAAATGTATTAGGAGACTTATATGAAAATCTAGCTCTGCAAATAAATGACTAATAGTTCAATTAAAAATAATTTTCATAATTTTATACTCTATTTTTTTAAGGCTGCTTTATCGATGGTGACATGGAAGGACCAGCTATTCACAGATACAGACAGCTTTTAGAAAAACAAAATACACCGTTTATCTCGAGTTCATCAGCTGGACCTGCTAAACGTTTGTGGAACTATTTAGTACGACAAGAACCAGTTCAAGATGTGTTTATAAAATTTGTATTTGGGAAGAAATCATTTAGAGAAAAAAGGTCAAAAAGTTCGAACACATATGAAGACGGAGTAGACAATGGTAAGTTACATATAAAGATGTTATTTTTCGCTTTATTAAAAAATGTCTTTTAATGTTGGGGTAGTTGCACTAGAAATGAAAAATTTTCGTGTCGCAAAAGGAATTTCAAACCGAGTTGTTGTTTTATTGTAATTTTAACTTTCTAATTTCTGTAAATAATTGATCGAATACTTTAACTATAGTACGAAGCTCTTTTCGGCTCGTATGTTATGTTATACACGATTTCATTTTGGGAAAGACAGCCCTTAAGGGGACATTCGCCTCTGTAATTGAAAAAAAAAAACACTTTTTAAAAATTTTATTATGAAAAAACTATATTTATTGACAAAACTTCTTTTGGACATTGTTAAACATTGTCTAAGAAATATGAAAAAAAATTTTTTTTTATTTTTAGTTTCCCTTGGCTGCTGTAGAGGGCGTCATCCAAAAGTTACTTTTTAAACGGAAGGACATGTTGTAGACCTCCTGTAATAGATTTTTGAAAAATTCTAAATGGATTTTATTCTTGAGACTCAAAACTATACAATACGCCTCTAAAATTCATACTTTTTTATATTTTGAAGTTTTTGTATGAATATTTATGATAAATACGAAAAAATGTAATTTTTTGAGGGTAAGTCACCCCCGTAAAAAAAGGGGGGGGGGTGTATTTTTAAAAACTTTCAGAGGCTTATTGTTTAATATTTTTTATGAGTAATCGAATGCTCTTTGGCTTTTTAAAATCGGTCGAGTAGATTCGGAGAAAATGTCCTACCAGTTTGAAAAAGGTAGTTTCGAGAAAAACGCGTTAAAATTTTTTTTACTATATTTACTCATGGGCATGCGATGTTACAAATATAGCTGTAACTTTTTTTCTATTACGAATTTCTAAATGAAATTTAAGGAGGCAACTTTTAAAAGTATGTAGAATGGAAATATGTAAAAATCTCAAAATCGATTTTTTGAAAATTACAAAGGCGAATGTCCCCTTAAAATCATTATTAACAAACTCCGTTTCGTAGTCAGTACGAAGAGATATATAACCAAAAAATATAAACAACTTTGCGAAGTTTCAAGGCCGCAGCAATTTTTTTACTTTTCCAGTGATATTTTAGCTAATTTTAATGTACTACATAGTTTGATTTATTTATTTTTATCGTTATGTTTTCGTAATTTTAGCTTAGTTCTTTACAGAGTTACAGAATTTGAAATATTACTGCAACTGGGATTCAAATGATACCTGGAATGTTTTGCGGGATTTTTGCAAATGAGTTATTTTATAGATTTTGATGTGCTCTTTTAGAATTTCAACTTTGCTACCTCAAATCATGTTCGCTCGCGCCGCCATATTGGAAAAATGGCGTCCAAAATCAATTTTTTACAAATATCTCTTTAACGGTTACATTTAGAGAAAAATATTGTGGAGCAATATTGTAGCTTACAATTTTCTATAAAAATTACCTTTAAATTGTTTCCGTACGACTCATAACTCAGGAGATATCCTAATTCAAAATTTGAAGAAAATTAGTAAAATGTTCATGCCGCTTATGAGTAGTCACAGTGATGTGTTCAGCTTAAAATTACGATAACTCATGAACGGTGAGTCACACGTTCAAAGCAAAAACACCTGTTTATAGGGAAGTACTTCCACTATAAGCTACATTTAATTTTTTTTCACATAACCTATAGTTTACGAGATATTTTTTCAACAAACCTAAAATTTAGAAAAAAACCGTTTTTTCAAAATAGCTCCAAAACGGTTCGTCCTAGAAAAAAAATTATTCATGCATTTTGAAGAACGCTCAATTCCATATAAGTGTTTTTCCGAACTGTTTTTTCGTCAGACTTACCCTTCATGAGATATCGCGACTTGAAAATCATTCAAAATTGAACATTGTATGGAACATAGTTCATTCAAAATTGAACATTGTATGGAACATAGTACAATGTTCAATTTTGAATAATTTTCAAGACGCGATATCTCATGAACGGTAAGTCAGACGAAAAAACAGCTCGGAGAGATCCTTAAAGGGAATTGAACGTTCTACAAAATGCGAGAAATTCTTCTAGAACGAACCGTTTTGGAGCTATTTTGAAAAAAACGGTTTTTTTCTAAATTTTAGGTTTGTTGAAAAAATATCTCGTAAACTATAGGTTATGTGAAAAAAAATTAGCTTATAGTGGAAGTACTTCCCTATAAGCAGGTGTTTTTGCTTTGAACGTGTGACTCACCGTTCATGAGTTATTGTAATTTTAAGCTCAACACATCACTATGCCTACTCATAAGCGGCATGCACAATTTACTAATTTTTTTCAAATTTTGAATTAGGATATCCTGAGTTATAAGTCGTACAGAAACAATTAGGAGGTCATTTTTATAGAAAATTTTATAAGCTACAATATTGCGCCACAATATTTTTCTCTAAATATAAGCGTTAAAGAGATATTTGTAAAAAACTGATTTTGGACGCCATTTTTTCAATATGGCGGCGCGAGCGAAAACGACTCGAGGTAGCAAAGTTAAAATTCTGAAAGAGCACATCGAAATCTATAAAATAACTCATTTGCAAAAATCCCGCAAAACTTTCCAGGTAAAACTACCAAATGACTTGGAGCGCGGTCGGAATTTAATAATTTTTTAAACAATATTTAAAAAAATTATGTTTTCATAAAGAAATTGGGGAAAAAATACGAAGAACAAAAATCAAAATAGTCATTTTATATGTATTTGGCAATTCTTAATCCGAATCTGACATTAGAATTGCTGTATCTTATATGGTTTCTGAGATATCTTCTCTTTTTATAGGGTCTAAAACTGTGTATATAAAAACTGTTGTCATGTTTTTCTCAAGGACGGCTTACGCGAATTTAATGAAACTTTGAAAAATTATACGCATTAGTATATACTAAAGAATGAAATAGACTTTGACTTAATATATACTAGTGAAAAGGCGTGGCATCGCCCCAAAGTTTTAATTTGATTTGGTCATATCTTTTGAACCATATAAAAATTTTTGATGAAAATTAATATACAGCTACTGACTATTTATGCCTTATAATGGCCAAAAATTGGGCGAAATCGGAAAAGTGCCACGCTCACTTTTTAACCATTGAAAATTTTGATTTTTATCAAAATCTGTATTCAAGTAATATTAAAATCAAAATATCAAAATTTTCAATGGTTAAAAAGAGGGCGTGGCACTTTTCCGATTTTGCCCAGTTTTTGCCCATTATAAGGCATTGATAGTCAGTAGCTGTGTACTAATTTTCATCAAAATATCTTATTCGGTTCAAAAGATATGACTAAATTAAATAGTTTTTGGCGGTGTCAGGCCGTTCTTGAGAAAAACATGACAACAGTTTTTATATACACAATAGGGTCTAAACCCTATAAAAAGAGAAGATATCTCAGAAACCATATAGGATACAGCAGTTCTAATGCCAGATTCAGATTTAGAATTGCCAAATACATATAAAATGACTATTTTGATTTTTTTTTGTTGTATTTTTTTTCCAATTTTTTTTTTTATGAAATCATAACTTTTTTAAATATTGTTTAAAAAATTATATAATTCCCACCGCGCTCCAAAATGTTTTTGATTTTAAATAAAAAAAAAACAAAAATTTTTTTTAAAAAATCATCAAAATCGGAGCTGTTCTTGAGGACTTCCATCTAAAAGGCTTTATTGATTCCAATATCTGAAAAATTGAAATGAATATCTCATATGATTTATCTTTGCCTAATTTAAAAAATAACGAAAAAACAACGCTTTAACCATTTAGCTTTATATCTCTCGAAATGCTGACATGTTAGGCAACAATATTATTTGACAATTTCGGTAACAATCGTGTTAGTAATTTCGTTTTAAAAAAATTGTGTCACACAATGTCGTTTGTTGGAATTCTATTTTTTTTTTTTTTTTTTGATTTAAAGCTGTGGATCAAAACTTTAAAAGAACCGACTTCTTGAACCGAATCATTGGTTCAGTAGAACTGATAATGGTTTAACAAAACCACTAATGTCTACGTTAATTCATAGTCCGGTTAACGCATAAATTTTGATCAAATTGTAACTGGAAATTTTTTTTTTATTTCAGCGTCTGGAAACATAAACTATCAAAACGATCCAATACGTATTATACATAAAGATCACGAAACAATTCTTGCATTTTGTGTTAATAACAATACCCCCGGTTACATGGCAATAGCCAATCCAAGAGAGGTACAAGAGTTGGATATTTCACTTCTACTAGAATCACCAAATTGGTATGAAGACGAGTATGATTACGATATGCTTACCTTATCAAAAGATGCAGAATCCGTTCCAAGTTCTGGATTTCTAGTTATTCAATCACATGAGAAGTAAGTAGAGCTACTTTGAATTTAATAGTTTTTTCTAATATACATTAATATTCTGGTTACGATCGTCATAAGAGAAATCCACCTAAAAAATTATGAATATTGTTATTACACTGTGGAACAAAATTTGGTCGCCAAAAGTTTACTCGGATCTGACGGTGCGGGGTGAAAATATAGGCCAAAATAAAAGACCATTTGGCTCAGTTTGTTCAAATTGGCTCTAATTTTCGAGAAAAGGCCGTTTGAATTTTGCACCTTAAATTATGTGGTTTTTTCGATACATCTCGTAAGCTAACTGAGTTTTATTGCATTTGGTGGTGGGGTTTTGTTGGTCTTATCCATATCTACTCTTTCAGTACCAAATTAGTATTTTTGGATGTACTTTTGGCAAGTTAGAGCACAAAATTCCCAAAAATATTTTTATGACATTCGGCTCAATAGTAATCACCCGAGTGTTAGATTTATGTACAGGTTTTACCTTCTAACCTATAGCCGAGATCCATACAAACACTTTGATATAATATATTTGGCATATGGACAAAAATTTCTCAAGTGAGCCATCTAAGAAATTACATGTAAAAAAGGCTTTAACAAAATTATGTTTTATAACAACTAGTAAAGATTTTGTAAAAATATTTTTTTTTAAAGAGATATTTAGCATAGGTCGGGGAGTAAAATGGTGTTTTTGATTTGTAAAAAAATGTTTCATTTATTATAAAAAATCCCTATTTCAAAAAGGTACTTAAAAATAAAGCAACTTCTTCGCCTCTGAGAAAACTATAAAAAAATAGTAGGCACTCTACACTTGACAAGAAACTATATTCCAGAAAAAAAATTATGGTAATCGATATTGGTTCAAAAGTTATTAACAATATAGTGATGCCGTGCAAGTATTTTTTCAGCATTAGAGAAAAACAAGGCATCCTACGAAAAAAGTGTATATGGCATAAAATGCTTAGAATTATCTAAGGAATACGTGTGAGTTTTTTTGGAACATATCAAATTTTTTTTTTCGGACCTTTTGAAAAATTATAAAATGTTTCAGAAAATTCTGAAAAAATTCACACATATTCCTTGGATAATTCTAAGCATTTTATGCCATATACACATTTTTCGTAGGATGCCTTGTTTTTCTCTAATGCTGAAAAAATACTTGCACGACATCACTATATTCTTAATAACTTTTGAACCAATATCGATTACCCCAATTTTTTTTCTGGAATATAGTTTCTTGACAAGTGGAGGGTGCCTAAAATTTTTTATAAAATTTCTCAGAGGCGAAGAAGTTGCTTTATTTTTATGTACCTATTTGAAATAGGGATTTTCAATAATAAATGAAACATTTTTTACAAATTAATTGATTGATTCCCCAACCTTTGCTAAATATCTGTTTAAAAAAAATTTTTACAAATTCTTTACTAGTTGTTAAAGCCTTTTTTACGTTTAATTTCTTAGGTGGCTCACTTGAGAAATTTTTGCCCATATGAAACATTTATTATATCAAAGTGTTCGTATGGTTCTCGGCTATGTGTTAAAAGACATAAATCCACCACTCGGGTGATTTCTATTCAACCGAATGTCATAAAAGGCGAAAAATATCACTTTTTTGCGAATTTCGTGCTCTAACTTGCCAAAAATGCCTCTTAAAGCACTGATTTGGTAGTGAAAGTGTAGATATGGACGAGAGAAATAAAATTCTACCACCAAATGCTAAAAAACTCAGTTAACTTACGAGATATATTGAAAAAACACATAATTCAAGGTGCAAAATTCAAACGGCCTTTTCTCGAAAACTAGAGCCAATTTGAACAAAACGAGCCAAATGGTCTTTTATTTTGGCCTATATTTTCACCCCGCAGCGTCAGATCCGAGTAATCTTTTGGCGACCAAATTTTGTTCCACAGTGTTATTGTAGTGACAGGAGAAACAGGTCTGTAAATTAGAGAAACAATTATTCTTTTCGTCTACTTGTATGGGTGGATGATCGAAAATTAAAAACTAGTAAGGGTGGTATCTTTGGCCTGGCCAAAAACTAAATACCCTACACTGCATTTCAAGTAAATTATTAGGGGAGTCTAAGAACAAATTGCTTATATGGGAAGTGCCACGCCCTCACCTCCGAGCTAACCTTGATTTTGCGTAGAGTTTGCATTTACTGTTCTGAGTGTTTGAGTAAAATTCGGTTATGTTTTCCTTAAAAAATCTTTCAGTATAGCATTTTGAAACTTTCGCTTATATGGGAGGTGCCACGCTCTCTAATCCTACTTCGCCTATTTTAAGCTCAGAGTTTACAATTAATGTTCTTCGTGTTTGAGTGGAATTTGGTTGGATTATCTCAAAAAAACACTTTTATTATATAATTTTGAAACATTTGCTTACATAGGAGGTGCCACGCCCTCTTGTCCGAGTTTACCTAGATCTTGCATATAGCATGCATTTATAGATCCGAGTGTTTGACTGTAATTTGTTTGGGTTATCTCAAAAAACGCTTTCCGTATTACATTATGAAACTTTTGTTTATATGGGAGGTGCCACGCTCTTTAGTCCGAATTCGCCTAGTTTTTGCTCAGATCTTATATTTACTTTCCCTAGTATTTATATGTATTTTGCTTCTGTTATTGCGAATAATGCTGTTATTATTGCATTTTGAATATATTTTTTGTATGGGCGGTAGGCGTGTCCGTTGACCGATTTCGCTCATTTTCAATCCCCCGAGCTAACTTTTACGACGGAGGCTGTGCACCAAATTCCATTGAATTATGTTGCTCAGTTTTCCCAAAAAATGTATTTCCACACACACCCAGCCATCCAGCAAGCCACCCACCCAGCCAGCCAGCCAACCACCCAGCCAGCCAGCCAGCCAGCCATACAGACGGACATGGCTATATCGACTCAGGAGGTAACGCTGATCAAGAATATATATACTTTTCTATATCTGCCACGCCTCCTTCTCTGCGTTACAAACGGAAGGACAAAGTGAATATACCCTGGGTGTAGGGTATAACTAGTAAGGGTGTAAAATTTGGCCAGGCCAAACATTAAATACCCTACACTGCAGTATTTTAAAAATGTTGCTCTTATGGGAGGTGCTACGCTCTCTTGTCAGAGTTAACCCAGTTTTTGTCCAGAGCTTGCATTTATAGTTTTTAGTGTCTGAGTGAAAAACGTTTTCAGCATAGAGTTTTGAAGCTTTTGCTTATATAAGAGGTGCCACGCCCTCTTGTCCGAGTTCGTCTAGTTTTAGCTTAGAGCGTGCATTTATAGTCTTTAGTATTTGAGTAAAGTTTGTTTGGATTATCTTAAAAAAATCTTTCAGAATAGCATTTTGAAACTTTTGCTTATATGGGAGGTGTCACGCCACCTTGTCTGATTTCACCCAATTTTTGTTGAGAGCTTTCATTTATGATTCTTAGTGTCTGAGTCGAATTGGGTTCGAATATCTCAAAAAACGCTTTCAGTATAGCGTTTTAAAGTTTTTGTTTATATGGGAGGTGCCACGCCCTCTTGTCCGAATTCGTTCAGTTTTTTTTTTTAGAGCTTGCGCTTACAATTCTTAGTATTTATGCGTATTTTGGTTGCATTGTCGTGAAAAATACTCCTAAAATTGCATTTTGAATATATTTTTTGTATGGGCGGTAGGCGTGTCCGTTGACCGATTTCGCTCATTTTCAATCCCCCGAGCTATCTTTGACGACGGAGGAAGTGTACCAAATTTCATTAAATTATCTTGCTCAGTTTTCCCAAAAAGTGTATTTCAACACAAAGCCAGCCAGCCACCCAGCCAGCCAGACAGACGGACACGGCTATATCGACTCAGGAGGTGACGCTGATCAAGAATATATGGGTGATTCTCAGATAACTGTACTTTTTGTGTCCTCTGGCGATTTCGCCTATACAGTAGGCTTTTTTTTCACAAAAAATGACGCTATAAGTTAGAAACTATGTTTTTCTAATAGAGCGGATCAATTTTACCACCAAATAATTATTGGTCTACTGTGAAAGTTGGCAAATATACCCCAAATGTCACAAACGTGGCATGTCCTACCCCTCCTTTTTATACACAAAACGATGAAAAACGACCTAAAGACGGAAATAGAACAGAAAACAAGTTACTACACATATTAAGAAAATACTTAAGGCTACAATATTCTGAGCTCATCTGCAGTTTTAAATAATTTTTAGAGGGCACAATTTCGAATTGAAAACTGTCCCCTAGTTTTGGAAAAAAAAATTTCTTGAAAGCATTATGCTACTACTGCATGGTATTACTGTTTCAGTCAATAGATTGCAATACATATGCATTGATTCTGATCACTATCCATCACCCAAAGGTCGTCATGTCCAGACGCGTCCAAAAAGTAATCCGTTTGCGTTTTATAGGGCAGTTTATAAATAAAAACAGTTTTTTTTTAAAATTATGGTCACAAATGTGGCACTCGGGACTTCCAGGCAGTACATTTTATTTTATGCATGAAACAATTTTTTTATAAGATTTGCATACATGACCCCAAATTATTTCGGAAAAATCTTGAACTCAAAAGCGTGCTTTACAATGAGCGATAAACTACATAAATGTCACAAACGTGGCGCATCAAAAATGTCACAAACGTGGCACTTTTTATCAGTCTGCAAAAAAACATATTTTGATATAAAGTTTGAGTATACAGATGTTTAGTTGAAGGCTATTACTTATGTTTTTAATACAAAAATTTTTCTACACCATCAGAATCCTGAGTTATCCTTGCTCAAAAGTGAAAAAATCACTGTTTTGACATCTACTTAAAGCTATAGAACAAAAACAACAACATGTAAAATTAATTTTTGTCAATGTATTCAGACAGCCAAATTTATTGTCAACAAGACATAATTTACCGATTTTCAATTGGATTCCCAGTTTCCGAGCTATAAGCGTTTAAAGTAAGGATATCTTTCGATAACATACAAAGGATTTTTCGAGACCGAAAAATTACATAAAATCAAGTTTTATTATTTTTATTAACAACATATTTCATTACAAAAATTTACAGACCTTGCTGACCATAATTGCATGAGAAATGACAGCTCTATTCTAGATTTAGTGAATAAGCCTACTAAACTACTGCTTTGCAAACTAACAGAATCAAAACTTCATCTATTCATTCACTAAATCTACAATAGAGCCTTATTTTTTCATCCGATTTTAGTATGCAAGGGCTGAAAATTTTCGTGATAAAATTTATTTTTGATAAAAATAATAAAACTTACCATTTTTGTTAATTTTTCGGTTCAGAAAATCCTTTGTGTGTTATTGAGAGGTATCCTTTATTTAAAGGCTTATAACTCGGAAACTGGGAATCCAATTGAAAAACGGTAAATTATGTCTTGTTGACAATAAATTTGGCTGTCTGAATCCATTGACAAAAATTAATTTTACTTGTTGTTGTTTTTGTTAAGGAGATGTCAAAACTGTGATTTTTTCACTTTTGAGCAAGGATAACTAAGGATACTGATGTATTAGAAAAAAATCAAGATCAGATTCGTAATTAGGAGATCCTAATCCACCATAAACGGCTATAAAAACAGAGGACAGGAAACCTTAGTTGATCTTTAGAGCGGTAGGGTATAAAAAAAATGGACCACTGGAGACATGACACGGTTGCAAAATTAGTCTTGAAGTGTAAATTTGTCATTATGTGCAATATGTCTCTCATCGAAACGCTTCAAAACCACCATTTTTCCATACTGTAGCTAAAATGTCACAAACGTGGCAATTTGGTCACAAACGTGGCAGCAAAATTTCTTAATTTCGACCTTAAAGCCGTAAATTCACACTTTTAGTTGATCTACTTAAAAGGTGAGTTTTAAGAGTGTGTTTACACAAGATAGCATGAATAAACAAAAATCCAAAAAAGTTATCTGCCAATTTTACAACTCGAAAAAGCACAGTTATCTAAGAATCACCAATATATACTTTTCTATATCAGTCACGCCTCCTTCTCTGCGTTACAAACGGAAGGACAAAGTGAATATACCCTGGGTGTAGGGTATAATAAGTCGAGTCATGTCCAGAAAGCGGGCTGCTTCTACAAGGCGGGATGCGAGCTGAATCACATAGAGGTTGGTGGGATGGTAGGGACCGTCGAATAGGTGGAGGACGTCTAAGTGACTACAACTGCACAATAGGCACTGATCCGCAGTGTTCCCAACTATACAAGCAAAGCATCTCATAAGAATGATGGACCAACGACGGCTTTTCACTTAGTGACTATAAGCAGGTTTGTGGGAGACCAGTGAAAACTGCTGCGTAATTAGGTTGTGTTGCTGGATCTTTAGGAGCCCCGTTTTATTATGCAAGTGATCAGGATGGGACATGAAGTGACAACCGGTAACAATACGCAAGGCACTATGCTTCCTGGTCTGAAGTTTGCTCCACTGCATCCTACATGGTGGTTATACTCCTGCGGCGATGGTGAGGCTGAAAATCTCCGTTAGATAGCGGATCACCGGTAGAGGCAACTTCTCATGGCCAAGGCAATTTCGTCAGGACCTAGCGCCCTCGACGGGCATGTTTTATGTATAGCGGCCATCATTGCTTCCTGAGTGCAAAGGTCAGGGTCTGTCTGCTCTTGTAGATGCTTACAACTTCTTAGGGTTCTTTATTTACTGGCAAGTGAACTCTTTGTGATATACTCATGGCACTAAAAGATATGGCACTTAGGGTAGTTTACAAAATTTAAAGTTGCTTGGAATTGCGCTCTCATTGCATCAAAATGTTCTTTTTGATGTAAATAAGCACCATGTAAAATTTGATACATTTCAAAGAACATTTGATGCATCCCAAACCATTTCAAAAACCTTAAAGTGCTCCTGAATATGTAAAAAACTGTTCCACTTTTTATATGGATTTTAAGGCGCTGAATTCGAATCTGCAATTCATTTCTCCGTAAGTTTTGTAGTTTTGAAGATATTATCCATTCAAGGTGGAATGGAATGGCCAATATCTCCAAAATAACAGTTCGAAATTCATATAAAAAATTGAACAGTTTAAATTTTAATATTGGGTGTGTGCATTAATTTCCATCGTTTTTTTTTTTTTTTATTTGAGGCTTTATTTAAAGAAAATGGTACAATGTATTTTATTCAAAGTATTGCCCATCGCTAGTCACTACTTTTTCCCATCTTTCTGGCAATTTATGGATTCCATGCCAGAAAAACTGCGCCGGCTTGGCGGCCAAAAACGAATCGAGCCAATTTTCGATATCTTGAACTGAAGTGAAGCTTATTCCTGATAGGGCATTCTGGATCGATCGGAACAAATGGTAGTCTAATGGTGCAAGGTCTGGGCTATAAGGCGGGTGAGGCAAAATTTCACATCCGTTGTTTTCCAGGTAATTTTTGACTGGGGCAGCAATATGTGGCCGAGCGTTATCGTGGTGGAAAATGATTGACTCGTGTCTGGTCGCATACGTTGGCAGCTCTGCCTGGATTTTCTGCTTCAATCGGATCAATTGTTGACGATAGAGTTGAGCATTAATGGTTTGGCCACCTGGCAATAGCTCATAATGGATCACACCTAGCTGGTCCTAACCAGGACGTTCTTTGTCTTCGACATCAAAATCACCACTTTTAAACCGTCGAAACCACTCACAACACCTTGATTCAGCTGGAGCATAGTCCCCATAAACTTCTACAAGAATGCGATGACTTTCGGCAGCTGTTTTCTTTGAAATATAGTAGTGAAGTAAAACTTCCCGCAAATGTTGCTTTTTCGGCACGAACTCGGACATTTTTTACAAATTTTACATGATGCTTATTAACATCAAAGAGGAACTTTTGATGTCATGGGAGCGCACTTCCGCTCTAAAAAGCGGGTTCTAAAAGGTGACACGAATACTCTTTAATAATTAAAGTTTTTATTCAATATTACTCCGAAACGGCATCAACAATTTTGATGAAAGCTTAGGACGTATTACCATTAATAATGATGTTTAATGTGTGGTATATTATTGTTTTGGTAGAACTTGTTTGTGGTCGTGGCATTGCCCACAAAATTTTTATACGCTATTGAAAGAAAGCTAATAAAACAATCTTTCTGATATTAATTCTTTGGAGTTAACTCGCTATAGGGACTCCTCAATTAAAAGTGGATTAAATATCAACAGTAGGAGTGCTATTCGATTTTATTTACGTTTTTTTTTTACATTTTTGTAACATTTAAACTTTTTTCAATGATTTTTGGAGTTTGAAATATTTTTATTTTTTCTGATGCCATTCCCATATTTGAACACCACATAAAAAAGCTGTTAGTAAAAAACATCGACTCGAAATGATTAGATTATATTGTATACCGAGCAGGAATTGGTGGTCTCCAGGTACTGTCGTATTATTAGAAGTGCAGCACCTTAATAAATATACTTGTTCTAAAAGCCAAATTATTTTCGTTCTTGATGTACATAATGTTTATGAAACTTTTGGGTTTTAATTGCATATTTCGATAATAGTTAGACGTAAATAAAGTTCCATTGGTCTTGCCTAACCAGGACGTTACGGTTTGGTAAACTTAAAATTTTCCTAATTACGAATGCAAAAATGGGGAATATCGTTAGTAGTCATTTTGCTTAAGTTAAAATTTAATTTACTTATGTTAAAAATATTGTCCAAAATATGGTCTTCATCCGTTATATCCACCAAAACGAGAGTGCGCATTTTTGATTCGAATGTGAAATCGGTTTTGTTATATGGGTGCGAAACATGGCTTGTTACTGAACAACTAACAAACAAGCTGCAAGTATTCGTCAACAAATGCTTAAGGCGTATACTAAAGGTTTGGTGGCCTCGCACTATATCAAATGCCGAGCTACATCAAAAATGCAAACAGAAGGCTATAGCAAACGAGATCAAGCTGCGCAAATGGGGATGGATTGGTCACACTCTCCGGAAACCACACAGCGAAGTTTGTCGCCAGGCCCTTGAGTGGAATCCACAAGGCAGTAGAGGACGTGGTAGACCCAAAACCAACTGGAAAAGGTCGTTGGAAAAGGAAATCCAAGAATCGGGAAAATCGTGGCAAGAGATCAAAGTCATCGCAAGGGATCGTGACAAATGGAGAGATTTCATATTGGCCCTATGCTCCTCCTAGGAGTTAAAGGAGAATACATACATACATACAAAAATATTGTCCCGTTTTGAATTAAAAAAAAAACACATTAGTTTTGCCCAGTAAAGTAAATTGTAAAGTGAAATTATAGCTGTGTTCCAGTGGTAGTGGATCTGATCCGGATCAGATCTGAACTCATTATAACGCACACGGATTCAATTTAAAAAACTTGGTAGCATTGGCAAAAATAAATACGAATGACAAATCATAAATGTCATTGAATTTATAAAAACAAATGTAAGAACCCAATGTGCACAAAAACGGATGAGGATCCGTTTCGAATCCATTACGAGTTCATAAAGGTATAAAAAACGTAATCCGCGGTAAAGGATCCATTTCGAACCCGTAACGTGCATCAAAAACGAATTCAAAACGCTTTGTTTGGATAAAAAAAAAAACATTTTGAAGCGCTTATTAGCGAATAAACAAAAATTAAATTCCGCAGTGCGGGTCCGTTTCGAATCCGAAACTTATGTAAAAACGAATTCAAAACGGATTTGCTTTTAAATATGTTAATGCTGTATATTTACAGAAAAAAACCATTTTGATGCGCCTATTAGCAATTAAAAAATAATAAAAAGAAAAAAAAAGGAAGAAAAATAAAGGGTAAAAATCCACCTCTGGTAGGATTCGAACCTGGGCAAATCCGTTTTGATTCCGTAAATACTTCAAATACGAACTCAAAACGGATTTGCTTTATTTAATTTTTATGATAAAAAAAATATTTTTGATTTGTTTTTTTTTTTCTTTTTATTTTATTGCGTATGATTTTTTGTAAACTTTTCAAACTCTGTTTGAAAAAATGTTTTTGATTCCAAATTTGAGTATATAACATTTTTTATCAAAAGAAGCCCAATGTGCACAAAAACGGATGAGGATCCGTTTCGAATCCATTACGAGTTCATAAAGGTATAAAAAACGTAATCCGCGGTAACGGATCCATTTCGAACCCGTAACGTGCATCAAAAACGAATTCAAAACGCTTTGTTTGGATAAAAAAAAAAACATTTTGAAGCGCTTATTAGCGAATAAACAAAAATTAAATTCCGCAGTGCGGGTTCGTTTCGAATCCGAAACTTATGTAAAAACGAATTCAAAACGGATTTGCTTTTAAATATGTTAATGCTGTATATTTACAGAAAAAAACCATTTTGATGCGCCTATTAGCAATTAAAAAATAATAAAAAGAAAAAAAAAGGAAGAAAAATAAAGGGTAAAAATCCACCTCTGGTAGGATTCGAACCTGGGCAAATCCGTTTTGATTCCGTAAATACTTCAAATACGAACTCAAAACGGATTTGCTTTATTTAATTTTTATGATAAAAAAAATATTTTTGATTTGTTTTTTTTTTTTTCTTTTTATTTTATTGCGTATGATTTTTTGTAAACTTTTCAAACTCTGTTTGAAAAAATGTTTTTGATTCCAAATTTGAGTATATAACATTTTTTATCAAAAGAAGGGAAGAAAAACAACACAGAATACTTATAAAAAAACAACAGAAATTTGTTTAATATACAAACTTTAAATCTCAACATCAAATAAGTCTACATCAGTTAAGTAAACATCATATCGGTCAATAGCCTAGTTGTCTAACGGCTCGTGTATGAAAGAGTAATACCCCGGGAGCCAGAGTTCGACTCCCGGCCGGGCTAGTAATTCTTTTTTTTTTTTTGGTATTTTGTTTTTTTTTAATTAAAAATAAACGCTTCACCCTGTTTTCTTTTTTTTTATAAGCAGCATTAACATTATTAAAAGCGAATCCGTTTTGAATTCGTTTTTGATGTACGTTACAGGTTCGAAACGGATCCATAAAAGAAGAAAAAACGATTCGTTTTTTTTTTAGGAATCCTTCCCGCAAACGGATCAGTAACGGATACGTAACGGATTCCGTAACGGATAAAAAGAACGAAAATATGAACCCGTTACGGATCCGAAACGAGTCCGTTTGGCACACTGGGAAAGTTAAAAAAAAAAAATAAAAATATGTTCCAATATGTAAAAATTGTCCCCATTTTATTATGCCATTCAACCAATGGTTTAATTTAAACTTAAAAACTTTTTAATTAAAAATCAACTATAATGTGGTGCTTCCATAGAAGATTTAATGCACAGAAAACGAACACTCTGCCACCAATTCGTCGGATTTCATCTGTTTTTTTTTTTCCTGATGTGACAAAAGACTAGGAAACTTGCAAACTTTGATCAAACCGGAACAACAGTTCCAAAGCCAAGTCTAGTTTTTTCACTAATTTCTTTGATTTTTTGTGAAAATTTAATCAATTTTGTTTTATGTTTGTTATTTAATGTATTTGTTTTTTAATGTTTTTATTATATTTTTTTGACAGTAAATGACAAACTGTCAAGAAATAAGCCAGTGCTACCAAATAAAACCCGTCCATTGCCATTAGAACACAGCTAATATAAAGAAAAGTAATCTTCTGTGAAATGAATTAAGTAACTATTATAAGATAGATTCCATGCCAAATGGATCAAGATTTTTTGATCCGATTTGGCTATAAATTGGCATGAACTTTAGTGTCATAGTGAAGACAATTACCACCATTTATGTTTTCAAAGTTTTTAAAAATGGCGGAAATATTAAATTTTGAAATTTTAAGGCTTATTTAATTTTCTATAAGCTATAACTTTAGTTCCTTTTATCCATTTTTTTAATTTAAGATGTAAAATTATGTGCATTGAAATAGACATCAGACTATTATAAGGAAAAATAAAGACATTAAAATATTTATCTTACAGAAATACATCCTCAAACAGCAACAATATGGAATCATTGAGTTATCAGACGTCACCAGGCTCTCAGTCAGGCCGTGGAACTTCTTTGGTAAGAATTGAAATGCACCAAAAACCTTTAGTTTTGTTTATACTCAGTTTTTTGCATGAGTTACTATAACTTTCATAAATTTTTTAGGTAAAAATTGTTAGGTTGTGTTTGGTCCGCCATATTGTTTATCGCTATGTTTAAAATAGGTAACAATTATTCGTACTCCTATTGGTTAGATACACATGCACACAAAAAAAAAAAAACTGTTGACCAATCTTGCTTTGCATATCTGAGATTTTGGACGATAGTATCCATATTTCGTCAGCGTAGTCAAGAACTTTTTGCTGTTCGGTAAAGTTTTATCGAATACCTCTTTTGCCCTATGATTTCATTAAAAACTATGAAGACGGTGTTAGTAAACAACGCTGAGGGACGTCTGAATAAGTGATAAATATCAGTGATAACAACCCTTTGTGTAGCACACACTGTGAGCGAATCTTTTATCTCAATAATTACAAAACATCGTTTCCTTACCTTCACGAAATCATTTATTTTTAACAATATTAGCGTTACATTACTTGCAAAAGCATTGCGAGTTGTCAAAACTCCTGCAGCAATACCGCAAGTATTTTTAAGCAGCTTAAGTTCTTTTTCCCTCTTTGAAACTTTATTCCAAAAATTTGGCTCATAAAACGGTTTAAGTCTTTTTTTTTCTGATAATGACTAGTTATAACTTTTTTCTTTATTTTGGGGAAAAAAAGTATCACATCATTTGGTGTGATGTTGTTGGCTTGGCCTGATAAAACATGAAACATTTCAAATCAAATCATGGAGATTGTATCTTCAGATTGAGGTCACTTAATTACTTTTAAATTAAAGTCCCTTGTAATGAAATTTTTATAGATTCTACATTTGAACGCTATTTTATAAATTTATTGATGTGAAGTAACTCTGGAGTGCGTCCTACTTCTGAAGCATTATATCAACAGTAACCAGTCTGGAAAACTGAGTAATGAGATTGCTAAATTTATAATATTTCGGGCCTTGGCTCCGTTCGCGAGTCGGCAAAATTTTGTCAACGAACCGACTCGACTAATTTTTTCACAGCATGGTTAACGAATGTGTTAATTTGCCTATGTAAAAGGCAAACACAACAACGCTTCAAATGTCAAAATCAAACGAATGTGAAAACAAGAAAGCATGGCTGCCAAGTCGGCTAAATTTCGTTCGCCTCAAATGCCAAGATCCGGCGAATGAAAAATGTGTATGACAACTTAACGAATGCATCAGATTTGGATAAATAACTCAAAAAACAAGCATAAAATAAAAGTATTTATCAAAAAAAATATGAAGAAAATAAAACTGCACAAGTTTTCTGCAACAAATATGGAAATTCCAATAAAAATTCAATTTGCACAAGTTATTTAAAACAAAAAAGTTAATTTGTGTCATATCGATGCCTTCGATATTGAAATAAGCTTATGCACTACGCTTTTTCGCCTCTGTCAAAAAATTGTTGGAAATGAATTTGAGTTGAGCTTTCAACAGTTTAAAAAAAAAAAAAAATAATTCGACCATGACTGCAAATACTCAATACTAGTATCGCCGGTGGACAAAATTTGGCCTTTTACAATACATTGAGATAGATACAATTTTCCCGAGTACCGTTTGGTAAAAAAGAAATCCAGAACATTGAGTATTCATTAATCGTAGCAACATTTTTTATATGCAGCAGGCTCAGTATATCTTAAACCGAATACCATAAAAATTGGTGTAATGCTTGTGCCAAAAAATATCGGAAATCATCCAAAATATCGAAAAGATCTCAAAAGTATCGACAAACATCGGTGTGTTTATCGGTAAAAGTCCAAAAGTATCGAAAAACATCCAAAATATCGGTCAAAGTCCAAAAGCATCGAGAAACATCCAAAATATCGATAAAAATCCAAAAGTATCGAGAAACATCTAAAATATCGGTAAAAGTCCAAAAGTATCGAAAAACGTCCAAAATATCGGTAAAAGTCCAAAAGCGTCGAGAAACATCCAAAATATCGGTAAAAGTCCAAAAGTATCGAGAAACATCCAAAATATCGATAAAAGTCCAAAAGTATCGAGAAACATCCAACATATCGGTAAAAGTCCAAAAGCATCGAGAAACATCCAAAATATCGAGAAGTATCGAGAAACATCCAAAATATCGATAAAAGTCCAAAAGTATCGAAAAACATCCAAAATATCGATAAAAATCTAAAAGTATCGAGAAACATCTAAAATATCGGTAAAAGTCCAAAAGCATCGAGAAACATCCAAAATATCGAGAAGTATCGAGAAACATCCAAAGTATCGATAAAAGTCCAAAAGTATCGAGAAACATCCAAAATATCGACAAAAGTCCAAAAGTATCGAGAAACATCCAAAATATCGACAAAAGTCCAAAAGTATCGAGAAACATCCAAAATATCGACAAAAGTCCAAAAGTATCGAGAAACATCCAAAATATCGGTAAAAGTCCAAAAGCATCGAGAAACACCCAAAATATCGGTAAAAGTCAAAAAGTATCGAGAAACATCCAAAGTATCGACAAAAGTCCAAAAGTATCGAGAAACATCCAAAATATCGATAAAAGTCCAAAAGTATCGAGAAACATCCAAAATATCGGTAAAAGTCCAAAAGTATCGAAAAACATCCAAGATATCGGTAAAAGTCCAAAAGCATCGAGAAACATCCAAGATATCGGTAAAACTCCAAAAGTATCGAGAAACATCCAAAATATCGATAAAAGTCCAAAAGTATCGAGACACATCTAGCATACCGGTAAAAGTCCACCCAAAATATCGAGAAGTATCGAGAAACATCCAAAATATCGGTAAAAGTCCAAAAGTATCGAGAAACATCCAAATATCGGTAAAAGTCCAGAAGTATCGGGAAACATCCAAAATATCGGTAAAGGTCCAAATGTATCGAGAAAAATCCAAAATATGTATCGGTAAAAGTCCAAAAGTATCGAAAAACATCCAAAATATCGGCAAAAGTCCAAAAGCATCGAGAAACATCCAAAATATCGGTAAAAGTCCAGAAGTATCGAGAAACATCCAAGATATCGGTAAAAGTCCAGAAGTATGGAGAAACATCCAAAATATCGGTATAAGTCCAAAAGTATCGAAAAACATCCAAAATATCGGTAAAAGTCCAAAAGCATCGAGAAACATCCAAAATATCGGTAAAAGTACAGAAGTATGGAGAAACATCCAAATATCGGTAAAAGTCCAGAAGTATGAAGAAACATCCAAAATCTCGGTATAAGTCTAAAAGTATCGAAAAACATCCAAAATATCGGTAAAAGTCCAAAAGCATCGAGAAACATCCAAAATATCGGTAAAAGTCCAGAAGTATCGAGAAACATCCAAGATATCGATAAAAGTACAAAAGTATCGAAAAACATCCAACATATCGATAAAAGTCCAGAAGTATGGAGAAACATCCAAAATATCGGTATAAGTCCAAAAGTATCGAAAAACATCCAAAATATCGGTAAAAGTCCAAAAGCATCGAGAAACATCCAAAATATCGGTAAAAGTCCAGAAGTATGGAGAAACATCCAAAATATCGATAAAAGTACAAAAGTATCGAAAAACATCCAACATATCGATAAAAGTCCATAAGTATCGAGAAACATCCAAAATATCGATAAAAGTCCAAATGTATCGAAAAACATCCGAAATATCGGTGCAGAGCGCAACGAAACAGGTTTCGTGCAAGCAAGAGAAAAACAACAACAACAAAATTTCTCTCACTCCACGGTGTCATTCACTTTCTTAACAACACAGCATAACATTGTGGATGCTATTGTTGTTGTAATTATATGGGAAACTTTGATCCTGTTTTTAAATGCCTTAATGGCAACTTATGAGGATAATTTTTGGATTCGTGGATTCTACACCACAGTACCTTTCATATAAAAAAAAAAAAATATCGAAAATCTTTTAAATGGTTAGCTCGCAAAAGGGGCGCAAAAAAAACTGTTCACGTATTAATATATAGATTATGAATTACTTGCACTATAATCTACACATAATTTTTTTTTTTCAGATGACCTATAGTTTAGGAGATATTTTTATAACAAACCTGAAAATCCGAAAAAAACGTTTTTTCAAAAATCTCCAAAACTGTTCGTTCTAGAAAAAAACATTTTCTCGCATTTTATGAAACGTTCAATTCCCTGTAAGGGTCTCTCCGACCTGTTTTTTCGTCCGACTTACCGTTCATGAGATATCGCGTCTTGAAAATCATTCAAAATTGAACATTGCACTATGCGTAGTACTATGTTCAGTTTTGAATGATTTTCAAGTCGCGATATCTCATGAATGGTAAGTCTGACGAAAAAATACCAAAAAAAATACTTTTAGGAAATTGAACGTTCTACAAAATGCATGAAAAATTTTTTTTCTAGAACGAACCGTTTTGGAGCTATTTTGAAAAAACCGTTTTCTTCTTAATTGTAGGTTTGTTTAAAAAATATCTCCCAAATTATAGGTCATCTGAAAAAAAAATCATGTGTTAATTTTAGTGCAAGTAATTCCCTATAAACAGATATTTTTACTTTAAACTTGTGGCTCACCGTTCACGAGTTGTCGTAATTTTAAGCTCAACACATCACTGTGTCTATTCATAAGCTGCATGCACAATTTACTAATTTTTTTCAAATTTTGAATTAGGATATCTCCTGAGTTATAAGTCGTACGGAAACAATTAAGAGGTCATTTTTATAGAAAATTGTATGAGCTACAATATTACAATATTTTTCTCTAAATGTAACCGTTCAAGAGATATTTGTAAAAAACTGGTTTTGGACGCCATTTTTCCAATATGGCGGCGCGAGCGAACACGATTCGAGGTAGCAAAGTTGAAATTCTGAAAGAGCACATCGAAATCTATAAAATAACTCATTTGCAAAAATCCCGCAAAACTTTCCAGGTAACATCATTTTATTCTCCCAAATGATTGTACTAATTGAAAAAAAAAAAAAAAAATCTACTAAAGGATGTCACCTAATTGTTGTTTTTTTCTTATTTGGATCCATTGTAATTAAAAAAAAATGCAAAAGTTGCCTCCGTCTCCTAGTTGAATTGATAGCGTGTTTTGGGAGTCGATACCACACTGTGCACACCTACCGGGAAGTTAGGGACAACCTCGACTTGGAGTCACTGAAGATTTTTTGATGAGGTTTTGTTCGTTTACCTCTCCTGAATTGGTAACTGTGAAAACGAAAATCCCGACTCGTCCTTCTTGCAACTAAACTGAGTTTAAGTCCTTTTTTGCGAGGCAAGTTTGAATTACTAATATTATAGTGAGCTCGAAGTCTTGGAAGTGAACTTTTTTTGATGGGGTTTTGTTCGTTAGTTGCTCAGAGTCGGAAAATTAAATCGGAATAGTTCCTTACTACGAATAAGCCGAGCTTAAGCGCCTTATTTCTTTGTGTGCTTAAACTATTAATATTAAATCGACCTCGAAATACTGGCAGTGAAAACTTTTGATGACGATTTGTTCAATAAGTTTGCTTGAGTGGGATAAGGTGAAAAAATGAATCAAAACAACTCATTCTTGCGCAGAAATCGACTTAAAGCACCCTTTTCGCCTCTAAATTTTGAATAAAACATACTACTTTTAACTCGCAATAACTAAGAGAAATGTTCATGGTACATACATATAAATATTTTCATAAAATATTTTAGAAAACCAATGCTCTATTGATTGATAAATCAGCGCAAATGCTATGTTTTGTCAGAGAAATTTTTATATTTTTTATATTAAATTCATAAATTAGTTTGATTGATGTACAGCAATTAACACTAGGATATCATTATCATCGCGATTGTCAGATACTTTATAACTAGTCCATATGGATAGAAAGTCGAAATGCACTGATCCGAAAGCCTGTTCGCTATAGAATCCGAGTCCTTTTTCATGTTTGCTGCATGCTTTCCTGTCGTCGCAGATATGTTGATTTAAAAAAAAAAAACAATTTTTGAAGTCAGCATTCCCATTAAGATGCACCTCTTTGCCTTTTATATACTTAGGTTAACATTGTAGACTCAAATATATTTCACAGCATCATCGGGTTCAGATGCTATAGCGAAGAGGCTTTTGGATCAGTGCATTTCGACTTTCTATCAATATGGACTAGTTGGACTAGTATGGTCTAGAGAACTTATACCTGTCTACAAAATCAAACTAATTTATGAATTTAATATAAAAAATATAAAAATTTTTCTGACAAAACATAGCATTTGCGCTAATTTATCAATGAATAAAGTATTGGTTTTCTAAAATATTTGATGAAAATTTTTATATGTATGTACCATGAACATTTCTCTATATACATATCTTAAATAAAACGACTGTGAGCTTAGTTATTGCGAGTTAAAAGTAGTATGTTTTATTCAAAATTTAGAGGCAGAAAGGGTGCTTAAAGTCGATTTCTGCGCAAGAAGGAGTTGTTTTGATTCATTTTTTCACCTTATCCCACTTAAGCAAACTTATTGAACAAATCCTCATCAAAAGTTTTCAATGCCAGTATTTCGAGGTCGATTTAATATTAATAGTTTAAGCATACAAAGAAATAAGGCGCTTAAGCTCGGCTTATTCGTAGTAAGGAACTATTCCGATTTAATTTTCCGACTCTGAGCAAATAAACGAACAAAACCCCATCAAAAAAATTTCACTTCCAAGACTTCGAAGTCACTATAATATTAGTAATTCAAACTTGCCTCGTAAAAAAGGACTTAAACTCAGTTTAGTTGCAAGAAGGACGAGTCGGGATTTTCGTTTTCACAGTTACCAACTCAGGAGAGGTAAACGAACAAAACCTCATCAAATAATCTTCAGTGACTCCAAGTCGAGGTTGTCCCTATCTTCCCGGGAGGTGTGTGTGCGTCATTTAGGCTAGAACTCGCCGGATGGGGGGGATCCTGCTACACTCTGCTATCATAACCATTGAACAAACAAATTTATAAACGTGCATACCAAGCTACCAAAAGAAGGGAAAAACAACATAACAACTGTCACTAGAGAATGAAAATGTACTGAATGTTATTACTGAATGTATACTCTAATTGAACGCAAGATGTTCTGCGTTACTAATATGCCCATACCCAACCATGTTCTCAAAACAAAACCTGTTAAGCTAAATAAAAATCTACTCTTGATTCATTTTCAATCAGAATTTATTTTATTATCATATTCTTATTAAAAAAATCTTAATTATACACTAACAGCATGTGTATGAGAAACTGTCCTTAGTGCAAAAAGAGTTTCGAAAATGAAAACAAAATTTTAAATGAGTTTAATTATTAACTAAGAAAGTGTTAATGTGACTACTTAAGAGTTACCATTTTAATTAAATAGTAACATTGAATTCAATACAAAATTTTTTCATAACTGTTACTTTGGATCTTTTGTCTTAGTACCAGGAGACCGATCCCTGCTCGGTCAACAATCTAATCTTATTATTTTAGTCGATGTTATTATTCATAGCTATTTTTTGTGATGGAATTCGTACCTTTTCAACTCCAATGTTCATTCTTTCAAAATGATAAACTTACCGATGAGATTAATAATAAGAAAAAATTTGGAAAGTGTGGAATGGTATAGAAAAATATCAAAAAATTAAATAAATGGGATATGGCACGCACCCAAAATATTTCGTCTATTGTAAGGGGGCTGAAATATCTTATCTTCAAAAGATCTTACCTCGGAAAGTAAAAGACCTATTGGAAAATTACGCAAGGATGTTTTGTTAAGGAAGAGTGTGGCTATTCAACGCCATTAATAAAAAAGGATTTCATCTTTTCTTGTAGACACGCAGTTAAGACTGAACACAGCGGTTTCTTCAACTTCAAGCAAAGATATTTCAAAATCCTGCAGGTATAATGACAGTTCTGCTGATGAAGACGGATTCAGCGTCAAAAAGTACATAAGACTGCATATTAAAAATAAAAAGTTCATTCCATTTTTTTTTTTTTTTTGTGCCTGAGTTACTAACTAAAATTTTTATTTTGGTAAAAAATGGTCGTGGCAGCTGATGAACAAAGCCCACTTTTCGTTATGCTTTAGATACTCATGATCCAGATCCGCATACCAAATTTCATCAAAACACGTTGTAGCATTTTCGAGAAATAGCATTTTATTTGTTTTACTTGTATGGGAGGTTCCACGCGTACCGGCGATATTTTGCCCATTTTCAGGTCGTAGGTGCCTAATAAAAAGGAGATTCGCTACAGTTAAATTTAGAAAGATTGCTTTAGTAGTTTTCTTTTTCTAGCGTATTATATTTTTGTAGGCGGTGCCACGCCCGCCAATAAGTTTTTCCAATATAACGGCATTATTCCTTGTTTTTAGGGGTAACATCTCTTAAATTTTCATTAAAATTATCGGAGTCGTTTTCGAGTAATATCGAATCAAAATTTTTAATGGTTAAAAAGTGGGCGTGGCACTTTCTCGATATCACCCACTTTTGTTTATATCAAAGGCATTTGCTGTGTACCAAATTCCATCAAAATATGTTGTACCATTTGCGAGAAATAACATTTAACGTGTTTCACTTGTATGGGAGATTCCACGCTCATAGGCGATATTTTCTCTACTTTCAGTTCGTAGGTGCCTAATAGCAAGTAGACTCCCTTACGTTAGATTCAGAAAGATTTCTTTAGTAGTTTTCTTTTTATAGCGTATCATATTTTTGTGGGCCGTACCACGCCCTTTATCGAGTTTTTCCAATATAACGGCACGTCACATACTAATACTTGTTTTCAAGGGTATTATCTCCTCAATTTTCATTAAAATTGTTGGAGTCGTTTTCGAGTAGTATTAAATCAAAATTTTCAACGGTTAAAAAGGGAGCGTGGGACTTCTTCGATACCGCCCACTTTTCGGTTATTACAAGGCATTAATAAGCAGTATCTACACACCAAATTTTATTAAAATATCTTGTAACATTTGCGAGAAATAGCATTTAACGTATTTGGCTTGTATGGGAGGTTCCACGCGCAACGGCAATATTTTAGTAATTACGCACCTCACAGTTAATTTCAGATTGTTTGCTTTATTAGTTTTCTTTTTATGCCGTTTTATATTTTTGTGGGTGTTGCCACGCCCTGCAACGAGTTTTCCCAATATAACGGCGTATCACATAATAATCCTTGTTTGCAGAAGTAACATCTCCTAAATTTTCATTAAAATTGTTGGAGTCGTTTTCGAGTAATATTGAATCAAAATTTTCAAAGGCTGAAAAATGGGCGTGATACTTCTTCGATTCCGCCCACTTTTTGCTCGTTACAAGATATTATTAATCCGTACCCGCTCACCAATATTCATCCAAATACTTTGTATGGTTTGCGAGTTATGACTAAATCAAATTTAAAATTTAAAGCTGTGCCACGCCCTCTGGTGAGAATTTACAAAGTTCAAACCTAGCTCATTCTTCATTGTATGCTAATATCTAACACTATTCCAAGTTTCATTAAAATCGCTGTAGCCGTTTTCGAGAAAAAATATTGGCACAGAAATACGTGCTAAGAAACAAAAAAACGAACATACAATTTTAGCTCGTATAAGAAGAGAAGATTTTTTAATATCTAAGCGCAAATAGTTAGGTAAAATAATAGCAAAAGAAAAAAATTTATTTATTTTTGTTTTTTTGTAAGAGACTTGCCAAGTCATAACTGCATAAGGACTGCTGCTTAATATGAAGACGCTCTTATGCTGCATATAAGATTAAACAAATAGGGAGCTTATTATTTTCCCTTATTCACTTTACAATTTTTTTTTTCTCTTTTCTTTATCAAATTTTACTTAAAGTTTTTTTTATATTTTTTTTTTATCCAAATTATGTTACGTTTTGCTTTCCTCTTTCTTTACAATTTAGTAATTTATATATTTTCCCCCAATTTTTCTTTTCATTTCCCTATATGACTTCCTAACATTAATTTTCTAATTTTAGTTATTAGTTTATAAGGCTTTAAACATTTTATTTTTTTTTTATATATGTTTTCATCTGGAATTCTCGTACATTTATAAGTTGCCCGAAATTATCGCCGCTAAGCTAAGCGATTCCACTCTTTCATGATAGGAGTTGGATAATTCCATATGACGAGTAGTTGCTATATCCAAAGTTTCATGTTCCATATGTATTGAGTTGTCCTCCAATACTATGGACACGCTGCCGACCAATATGTATAAGCCGGGTTTCGTTTCTTTTAGTTTCAGTTTTATTTAAAACTATATATTTAGGAAACAATTGATGTAAATTAAAATTAAAGATTGCAAACAATTGAAATTTAGTGGAATCAGCAAAAAACACTTGTTGTCGGCACCGGATCCAGAACGGAAAGAGAAAAATTGAAAAATGTTGGACAATTGTCACATACACATTGTAAAATTTGACATTTGTCACGTTTTCTACTAAATTATTTTTTATGAAAGTTCAGGGCTGATTCTTAATTTTCGAAAAAGAAAATTAGGAATGAAATTCAATTTTAAACATAAAATAGAATAAATCTCGAGTCAACCATTACAATGTAGAAAAAATATAAAATAAGAACTTAGAGAAAAATTGCATTTATGCTGATTGCAGCGGTTCTCAACTGTGACCCAACAGAACCATTAAGGCGTTTACTTAAGTTTAACATTAAATTTGTATGGGGATCGGATCAAGATAAAACATTCCTTGATTTTAAAACTCGACTATCAAAATATCAGATTAATCATATTATTAGGCGCAGTTTTACTACAGTTTGATTCTTGTGATAATCCACAAATAATTTCGTTTGCTAGCAAAAGTATTTCAGATGTGGAAAAAATAAATTCTCAAACTGAAAAAGAGTCTTGCATTGATTTTTTCCGTCGAAAAATTTTGTTATTACCTGGCATGTCTAGAATTTGAACTAGTTAAGGATCACAAATCATTAGAAGCCGTTTTTAAGCCAACTTCAAAACTACTTACAACAATAGATTTAAGTCCTTTAATTTTAAAAAATATACAGAACTAGGAATGAAAATATAGCAAATTCGGTCTCCAGTTTCTGTAAAATATCTAATACGAACTCATTTAACAGCAACTATGAGGAAACAAATATCATAATATTTCGAATTCCACTCTTATATTAAAAAATGTAAAGAAGGCGTGGAAATAACAAACGCAGTTGCACACTGTAGTAATGAATCATGGAGTTCTGACACATCTAATATCTATTATCCATTCCGATTTGAACTTTCGGTTATTGGTAATGTGCTCCTACGTAGATCTCGTATTGTGATACCAAAATTGTTAGGGAAGAAGTTGCTTGCCAAGGTGTGGTGGCCTCTAAACGTCAGAGAAGTTTGTTAAGAGTTGTCGTGACTGCTTACTTGTTCCACAACAAGTAAATACAGCTCCAATGCGCAGGCACCCATTTCATAATAATCCTTGGAAGTGTGTGGCAACAGATTTACTGGGACCTATACCTATACAACTATTACGTCCTTGTTTTGATAGACTATTATTCACGGTATCAGGAGGTTATATTTTTAAAAACGATATTATTCGAAGCTTTTATCAAGTCAATGGAAGCAAAAATTTGTAGCTTTTGCTTGCCTTAATCATTGAAGACAGACAATGTGTTGCAATCAATAATTCAGTTACAAAACTGTTTATTAAAAATTGCAAGTAAATTTATCACAAGCAATAAAACGATGTTGATTTTTAAGAATTTTTTTTTTTCATACTCCCGAATTAGCGGGATTCCAATTTTTTTACTTTTTGCGATCCCGGGATTTTCGGGATCAGAAATTTGAGTCCCGGGATTTTTCGGGATTTGTATGAATTTTTTTTCTTTCTAAATAATTTAATATTAAAAATTCCTAATATTTTGTCTTATATACCCCTACTACACCCCTACAAAGATATTTTTTACTTAAAAAGTTTTAAAAATATTAAAGAACAATTTCTTAAAACAGATACATTTTATTAAGCAGTTCACGCCTTTTTTAAAAAACAAAAATTTATAAATACTTATTTACTTCAAAAATAAACATAAAGGTACACTGCAGCATTATATGCTAAGCTAAATACATATATAAACTAGTAAGGGTGTAAAATTTGGCCTGGCCAAACATTAAATACCCTACACTGCAGTATTTTTAAAATTTTGCTCATATGGGAGTAGCACCGCCCTCTTGTCCGAGTTCACCCAGTTTTTGTTCAGAGATTGCATTTACAGTTTTTAGTGTCTAAGTGAAAAACTTTTTCAGTAAAGCGTTTTGAAGCTTTTGCTTATATAGGAGGTGCCACGCCCTCTTGTCCGAGTTCGTCTAGTTTTAGCTTAGAGCGTGCATTTATAGTATTTAGTATTTGAGTGAAGTTTGGCTGGATTATCTTAAAAAAATCTTTCAGTATAGCATTTTGAAACTTTTGCTTATGTGAGAGGTGCCACGTCCCCTTGTCCGATTTCACCCAATTTTTGTTGAGAGCTTTAATTTATGATTCTTAGTGTCTAAGTCAAATTTGGTTCGAATATCTCAAGAAACGCTTTCAGTATAGCGTTTTTAAGCATTTGCTTATATGGGAGGTGCCACGCCCTCTTGTCTGAATTCGCTCAGTTTTTTCTCAGAGCTTGCGCTTACAATTTTTAGTATTTATGCGTATTTTGGTTGCATTGTCGTGAAAAATACTCCTAAAATTGCATTTTGAATATATTTTTTGTATGGGCGGTAGGCGTGTCCGTTGACCGATTTTGCTCATTTTCAATCCCCCGAGCTAACTTTGGCGACGGAGGAAGTGTACCAAATTTCATTGAATTATCTTGCTCAGTTTTCCCAAAAAGTGTATTTCAGCCAGACAGACGGACATGGCTATATCGACTCAGGAGGTGACGCTGATCAAGAATATATATAGGGTAGAACGGGGTTAAACAACCACTTTTGTGTTTGGCACTCTGTAAAACTTTGTTTATGATAATAATTTGATAATTTAAATTGTTCCTGGTTCGTTGAACCCTTTGTTACAAAATTCATCCGAAAATTTTTTATCAAACTCGCATTGTTTATCCGGTATTTGCTTCCGAAAATTTTTTATCAAACTCGCATTGTTTATCCGGTATTTGCTTTTGAACAACAGGTGGGGTAAAACAACCAATGTAATAAAAGTGACCAGCATTGTTATTTTAAGGGTTTTTATTTTATCACAATTTTACAAAACGTTACACAAGAACAAAATCAACTTGAAAAAGATACTCTTGAGCTTCATTAATCGCAGGCGTCACTTTCCTCAACGTATACTTCTTTTCTTGGACGACCTCTTTTGGAGCAACGAGTATTATTTTTGGCTGCCGTGTCTTGGTTTTTTTCTCGGAAAATTCCTTTAGAATTTTTTTTCCGACCTTACCATGGTCGCCAATGCCTGTTTCTTCTTCTGGTTATTTAACCCAACGTGCTTTTTTTTATTTAAAGGTGAACAACTATTTAACCAATTTAAATTTTGTAAAACCCATTACAGATTTGGATTCAGCATGTTATGCTGCTCTTAGAAAACACTTACTTTTTTTTCTGCACTTCACTGATTTGTGGAATATTGAACTTTTGTCGACTGAAAATATTGCGGCGAGGACGCGTCAAATCTTTCTTTCGTCAGAACTCAGGTTATAACACACGTGCGGTAGTGGAACCTTTTGCCAAAGTTGCCTTGTATTGATCACTATCTACTGTACCAACGATCGTTCGATTCGACTTTATTAAAAAAAATTAGAGGCAATTGGCTGTTTAACCCCGTGGCGATTTAACCCCGTTCTACCCTACTTTTCTATATCTGCCACGCCTCCTTCTCTGCGTTACAAACGGAAGGACAAAGTGAATATACCCTGGGTGTAGGGTATAAATATCATAAATATTTATAATTATATAAAATAGTGAGGTCAAAGTTTTAACAAGTGTTGGACTTGAAAGAATTAACTTTTCTTTTAATCAGTTTTATTATTATCAAAATATGATTTTAGGAAAATCAAAGCATTCATTGTTTTTTTCTTTTAATCAGTTTTATTATTATCAAAATATGATTTTAGGAAAATCAAAGCATTCATTGTTTTATCATCCAATTTAGATCTAAATTTATTACATATCTGTGGACCAAGGGTGTCAGCGTTTTCAAATCACTGAGCCAAGCGCATGCAGCGCAGTCAGCGCAAAATTTTCGCTTTTACAACAACTTCAAATTCGAATTACAAAAACAATTGTTTGTTGTTTTTTCATGCCTTATTTACAACAACAATAATATTTCAACAATTTTCAAAATTTCTAAGAACTAGCACACACACAAAAAGTAGGGGTATTCACGCGTTGATGCGCAATGCTCTTGCGTCGTTGCGGAAGTGCGGTTTGCGAAAGTTTGACATTTGTAAAACCTCAAACACATTGCCGAAAATTTCGCACTACTTCTGCAATTTCTCAAGATGGAAATATTTACATTGAACGTTCAGCGTTAGTGCGTAAAAGACTTGCATTTTCGCAACTGCGCATCAACGCATCAATACCCATATTGTTTGTTGTTTTTGTTTTTGATGCGACGTAGTCGTTGTTGTTGTTTTATGTTGGTTCGAGTTCGATTTTGTTTGTACGCAAAAAAAGCAACAAAAACGCGAAATTTGGACCAGCGTGAAAAAAAAAACAACAAAACTTATTTCTGTGAATGTTTTACAGAAATATTGATGTTGTTGGTCGAGCCAAAATTTGCTCACTTTTGTTCTACGCTGACACCCTTGCTGTGGACTTTTGACAAAACAAGCTAAGTCGAGATAAGACAATTCTCCAGGATTTTAGTCCTAAACATAAAATTTAAATACGCTTCTATTGGTATAATCGACATGTCTCTATAATTTCTTGTTCCAGAGATATCAGGGTGTCTCATAGTTCACGCAAGATTTGAACTTAGCGCCATTCGTGCGGTGAAGTGTTAAGAACCAAAAAAAAAAAAAATATTTTGACAGCTTTAAGATTAGTAAAATTGTATGGAAAAAGGAGATTCAACGCTGCATCAACGAAATTGTGCCACATTATTAAAAAGTAGTTAACCAGTTTTTAGGCTCTCCTGAAAAGTTCCAATTTCGAGTTAGGTTGTTTTGTCAAAAGTCCACAGATATATAACCTGCACACGAAAAGCATCTTTCTGATTCAACATTTGTTGGTTAAATTGAAGAAAGATGATCGAAGTTTTCTGGAGTAAATAACCCCTATCACCACCATTACAAAATATATCAATTTCTTTCATTTAAACGTCGGATAAATTATAAGACTTTCTAGAAAATAAATTTTTTGAAGTGTTATTCAAAACTAGATTTAATTTTTCTTTCAAGTTTTTGCCTGCGTTTACTTTAACTGTATGGCTATTGTACTCAATTTCGCAAGAAGTTTCAGTTTCAATTCTAGAAAGAATACGTTTTATCTCTACTTAATGCGATTTTTCTGTTATTCAAAACAATAAAACTTACAAAAGAAATCTCGGGATTGGTAGCACTAATCCCGGTATTTTCGAGACTGCAAAAAGGCTCGAATCCCGGGATCCCGGGACTGAAATCCTTATCGCTAATACACAACAACAAAAAAGGATCAAAAAATCAACGCCAACTATTTTCGATTGAAGTTTTAAACATATTTTGTTGTTTCGAGTTTTTTATGAGCGGTTTTATAAGTCACTGTTTGTTCTGAAATTGAATCACGGGTTATTACAGTACACAAATCTAACTAATTTTCAGTTTTTATTTATCTCTGCAATTAAAAACCGAATATTTGTATTAGTGACATTAAACTTCATAACTATTAAAAAATTTTAACAATTTTGTGCTTCAAAAAGATTTTTTACCAGTTTATTTTATTTTTCTAAAGGTATTAAAGCACAAAGTGGATAATGTGAAAAGAATGAGTGCACACCCTCTTATGCCATTATATTTAACTGGAGGTCAAGATGGATCTGTGCAAATTTGGGAATGGGGTCACCAGCAAGTAGTCTGTACTCCCCGTCCCTCAGGAACATTTGCCAAAGTTACAAGATGCAGGTTTTCAGAACAGGGTAACAAATTTGGAGTGGCCGATGGTGATGGTAATTTGAGTTTATGGCAAGCAGGTATTGCTACGCAAAACAATAGATCATTTTTCGTAAGTATTTCATAATTCCTTTGTCATAAATAGATGCGAAAATTTCATAACAAGGTTATCCGATTTTTTAAATTATATTTATATATGTAGTAGTCCATGATTCGGCAGTAAGATTACTGCATTCAATTAGTTTTTAATCAAAGTCTTATTTTATGATTAGGGGAACATATTTTTGCCGAGGTCCATATCAAAATGTGCCGCTAGTATTTTAAAATTGCGATAACTCATGAACGTCGAGTCGCACGATAAAAACTGTAAAGATAGCTTTTATGGAGAGTTATGTGGCTCAAAATCGCCAAGGTGAGAAATTTGCTTCGGCAGCAAATAAATTACTGAAGCCATAATTTAATTGATTAAATGAATTAAACATGTAGTAAAACATTAAAATTGGTTTCATTAAGTGTACATATCATTATATACGCTAAAAGTTAATTATAATAAATAGTATTTAAAAATATACACACGGAAAATCATTTCGTGAACGCGTCCCAAAGTAAGAATTTTAAAATCATACTTAAAATAAATCATATAAAGATCCTATAACTTATTAATAGTACGAGATCCGGCAGTAAGAAAACGTAATGATCGAGCTTTTAGTTAAAATCAAATTTTTACATATGTATATTTATGAATGAGGGAATATATTTTTGCCGAGTTGCCTAACAAAATGTGGCCGCTAGTATTTTCAAATTGCGATAATTTATGAACCGTGAGTCGCACGAGGAAAAGTGCCTGGATCTTTTTTATGGAGAGTCATATGTTCTACAAGTAATTTTCATTATATGTAAACAAAAGTTTACAGTTAAGGAGTTATTCAATAAAAAACAATTATGTGGCAATAAACTTAAAAAAAAAAACGGTTATCAATAAACAATTTTTAAACGATAAATTTTTTACATATCGGCAAATCCGAAAAAGGGTCAACCAAGAGAAAAATTATAAAGTTGCCGTAACAGCGCATTTAGCCATTAAGTGAGTGGGATCGCCCTTAAATAACTAGGAGTTTTTAATGTGCTTTCTAAGGGTTCATTCCTTATTCCGAATTTCTTAAAAATGGGTGCAACGGTTTAGCCGCGGCAATGCATTTCGCCTATAAGGGCGGGACACTGACAGCTACATAACAAAACGTCTTTAATAAGGTTGCAATCCAAATTTCATAAAAATCGATTAAGTGGTTGAGCTGGAACAGCGTATTTTCACCGCTTTGACAAGAAAAAATTTTACTTTTGTGTGCACTGTACTTCTTTACAACATTTTTCAGAGATAAATAAAGCAAATATAATGTGTTTAAGTTAGTTGAAAAGGGGCTGCATGAATTTTCGATAGCATATGTATATTAGGCCGGGTCAATTTGTTCGGGAGGCAAAAAATTTTCAAAGAGTATAACAACAAAAAAATCTATGGAAAATTCTTAAAAACTTTGCCCAGGAAACCATGGGTCTAAAATCAATATCGAGCCGCCGTAAATTACGTTGAAGTTTTGTATGTAGTACTTTAAAATACAATAAGAAAAAGAAAAAATTCAAATTTTTTTTTACTTGTTTCATATAAAATTATTCAAAAAGTATATGAATTTTTTTTTTTTTTTTTTTATTGAATTTTAAAGTACTACATACAAAACTTCAACGCAATTTTCGGCGGCTCGATATTGATTTTTGTCCCATGGTTTCTTAGAATTTTTCGTAAATTGTTTTGTTGCTATACTCTCTGGCGGCTTAATGTATATAAAGCACTCCACGCCAAGTGTACCAAAAAAAAATTTTTTTTTTCTCCGATTTCGCACAAATTTGGCAATGTGGTAGATCCGGTGTGCAAGAACAACAATCCGGGAGGATTTGATCCTAGTATAATTTGTTGTTAAAATGCAGGGTGTTGAAGTTGGCGTTTTTAGTCATTTTCATGAAAAGGGTGTTTTTTAAAAAATTTATAGCTTGCACTAAAGTTTGTAAATTGATAAATCTATGTTAATGGTCCCATTTACTTTGAAGTGTTCTTTTTTTTTTCACCAACATTTTTTACACTTAAAAATATTTTTGAATTTTTTTTAAAAAAAGCCCCCTTCGATTTTTTTTTAAAGTACTTTAAATTAAAGCATAATTTATAAGCTTTAAAATGATGTGTGACTCAAGATTGGATTCGGACGCTAAATGGGGGTTTTTGGCTTTTGAACGCCCGCGGAAGGCAAAAATCTTTTTTTACTCGAGAGGAAAGCATCTTACCTAAAAAGTGTACATAGCATAAAATGCTTAGAATTGTCTAAGAAATACGTGTGAATTTTTTTGGAATTTTTTAAAACTTTTTTTTTTTGAATAATTTTTAAAAAATTTTTTTTTATGAAAAATTTTTGCAAAAAATATTGAAGGGAAAAAAAAAATTTTTTTTAACTTTTCAAAAAATTCCAAAAAAATCACACGTATTGCTTAAATGATTCTAAGCATTTTTTGCCATGTAGGGGAAGGTGGGGAATCGTGGGCCACGTTTTTATTTTGTTAAATATCTTCAAAAAAAAAATTTGCAAATTGTAATATGGTATGTTATTCTACATGAAGTTAGGTAACTTTTGACACTTTCTAACAATTCTTTGGTTTTTTCCGACTTTTCGTGGTTTGAAAAAAATTAGTGGTTTTGCGATTTTCAAAAATGGTGGGGAATCGTGGGCCACCGCCGTAATTAAGTAAAAATCGAACTTTATTGAATTAGTTGAAATGACAAGTAAAGTTATTTTAATCGACAAAATGAAGAAGAAGGGTTATGCACGATCAATCAGATACGTTAACAAAGAAATAGGAAAATTTGATACGAAATATGTATTTATTGTTTTATTTATTGATTCACGGCCTCCATTTTGCACAAAACATCATAAACACAACATGCAAATGTGTATTGATACGAAAACTGTCATAACACGGGTGGCCCACGAAGTGGCTCACGATTCCCCACAAGTTACTTTTTGCAAAACAACGGCGTGTAATTGACTTGTTGAAGTGTCATGCAAAATAACTTTTGTATGTTGAAAGGCAAAGGTCTAACGATAATAAAAAACATATTTACCTGTGTTTTGTCGTAGCAATTCGTCCAAGAATGATGGAAATGAAACACGCAAAAAAAGTTTTGCAGATACTTTTTTTTGGGCGAGTATTGTACAAAGCAAATAAAACGCGTACGTTTGTCAACAACCAATATAAAAATAAGTTGAGGCTAAGAGAAAACGATTACAGTTGCATTTAACTATTTATCTCGACATACTGCCAAAAGGTGGCTGTGTCTCACGATTCCCGATGGCCCACGATTCCCCACTTTCCCCTACACTTTTTACGTAAGATGTTTTCCTCTCAAGTAAAAAAAGATTTTTGCCTTCCGCTGGCGTTCAAAAGCCAAAAACTCCCATTTAGCGTCTGAATCCCATCTTGAGTCATACTTCATTTCAAAGCTTATAAGTTATGCTTTAATTTAAAGTACTTTTAAAAAAATCGAAGGGGGCTTTTTTTAAAAAAAATTCAAAAGTATTTTTAAGTGTAAGAAATTTTGGTGAAAAAAAATTTGTTTCACCAAGAAATATTTTTTTATAAAAAGAACATTTCAAAATGGATGGGACCATTAACATAGATTTATAAATTTACAAATTTTAGTGTAAGCTATAAATTTTTGAAAAAACACACTTTTCATGAAAATGACTAAAAACGCCAACTTCAACACCCTGTATTTTCACAACAAATAGTACTAGGACCAAATCCTCCCGGATTGTTGTTCTTGCACACCGGATCTACCATATTGCCAAATTTGTGCGAAATCGGAAAAAAAAATTTTTTTTTTGGTACACTTGGCGTGGAGTGCTTCATATATATACTTAAAATAAAAAATTGTAACGTTCGCAACGTAACCTGCGCAACACACAAAAGTTAAATTTTTGTACGAACAAAGGACTCCTTGATTCTCTCAAAAGCAGTTTCGATATGGTCAAATATTCTTCTTTCTTTGGAGGATCTTGCTTTTTTTGTTTATACAGGAAAACTCGCTAAACATTTTGAAAATGTACATTGATCTCCTCAACTAATTCTGTTTTTTGTAACGTGCGAACAGCACCCTATGCACGATTATATTGCAACTGATAAAAGCCAGGAAATTTTTTTAACCCCTTGAGACCGATGGGGTCACATAGGACCCAAAGCATTTTTGGATACATCAATATTTTAATTAAAATTAGTATCAAGGAGTACTCGTATGCTATTGACATGCTCTAGAGAGTTGTTCAGTTAAGTCTTGGCTAAAATTTTGTTTAAATTGTTTGGCAAAATACGGAACGGTTTTACAGCTACGATCAAAAAAGGTCAAATTTTTCGGCATTTTCTGATTTTAAGACCCAAAACTCAATTTTTTGGGTCCGTTTTTTGAACAATTTCTTTCTTTTAGTCTATATCTACAACTTCGTTGATAGCCCAGGAAAATAAGACATTTTCTGCGAAAAAATTCCCAGTGGAAATTTTTCACCGGAATTGTCTTTATTTATGCATGATACACAAACTGTGAAAAGTCCATTGCAAAGTCGTGTGCGCATAAAAAGTTATTAAGGCTTAAAGGTCGCTAAAATCAGTTTTTTGCAAATATCTCGCTAATGCTAACTTTTACAGAAAAATGATGGTCTCCAATTTTGTAGCACAGGAAATTTCCTACAAAAGAACGTTAAAAGTATTTGCGTACGACTTCTAGTTTAGGAGATCACCCAATTTAAAAAGTTGTTAACAGTTATGATATGAAATACTACCTATGAGTTCATTTTAAAATATCTTACTTTTTAAACTGCAATAACTCTTCAATGAGAAGTTTTATAAACAATATTAAAATGCCGTTTGAAAGATAATTTAATTTTCTATATACCGTAAAAAATTTTTTTTTCGAACGGCTCATGACCTTAAAAATATTCTTGAATACCCGTAAAGGCTTCGAAATTACCGGTTTTTTAAGGATATCTGCGAATTGGTAAGTACTACGATAAAAAGTAATGGGACCAAATTTGTAAAGAATTAAAAGATCTACAAAAAATAAGCGATATGTGTACACATAGAAGTAACCGTATAGAAGATATTCAATAGAAACCGGTTTTTTGGCATTTTAAGGGTTTTTTTGGAATATCTTCTAAACAGTTACTTCTGTGTGTACACATATCGTTTATTTTTTGTAGATCTTTAAATTCTTTACAAATTTGGTCCCATTACTTTTTATCGTAGTACTTACCAATTCGCAGATATCCTTAAAAAACCAGTAATTTCGAAGCCTTTACGGGTATTCAAGAATATTTTTAAGGTCATGAGCCGTTCGAAAAAAAAATTTTGTACGGTATATAGAAAATTAAATTATCTTTCAAACGGCATTTTAATTTTGTTTATAAAACTTCTCATTGAAGAGTTATTGCAGTTTAAAAAGTAAGATATTTTAATATGAACTCATAGGTAGTATTTCATATCATAACTGTTAACAACTTTTTAAATTGGGTGATCTCCTAAACTAGAAGTTGTACGCAAATACTTTTAACGTACTTTTGTAGGAAATTTCCTGTGCTACAAAATTGGAGACCATCATTTTTCAGTAAAAGTTAGCATTAGCGAGATATTTGCAAAAAACTGATTTTAGAGACCGTTGAGCCTTAATAACTTTTTATGCGCACACGACTTTGCAATGGACTTTTCACAGTTTGTGTATCATGCATAAATAACGACAATTCCGGTGAAAAATTTCCACTGGGAATTTTTTCGCACAGAAGCTCTTTTTTCGTCTTATTTTCCTGGGCTATGAAGATTGCAAAGCAAAATCCCAAACGGTTTACGACTTATAGCCGTTGCAACATTGAAAAAGCAGTTTCGAAGCAATTTTTATTGTACTATAAAATTTGACCTGGAGCCAAACAAGCGAAATGCAGATAGGGATTTACTAGTAACATCATGTACTTTCTGGAGTAGTATTCAAAAATTTTCTTGGATCTTTTTTTGCTGCACTGTGTAATATGACTGCACCATTTTCGGCTATAAGGGGATTTTCCGGACCTACTTTTTTTTCTTAATTTAATCACTAGAAAACTTAATCCGAAGTTCATTTTTCAATATCTACAATGGTCTAGGCTTCGGTCTCAAGGGGTTAAATGACTAGTGAAAGTAATTTCAAATGGTAAAATACCACTGCAGGTAAAATAAGAATTCAACATTCAGAGCTCGTTCAGGATTAAAAAATATGTGTACGAATGTAACGTTCGCAACGCAGGATTAGCCCATATAATGAAGGTTACTTGTAGAGCATATGACTCTGTAAAAAAGATCTAAAGTCTAAATATGTTAAAATATTGTTTCCGACTGTTCGTGCATTATTTCAGGAAACGCAGTTGTAATTGACAAAGCACTATCAGAAAATTAGAAACCCGTAAAGGCCCGCAGATCACGGGCTAAAACTAAGGCTTTCAGTATTTTGCTTTGTGTTTTTGACACCAAACGCTACCTACATATATCAAAATCAACTAACAATTTTAAATTTTAGCAACTAGATAACATAAAAATCTATTTTTCCAAAACTCTACCTCTACCAAACTCTACTTTTGTCAAATTTTATCCTCAATTATCTCCAAAATATCATTTTTGAACAATAAAATTCAAAACGCAAAATTAATGGCATTGGAGCGATTTTTTCTGCGTTCTTTTCAGAATTTTATCCTTTATCCAATGGTATCGAAAATTTAAATTTTGCATCTGGCAAGATAAAGTGCCTTTTGTCACGACGCGTCACTTATATTTTAGTAATTTAATATTTTCGAAATAGTACAGTCATTTGGTAGTTATAAATGATTTTTCACAAATTAAAATGATTTTAATTTTGCTTTTTAAGACTGCTATTTTTGAATATTCCATTAATACGAACTTGTACAGTCAAATTTGCAATGAACAACAACCGACGCTACAAATATTAACTTGGAAATTGGTGACATATGTTTCGGCTATTACCACATACACATATATATATTTGCATATATATATATGTACATAGCCTCATCAGACCTATTTTAGTTAATCTTTGCTTCTTACTAGAATCGAACCGCAGCCTTCTGCATTCTAATGAAAGAGTGCAGCAGACCTCTACCACTTAGGCCACGCTACGGAACGATCTACCTCGTCAAAGATCCTCACATAAATAACACTGTTGTTGTTATTTATGTAAATAACACTGTTGTTGTTATTTATGTAAATAACACTGTTGTTGTAATTTATGTAAGTACACTTGTTGCTATCAGCTGTGTTCATTGGAAATATTTTCTTAATTGTTATTATGTTGAATGCACTCTCAAATTTGGTTTTGAGACATGCTATCTTCCACAATTCACAATTAATATCCCACTGTTGTGGATTATTTGTCCACTGCTAGTGGGATTCTTGCTCTTGCAAGGTTATAATTGTAAATGTTAGAATTCTAACATTAATAGGCGGGTTCACCTTTTCAAACATTAAATGATTTTTCACAAATTAAAATGATTTTAATTTTGCTTTTTAAGACTGCTATTTTTGAATATTCCATTAATACGAACTTGTACAGTCAAATTTGTAATGAACAACAACCGACGCTACAAATATTAACTTGGAAATTGGTGACATATGTTTCGGCTGTTACCACATACACATATATATATTTGCATATATATATATGTACATAGCCTCGTCAGACCTATTTTAGTAGTAGTTTTACCTGGAAAGTTTTGCGGGATTTTTGCAAATGAGTTATTTTATAGATTTCGATGGAAAAATGGCGTCCAAAATCAGTTTTTTTACAAATATCTCTTTAACGCTTACATTTAGAGAAAAATATTGTGGCGCAATATTGTAGCTTATAAAATTTACTATAAAAATTACCTCATAATTGTTTTCGTACGACTCACAACTTAGGAGATATTCTAATTCAAAATTTGAAAAAAATTAGTATATTTATGCATGCCGCTTATGAGTAGGCACAGTGATGAGTTGAGTTTAAAATAACGACAACTCATGATATTTTTTTAGCGAACCTAAAATTATGAAAAAAAAACTGTTTTTTCAAAAAATCTCTGAAACGGTTCGTTCTAGAAAAAAAAATTTCTCGCATTTTGTAGAACGTTCAATTTCCTTTAAGACTCTTTCCGAACTGTTTTTTCGTCCGACTTGCTGTTCATGAGATATCGAGTCTTGAAAATCATTCATTATTGAACATTGTACTATGCTCCATACTATGTTCAATTTTGAATGGTTTTCAAGTCGCGATATCTCATGAAGGGTAAGTCTGACGAAAAAACAGTTTGGCGGGATCCCTATAGGGAATTGAACGTTCTACAAAATGCATGAACAATTTTTTTTCAAGGACTAACCGTTTTGGAGCTATTTTGCAAAAACGGTTTTTTTCTAAATTTTTGGTTTGTTGAAAAAATATCTCGCAAACTATAGGTCATGTGAAAAAAAAAATTAAATGTAGCTTATAGTGGAAGTAATTTCTTATAAATCGGTGTTCTTACTTTGAACGTGTGACTCACCGTTCATGAGTTATCGTAATTTTAAGCTCAACACATCACTGTGCCTACTCATAAGTCGCATGCACAATTTACTAATTTTTTTCAAATTTTGAATCAGGATATCTCCTGAGTTATAAGTCTCTAAATGTAACCGTTAAAGAGATATTTGTAAAAAACTGATTTTGGACGCCATTTTTTCAATTTGCGGCGCGAGCGGGGTAGCAAAGTTGAAATTCTGAAAGAGCACATCGATATCTATAAAATAATTGATTTGCAAAAATCCCGCAAAACATTCCAGGTAACATAATTTTATTCTCCCAAATGATTGTACTAAAACCATAATGAACAAATTTTTTATTTTTGAAACATATTTTGACTAATTCTGTAAAATATGTGAAATTGAAAAATATCGATTACAGCCTTGAAATTTTCGCAAAAATTTATGAAATTAATTATTTTCTCCATTGAAACTTCCTAACCATCTAATCTATTTAGGCTTACCAGTGTCATAATAAAGTTATTTCCGACTTTGTTTTTTTGGGATCATGTAGTCTTATTGCGACTGGTATGTTAAAAAAAAAAAAAAAAAAAAAAAAAAAACAATTTTTTATTTAATTTTTAATTGCACTTTAAGTCAATTTAGAAAAGTGAGCTTAGTTTAACCAATTTTTTTTTTTTTTTATATCATTGGGTTAAAACTACAACTGGACATCTACATATATTGGTTTTGAGTTAAGTATGCAGTCCCCATCCGATTTTATATAAAGAATAAAAAGCAGAAAACTGCAAAATCCCATACAAAAAACGAATTTCAAAAAACTTAAAACGCTTTTTTCTCAAAACATGAAAAATGTAGATGTCTAGTTGTAGTTTTAACCCGACGATATATCAAAATAAATTTTATTGAGTCAAATATTTTCCATTGTTATTGAACGCCATCTTTTGTAAAAAACCATAATACTGTCCTTAAAAAGTTCCTGGGATTTCTGCTCGAAAAACTCTGGACAAGACCTTTTTGCAATTGTCTAGAGAATTCAATTTTACGGTAATTCTGCAACTAGTGAAACAAATGGTAAACCGAAGATGCAAGATCTGTGCTGTACGGTGAATGCATTAAAACTTCCCAGCTAAGCAACTTCAGTTTTTGGCGGATCACCAAAGATGTATGTGGTCTAGCGTTGTCGTGATGAAAGACTACGCCCTTTCAGTTGACTGATTCCGGTCTTTCGTCCACATTTTCAAGAATTTCGTCCATTTTTTCGGTTCGAATTTTTTCCGATTCTGCACTCATTTAAGTGACTTAAAACCGTTAAATATTGAAGAAATGTCAATAAGGCCCTTTACATTATCAGTCTAGCCATCAAACTGGTCATCAATATGTCAAATCGAGTTTGTGTTTACATGTGAATATTTGTGTTGCTTTGTACACCGACGAGGAAACAAAGCATAAGCGGAACAAAGTTTTGTGATGGAAATTGATATGCTGATGGAAGTAACAGAAATAAATTAATAAAAAATAGTGAAAACATCCAAATATACAATATAAATTTATTTAAATGGGTCTTCAGGAACAATTTGTCATTTTCGAACCCACTTTATCACCAAAAAAAATGGGTTTTGGAAATTTATTAAAATTTTTTTATTTAAATCTTTTTTTTTTAATTAAAAATAGGAGTCTTTGATAAAAATAATAACAATCAGGTTTCAGTAAATTTATTTTGACCCTGTCATAAAATTAAAAGGTTCTCTTCAAGCTCCCGTTTAGCTTCAGCAAAATCCCAAATCATTAAATTATCCGTTTTTGTGTAAAAACAAATCACATTTGCAAGTCATTTTCATTTCCGCACGATGTGCACTCTTTGAAATCTTTTCTTAACTGACTAAAACTGTACTGAAATTTGTTCATTGCATTTACACAGTCAACCTTCCCATCAATAAAGTCATCAATACAGCAGAAAGTCCAAAAATTTTGTTTTTCGGCAAACTGATTGTCAATACAGATTGATGAGCATTTACATTATCAGATTCTCATCAATCTGCATACATTCTCAGATTGATGAAAAAAAGTTAACACGGCATCACTTAATATTGATCGCTAGACTGATACCAATAAATAGTTGCCAGATCGGACCATTACTTACAAAGGATATCGTATTTTAAACTTTGCTATTTCACTTTTCTGAACTTTCTTTTTAGACAACCTTATATTTGCCAACATCGATGTTCGTATAAATCTTTTAATGCATTTTCGAACACATTATAATGAAAAATTTAATATCGGGTTAAAAACACGTCTTTCGCCAAAAAAACTGTTTAGACCAAATTGACACAAATTGTTATAAAAGAAGTAAAACAAAATAAGAAGAAGAACAAAATCGTTTTAGAATAACTGTGTAAACACGCTGCCGTCTAAAACACAGCTTATAATTAAAAAATGTAATTTAATTTAAAACTATGCATTAGAAAATATATTGATGAAAGATTTGTGGGAAAATCGATCTTTGCAAACATGTATATTACTAAAAGTTCAATTAAAAATTAACAAAATTGTCAACATGTTTGCTTTTTTTTTTAATATGCTGCTATAGCGTCTGTTCTAATTAAATGACCAAAAAGAAGTGTGAACAAAACGGAACCTTAATATTAATTTATGTGCAAAATTTCACCTAACTTAGCATCAACAAAAACAATAATGAACAAAAAACATTCAAAGAAATTTGGTAAGGTTTCACACCCACATTAACGTACATCATACCGAACTAGAGCGTATAGGGCGACTTCCTAAACGTCAGTTTCAAAGCAAACATTCAAAGTAATTCATTCCTAAACGCCGAGCTACAAAATGTTTACAAAGCAGAGTATACCGCCGCCAACAAAATAAATAATAAAAACCTTAATATCTTTTGGAAATTTCATTCGATTTTGCTCAACATAGGCTTAAAATGTTTGCAATTATTCGCGCCATTTAATAAAATTTCTAAAAAAAAAAATTATTTAAAAAATTATATGCCTAAAACCAGATGTTTCATTTGAAGTTGATGTGAAAAATTTCAAAAATTTGTAAAATTTCAAACTTTTACCTGCTATAACTCAGTCAATTTTGTTCGAAGCATAATCATTGGTACACTTGTTAGAAGCGCCATTAATCACTCTTTGTAAACGTGGAAAAATAAAATCGATCGGACTTGGCATTATAGAAATATATTGACGTATATGAAGCTATAACCTCGAAAATAGAAATTATCGAATAACTCGAGAACGGCTGCAAGGAAAAAAAAAATTGAGTTTTTCGTGTTCAGCGACCTCAAATTAGTTTAGAAAAAATGGTTAGCAAAATGTTACAAATATTTTTAATTTTGAGTTGTATTAACTTTTTATAGTTATTGCTTAAATAATTAATAATTCAATAGCACAAAAAAATTTTTGGTAAACATTACTTTTCGACCGTATAAATTCATTCACTGTAGAGAAACTTCTAGGCTAAAACCCCCAGGCAGTCCACTATAACGATTTTTTCCCATTTTTGGTGCTTAAAATGGGTGCGTACGCAGTTTTCCGGGCGCCATTTTCAATTTTTCCATTTTTCAACATTATATTTGGTTTCAGCAACCTAGAGAACCCCTTGAATAGCATAATCTTCCATTTTTAAGCATTTTAGAACAGTTTTATTGAATTTATCCGATTTTGGGGGTTCACGGGTGATTAAAAAAGTTTTGGGGAAAAGCCGCAAAAACTAATGTGTTGGTTTTGTTTTAAACTTTATTTCGAACAAAATGAGCCCTGTCGGATCAAAATCGGTGCATGTTCAACAAAATTAGAAATGAATACCTAATTTGCCTGCACTAATATATCAATTTACAAACATTGGGGTAAGCTATAAATTTTTTAAAAAACACCCTTTTAATGAAAATGACTAAAAACGCCAACTTCAACACTGTATTTTAACAAAAAATGGTACTAGAACTAAATCGCAGACAAAAAAATTTTCAGCTGGTACGCTTGGCGTGTTTTGCCTCATTTATTAGTTGTTAAAAAAATGCAATTTGTGATGCTAAAAAAGATCTTCATTGTTTGCAAGTTTCAGTACTACACTCTTTAGTCCAAAAATACCTGTTCGAAAAAATATGGAGAATATATACGTCATACGCCTCAATATGTTTCTACTAGAAAATATGCTTATTATATTTAATATGAAGTAGCTTCACCATGAAATTTCTTTACTTCTGCGCATCTGGACCTCATAGATGATATCAGAATGAGTTATCTGGAAAGCAGTATGGCCCCCCAAGTATTCTTGGCAGCTTCCAAAAATTCTTGAGCATTTTTTTTTTTTGGTTTCGCATCCTTTACACTTTTCTTAACATCTACCCTAAGATGTTCTATTGGATTAAGTTCCGGCGATTGCACTGGCCACTCCATGACCCCTATATTTTGGTCACGAAACCAATCTTTCGCTTTTTTTGATGTGTGCTTCGCGTTATTGTCTTGTTAGAAGACCCATCGCAAAGGCAACATAACCGTCTCTAATATTTGCCCTACATAATACGAGGCATCCATATTGCCTACGATCTTTACAAGAGGTCCAACATCATTTTGACACCACCGTGTTTCACTATTTTTGTGGTAAATTTTACGTGAATATTTTCGAACAGGCATTTGTGGACTTAACAATGTAGTACTGTACGTTGCAAACAATGAGGATCTCTTAGCATCACAAATTGCATTTTCTTAAACTACAACTAGGCATTTACATAAGTATATTGATGTCTTGAGTTAAGTATGCATAAGCATGAAGAAGAAACGGCCCTATGCCCCTTTCTAGTCGATTTTTTTTAAATGTAGTTCCCATCCAATTTTATACAAAAAATAAAAAGCAGAAAACTGCAAAATCGCATACAACAAACGAATTTCAAAAAAAGTTTTTTCTAAAAACATGAACAATCTAGATGTTTAGTTGTAGTTTTATCCCATAGTATTTTTTGCATAGTAAAAGCTTTTGCTTTAAAATAAATTAGAACACATTTTTAAGGACATATTCACTTTGGTTGTTCTTATTATTTCGAACACGACCGTACGTTAACGTGGATGCAAAACTGCTAACATTTCCTTTGAATTCGTTTTTGTTCATTATTTTTTTATGGTGGTTAGTTAGGTGAAGGAAGGAAGATTAAGCTTTCGTTTGGCTCATACTTCTTTTTGGTCATGAAATTAGAATAGACGCTATAGCAGTATATTGGAAAAAACAGCAAACATGTTGACGCTTTCCACTGTATACACTTAAAAATGCTTATTTTTGAAAATTGTTTCTTTAATCTTACAGCTGGGTACAGTTCAGAGAATAAGAACGTTGCCATTTGGGACTCTTTACTTCCAATGAAAAAGTCATGTGTAGCATGTAAGTATATCAAATCAAATATAAAAATAGAATAGAAAATATCAGCATTGGTAACCTTAAAAAATGTATACCTTTAAAAAGTCACTATGTAGCTGTACCTAGTGTGCCAGACGGTTCATATCTTCTCTTTTTACCCGTTACGGATCCGTTACTGATCCGTTTGCAAGAGAAATTCCAAAAAAAAAAACGATTCGCTTTTTTTTTTGGGAATCTCCCGCCAACGGATCAGTAACGGATAAAAAAGCGGAAATTTGAACCGTCTGGCACACTGGGTATCCATCTTGTAGGTGCCATAATATACATAGTGTCAGCCTATTTATAATACAGCGTATGTAACATTTCGGCAAAATGAAGGTTATTACCGATATAGGTAGATTGATCAAAACTACATTATTTGAATTTATAATTTTTAAATAATAAAAAATGCTTGATGGATCTTTTCCATTTAAAGAAATGATTTTTTGTGACTGGGACTCCTAGTAAAATTTTCCGTAGAATATTTTCGTCGAACATTTTAATCCATTTTGACCAAATTTTTACAAATAGCTGTCAAAAAGACCCATGAAAACCGGACCTAACGGGCTAAGATGATTTAAAAAAATTGTTAAGCTTCTAGCTTCCAAAATGCAAATTTAGCACACAATTTATTTATTTTAATGTTCTATATTTATTTAATTCAAAGTTAAGTAAAAGAATAAAGTTAATATGAAATTAATGGAAAGTCAAAACTTATTACGATGTTTTACAATTGTATGTTGCTTACGCTTGTGCAGGCTAAAACAAACTAAACTTATACAAAGCAAATTATGCGAATGTAAGTTCAAGAAAAACATGAAATGAAAGACAAAATGAAAGAGTTCAATAAGAATAAAATAGCTTAACCCTTCAGCATAGTTAAATGGCTTAACCCTTCAACAAAAATATTGTACACAAAATTGCAAAATTGCAATCAAATTATCTTTTAAGCGGTATTCCAATTTTGTTTGTACGACTTCTCATTGAAGAGTTATCACGATTTAAAAAGTAAGATATTTTAATATGAACTCATATGTAGCATTTCATATCAAAACTGTTAACAACTTTTAAAATTGGGTGATCTTCCAAACCATAAGTTGTCCGAAAAAATTTTTAACGTACTTTTGTAGGAAATTTCCTGTGCTACAAAATTGGAGACCAACATTTTTCTGTAAAAGTTAGCATTAGCGAGATATTTGCAAAAAACTGATTTTAGCGACCTTTGAGCCTTAATTACTTTTTATGCACACACGACTTTGCAATGAACTTTTCGCACTTTATTTAACATGCATTAATTAACATAATTCCGGTGAAAAAAATTCACTTGGAATTATTACATCTTCAATTTTTAACCAATTTTGATAAGTATTGATAGGTTTTATTTAAAATTGAATATTCTTTATGAGTAAATTGATACATAAATGCCTTACGTTTCAAAGTGTTGCTTTAAAAAGACGTTAAACTGTAAAAAAAAAAAAAAAAAAAAAATTTCCAAATTCTAACTTTCTTCTAAAATATCTTCACATATTTCCATTGAATTAAAGTGTATATATTTAGAATGACCATAAATTTTCCTTTGCAAGTCAGTTAAAAAATGCAAAATCGGTTAAGAAATAACTGAGCCATAGACTTTTTAGCGCACAAAGTCACCCAAAAACAGTTTTTTAAGATGATTTTGAGGGTGTATTACAATTTTTAAGTATAGGCCAATTAAATACTCGACTAGACCTACAATATCTACTGGGTCTCTTAAAAAGTGTATGAAATTTTTGGGATTTATTAGCACTGTGTAATCGACGAAACGATGAAATTAAAGCAAAAATCAAAAAAACCCCACAAAGGTGGCAACATTGATCTAGTGTCTCCAGTCACCTTTTAAAATCATCCACTCAATGGATTTGACACAACATTGCTTGTGCCAATTAAAGAAGAAGAAAAAGACAAATGCCCGTGGGCATAGGCTTTGGAAATCACTGATTTAAAAGAAAAGGTTGCTAAGTCTGAGAATGACACAGATGCAACAGATGTTATTTTAAACGGAATCCCCTTCAAGCAAAACGAGAAAGCGTCTGCCTGACCTGCTCTATTTTCTCTATTCTAAATCATGAAGAACAGAAAATAAGAGATATCTTCAGAATTAAGCCAAAAACAACGAATAAAACGATAACAAGATTGGTATAATTGTAAAATTGACAATTGAATTTGCATTTTATAAAAAACTAGCTGTTTTACCCGGCGTTGCCCGGGTTACTTATATTCATTCATACTATAAGTAAATATGTAGAGATCAAATATAAAAAAAGTTTTTATTTAATTTTTTGTCGAAGTGACAATAGCTCTTTCGCATAGCCAACTGGAGTGCTTATTCTGTAAATTTTCTATATCAGGATAGACTATCAATAAGTTGCTCAATTGATAATAAACGTCTTGATCACCACTTTTCTTCTCGCGTGTAAGCACCTCACTTTTTTTTATCAAAATCAAACTAAAAAAATGCGGCGTCATAACAAAAACAAACAAAAACAAAATATTGCAGTTATACTGCAAGACAATATTGGAGATAATAATGAGAGCTTTTTCCTAATGAAGTTATTCTCCTAAACTTCACTCTCAATATTCTCTCATTATAAACAACAAACAATAACAAAAATAAATAATACAAATGAAAGGAAAACAAACAAACAACAACAACACATAACTTATGAACCAGCATAAGCAATAGCGACGCAAGTGCATTCGATAATTTTTATGCAAGTATTGAATTTTTTTTTCAACAACTTTATACTGAAAAAACATAGGTTTATCTTATAAAAACCAAAAAAATAAGTATACAATCCTGATCCTTACCACAAGTAGAACGTTTAAAAAAAAATAATTAAAATCGGTTCGGTATATTTTGCACCAGGCATTGAAATAAGCTGTAATAATACCCTATTTCTGCAGTAATAACTTCAAATTTGCAGTAATAACTTCAGAATATTGTTAAAAATTGTAATAGGGGGTTATCGTGAATCAAGATTCCCGGGGAATTTTCTTAAACTGCAATAGAGAATGCACGGTAGATTGAGAAAATTCCCCGGGAATCTTGATTCACGATAACCCCCATAATAATTTTCACCCAAATTCATATTTCTTTGTTTTGCGTTAATCGTTGAAACTAAATACTCATTTTATTTCGCTTAAAACCATTGTTTTAGTTGTCTAACCTACCAATTTGGGCTAATATGTAGCAACCACAATAAGTACTCGGCAACTCTACTTTAAACATATTTTAATAAATGCATTCGAAGAAAATTTCGCTATAAACTTTCAATTTTAAATTGAACCATTGGCATGATATCTGTTATTTAATATTAATCACTTGAATAAGACCTTTAAAGAATTTTGCTAAATATTGCAAATAAAAACAAGAAAAAAATTCTGCAGTAATAACTTTTTCTTATTTCAACCCCTGTTTTGCACCAAATCGTTACATAGGGTTTTCATATAAGCAATTTTATATAAATAGTATAGATAATAAATAGCGCAAACTATTGCTCTCTGATATTGCGTGGTTAAGAGAAGAAAGTTTACCAACGGCAAATCGAGCCATTTTGATGCATGTAAGGCCGCAGTCAGACGAGGTGCATATGCATGCAGGGCAAATTGGTTTTTTACTATCTTTCATTTATTTCAGATTTAGAATGTTTCTCGGTCACACGTAGGACACGGGCAGATTTTCACATTTGCATTTTTTCTTAATACTTTTCAGTTCGATTGTTAAATTAGGTAAAACAACGGCAACACATTTCTAGTGCCTGTCAAATCACATTTATTGTTTTGCTTTCCCATAAAAAATGTGCTAATGAATAAAATGAGGTGCATATCAAATGAAGGGAAATAGATTAGGGTTCCATAATTTGTTACTAAAACTGGGTTTATAGGGGAATGTCGTCAGGGTTGGGTAACTTTTAAACTTTACTCTGTATCTTTTTTATATATTTGAATACTACCAAATAATTTAAAAGTGCGCACCTTTATTTGTAACATACCTTTAGGACAACTCGCTGCGATTTCGGAAAAAAGAGTTATTGACGAAACTAAAAAAAAAAAGTAGTCAGGGTTGGGCCATTGTAGTCAGGGTTGGGCCACCACCAAATATCGATGAAAAATGTACTAAAATGGTGTGTAATTAATATGTATGAATTTTTTTATTGTTTTTTATTCGATTATACAAAATAAGATGAGAAATGTCCATAATAACATTAATCTGAATCGGAATTTGGGCATACATAGTAACTTTTTGTAAGATTAACACTTCAAGTGCACGTGCATGCGATTGAATTATTTCGATTCAGACTTGCTTTGGCGTTTTCGAAGCATCGCGCATCTGTTGCTATTTACGTAACTCTTCGCGGTTCTCTGGGGAGGTTAAGAACGTGCTTTTCATCGGGCGGCGCTCCCGATTAGTTTTCACTGTTGGCGCGGCCGCTTGCAGAGGCCCGACCAATGACAAAATCGTAGAAAGGGTAGACTCATGAGACGAAGAAGTCGATAGTTCGTCGTGCGTTTCAGTCGTTGCTTTCTCGTGCTTGCCCATAGAATTCGCTACTTTTCCATTCGTGTCAACTCTGGTGGTATCCAAAACTGTAATGTTGATGTTCTGTGTTCCGAAAAACCGATTCAGTGATGATATTTAACTGATTCTAAATAAAAATTGATGTGCCCCAACCCTGACTACACGAGTGGCCCAACCCTGACGACAAGCGTATTTTTCGACCGCTCAATACTACATGCGAACAGGTTAGGGAATCGAATTTTCCCTTTGGGAACTTGATAATGGTTCCCCCCTTAATGGATATTTATTTTTTTTTGTGCGATTAGTCGTTCGAGAGATATCTCAATTTAAAAAGTACAACATATAAACGTCGCGAAGTTTTAAAACTTTTTAAATTGACATACTTCCTAAACCATGAGTAATAAAAAAAAAATTTTGTCAACTTTTTCGTAGTAAATCATTAAAGCTAAACAACTGTTGACTCAGTAAATAACTGTCGACCACTATTTTTTCGTAATTGCAGCCGTAAGCGAAGTGATTGAAAAAAATGTATTTTCGCAACTATTGACCTTGAATAACTTTTTTCGGGCATACAATTTTGCAATGTACTTTTCACAAGTTATTTTTTATGCAAATTTTTTAGAATTATCCTTTTTTGCTCTGGCTAAAACAACATGGAAATCGTTCGTTAGCCGATCATTTCCGAACTGCTCTAATTATTTTGAAATTTTTTATTGAAAACATGTTGAAATACGATATTTAACAGAATTCCATAAAAACTAGTAAGGGTGGTATCTTTGGCCTGGCCAAAAACTAAATACCCTACACTGCATTTCAAGTATATTATTAGGAGAGTATAAGAACAAATTGCTTATATGGGAACAGCCACGCCCTCACCTCCGAGCTAACCTTGATTTTGCGTAGAGCTTGCATTTACTGTTCTGAGTCTTTGAGTAAAATTCGGTTAGGTTTTCTTTAAAAAATCTTTCAGTATAGCATTTTGAAACTTTCGCTTGCATGTGAGGTACCACGCCCTCTAATCCTACTTCGCCTACTTTAAGCTCAGAGCTTACAACTAATGTTCTTCGTGTTTGAGTGAAATTTGGTTGGATTATCTCAAAAAACACTTTCATTATATAATTTTGACACATTTGCTTATATGGGAGGTACACGCTTTCCGTGTAACATTTTAAAACTTTTTTTTATATGGGAGGTGCCACGCCCTTTAGTCCGAATTCACCTAGTTTTTGCTCAGAGCTTATATTTACTTTCCCTAGTATTTATGTGTATTTTGCTTCTGTTATTGCGAAAAATGCTGTTATTATTGCATTTTTAACATATTTTTTGCATCTGCGGTAGGCGTGTCCGTTGACCGATTTCGCTCATTTTCAATCCCCCGAGCTAACTTTTACGACGGAGGCTGTGCACCAAATTTCATTGAACTATATACCCCACAGCGTCACCTCCTGAGCCATGTCCGTCTGGCTGGCTGGCTGGCTGGGTATGCGTGGAAATCCATTTTCTGGGAAAACTAAGCAAGATAATTCAATGAAATTTGGTACACTGCCTCCGTCGTCAAAGTTAGCTTGTGGGATGAGCAATGCCTACCGCAGATACAAAACATATATTGCAACTTTAGGAGTATTTTCTATGACAATGCAACCGAAATACACATAAATATTACGAATTGTAAGCGCAAGCTTTAAAAAAAAAAAACTGGGCGAATTCGGACAAGAAGGCGTGACACCTCCCATATAAGCAAATGCTTTGAAACGTTATACTGAAAGCGTTTTTTGAGATGATCGAACTAAATTTTACTCAGACACTAAGGACTATAAATGCAAGCTCTTAGCAAAAACTGAGTGAACGCGGACAAGAGGGCGTGGCACCATATAAGCAAAATTTTAAAAACATTGTATTTAATGTTTGGCCAGGCCAAAAGTTACCCCCTTACTATTTTCCTATTGCTCCGCCACACAGTGAAGACATCTGGCTTTTCTCGTAACTTCTGAACTATTTAAGATATAAATTCTGGCTTCGGTTATGGATACAAAATTCTCATAGCTATTTATTTAGATTGCATTGCAGGGTGAAAAGCAATGTTTTTTTGAAGTTCATTTTTCTGTAACTTACATACATATTGTTAGGAAAATCACGGAACGGTCAAATATTTCAGAAATTGGACGTTAAAATATTGGACTCTGAAAATTATTACACACTGGTATGTGCAGATCTATTCAATGATATGATTCTTGACCACCCCCGACGGGGGTGGGAAGGGGGAAAGTTCAAAATTTTAAATGGAAACCTATTACAGATTCGGATTCTACGTAAAAAAATACAAAAATTTTGTCTGAAAAATTTTTTCTTATCCTGCCTAGATGGTGCTGTAATCGCTAGTGTGCACTATTTGACGTCCGATCATCAAATATAATAAATCGTTGTAAATTTCTCGATGTGGGCTATATTTCATTCATTAAAGTAATTTATCTCAAATGTTTTTTTCGACTAGTTGTACTTATTATCTCAGTTTCTACCACCCTAAGGTGCCAAGGATGTTCAAAAACAAAAATCGTCCCCTATTTTTTTATTAATTTGCATACTTTTTGAAATGTCAAATGTTAAAAAAAATAATATGGCATAGTTTTAGGGGACGATTTTCGTTCTTGAACATCCTGTTTTTCATATTTTGTACGGAGGTTTTAGATTCTCTATAACTTCTTCAATTTCAACAATTTGAGGAAACTTTGTTGAATTTTATGATTTTTTATATGCTTCAATTTTATGAAGTGTCCTTAGGCACCTTAGGGTGCTAGAAACTGAGATAATGAGTACAACTAGTCGAAAAAAACTTTTGAGATGAATTACTTCTATGAATGAAATATAGCCCACATCGAGACATTTACAACGATATACTTACTTGATGATCGGACTTCAAATGGCGGAGCAATCGTAGCGTTTTTATTTAGAGGTCGAAAAAAAAATTTTTTTTTCTTAAATATCAAAACCGAGCTTTCAAATCATCTAGTACACAGCGTAGTGTGGCGTGAGTGTTATCATTTCATGACGAATCATATCGTCAACGAAATTGTATGAACTCCCTTGCATGCTACTCATCCTCTGTATGTTTGATAGCATTTCATCTCTGCTTTGAAGAAGTTCCAAAAAAATTTATAACAGCTCAAATATTTCTGTGCCTATCCATGATAAAAAGAATGATCTTTGCTTTTCAGCAGAATCACCTTATATGCCAAAAAGTGTTAATAAGTTACTCCAAATAAGATTCCCACGTTTGTGCATCCTTATTAAAACTGTGAAAAGTTTGCGAGAATCGACTTCATCCACTCTTGCTGTTGTTTCAGAAATTTTTCAGCAAATTCTTGTTGACCTTAAAACAATTGTTTTACCAAAGGATCATCATCTTCGTTCGACATTATTATTTTATTTACAATTGTTTTTAGATAAACGAGACGAAATCGCGAAGTTCTTTCTTGTAAAATTTCAAAATGATGCCACTGATAAATTAAAATGTCCGTCGCGATTGATGGTTAAAGACAGCATCCCTGTTTTACAAAATTAAAAGTCAGGCCAGATTACTCCAAATGACTACTTCTTTGCAAAAAAAAAAAAAAATTTAAATACTAAATTGGTATAAGACACAAACCAACACAGATTTATCCAATTTTACTAACTTTTTGTTTATATTTTTTTTTTATAATTCAACCAGCGTTTACGTGTCATGATCAAGGTTCGTCTAGTCTTGTTTTTGCACCTCAGCATCAAATACTTATATCTTGTGGAAAAAAGGGTGATATCTGTATATTTGACGTACGGCAAAGAATCATGAGACATCGATATCAGGTAAGTTAAAAAAATATAATAGTAATATTAAATTTGTTAATATGTTTATTCGGTCTTATTTGTAATAAGTTTAGATTTCTGAACTCAAATGACAAAATTTTGATTATTGATTTCTATTTCAAAGCGAATCTGATAATGCATCCCAACTTTTTAAACAATTTAAAACGCCACTGAAAATGTCAAATAACGCATAAAAAGCAAAAAAAAGTCGAATACAAAATTCACTTAACATCAAAAATGTGGACTTATTTCTGGAGGTTAAAAGATGACCTAACTATAAACCTTTACTTTTTAAGTTGATTTGACCAATTTATTACGTTAAAATATGAGTGCTTTTTGCATCAATTTGTTGCATTGAGCTTAATGGTCACAAGATTTTAAACGCTAAATAAAATTAAACAATTTTATTCTGCTATTTTCCAACGTTTCGCCTATTTGTTTTAGGTTTCCTCAGGGCAGTGGCGGATCCAAAGAGGAGCGATGGGGCCGATCGGCCCCCCCTCTCAAGTCAAGTGATTACATTTTTTTTAAATTATATGTAAAGATTTTAAAAACATTCTGTTAATCTCTATGTAGAACTGTAGTCAATCGGCCCCCCCCCCTCTTGACAATGCTGGATCCGAAAGTGCCTCAGCGGTATATTTTATTGGAACAAAAACTTCAATGAAAATAAATTTTAAAATATTTTTAACAAATGACACTAAGATAAATGCACTTATATTAAAATTTACATCGAAATCAATTATTTTAATGAAAAGGAATTTCATAAAAACACAATAAAAACATTAAACATTTAAGACTGTTACATGATAACACTATGGGGGTTATCGTGAATAAATATTCCCGGGGAATTTTCTTAAACTGCAATAGAGAATGCACGACAGTTTGAGAAAATTCGTGCATTCTCTATTGCACGGGAATCTTGATTCACATAACCCCCTATAACACTGACTAATATTATTATAGTCCTCCCTATCGTTCACAGCTGTTTTTGCATTTTGCCTTATTCTAAGGCTCTCCAGCGTTATTCTTACATTAAGGGGGTTATCGTGAATAAATACTCCCGGAGAATTTTCTCAAATGCCCTGCATTCTCTATTGCAGTTTAAGAAAATTCCCCGGGAATCTTGATATCTCTGTTCTCTGTCTAATATTTTCGAATTTTCGAAATCAGCTGTGTGTTGAGTTGCTGTTAAATGTTTAGCAAAAGCTGTGGTCTCTCTTTTGTGTCTGCTTTGTGTTCGTTTAGTCTTATGCAAAAAGCTCGTTTAGTTGTCCCTATGCAGATCGCATTGCACATTTCCCTTTCTTTTCCGTTGCATTTTATTTCGTAAACTACGTTGTTCTCTTCAATTTCTCGGTTTTGTCTTTGTTTATTTTTATTTTATCAATGCAATATTGATTCTTTCAGAGAGAAAATATTTGAAATTAAGGATTTACATTGATATTTTGAAGGAAATCCAGTTTCTTATGCATGTTTGTTGGCGATGAATTATACCGCAAAAAAAACATAACATTACCAACGAAATATATTAAGAAGTTTCTTGTAGCGGAAGTTAGTGGGTAAAGTATTAAAATGCATTCATTTTTTTCAGTATTTTCAGTCTAGTTTCTGAATCCATTTTAAAATCATCAAATAAAGCATCTACCTTGGTGAACATATCCACTAAATATGTATAACGTTTTTTAATTAAAAATCATAAGTTAGTTTTCTACTAAAATTTCTTTTCTATCTATGCGATGAGTAGTGTTGAAAAGGGTAGAAATTCTTTACAATAATTTAAATCAACCAATAAGAACTGGGAGATTGAAGAGGAAGTTACGGACATAAATCAAGCTAATTGTTATTTTGAGATCTATCGAAGTGTTAAGGATATCACAAATATTTCGTTCCTTACAGGATTTTTGAAGCATCCCAGACAGCCTAGTAATATTGTTGTTACATGTACCGAATTTCATTCATCTAGCTTAATCCGTTTGGTCGCCAGTCAGGGCTCAACATAAAAATCTGAAAAAACCAGAAAAAATTTATTTTCGATATCGATTTATTTGTTGAACCCAGATTGGCGGCTAGATGGATTCAGCTAGATGCATGGAATTTGGTACAAACAACGACAATATCACTAAGCTGTCTGAGATTAAAATTGCACTTGATCGGATAACCTTCGCGCATACTTCCCATAAAATGTTTCAACTAGCCAATATGGGAGGTAGGCGTGAACATTAACCGATCACGCTCATGTTTAATCCTGATCAGAAGATGGCTCTCAGTATTATCTGTACCAAGTTTCACGCAGACACCTTTATCCGTTTGGGAGAAATCGTTATTTCAAAAAAAAAAAGATGTATCGAGGTCTTGGAGCAAAAAATTTGTAATGTAGTGTAAACGGGAACCTTCCAAGGAATGAAATTTTCACATATTTTTCATCTTTATCGATGTTTAGACTGTTTGGCTGTATTTGCCCTCAATTTATTTATGGAAATTCGTATGCATAACGTTACCAACGCTTTTGCAAAACATAACCAACGTTGCTTTAACGTCTACAAATCCACCAAAAATAATTTTGTCAGCGTAATTTTAAATGCAATCGTAACTTTGATCCTTTATCTCCAAGTTATAGAAGGTGCTCGGGAAAATACATTACTAGATTCGTAGACTTTTCAGAAAATGTGCACTGACCATGAAATTAGCTTATAAAAAAAATAACGTTACCAACGGCTCTTATTCTCTTATAACTCCAAAACCATAAGTGATAGACAAAAATTTTGTTCCTATGAAATATTAGTCTCAGGGAGCCTTATTATATGCTCTTAAGAAATCATGATGATTGAGATATGAGCAAAAATGTGCATGTGAACGTAACATTACCAACGGTGCACAGTAGCGACATCTGGTATTTCTCGTTGGAAAAATCATAACTTCTGAACCATTTAAGATATCACTATGCAACAAATGAGTAAAAATTTTTTCCCCAGGGAATGCCATTATTCATTTTATATGTAAAATGGGCTGCTGATTCCGAAAATTGCATTATTTTTTTTTTTATTTCGTGTCGTTTTCGAGATATCGGTCATTTTCGGTTTTCGGACAAAAAAAAAATATAGTTCTATTTAAGTACAAATATCTCAAGAACCAATATTTGTATTCAAACGAATTATATCTCATATTAAAGGTAATTAAATTACCTACAAATGATATTCACATCACTTTTTGGTTGGTTTGTTACAATAGTTTCGGCGAAATAAATTGATTTCTAAAAAAAACATTTTTTTTTTTTCGAAAAAATTAACAAAAAATCAAAATCAACTGCAGATTTATATAAGAAGAAATAACTTTTTTATAGAGAAAAACGCATTTTGGTAACTTTTCAATGAATTGTATACAACTTTTGCATTTTTCCATCGATTTTTTTAAGTGGTATCTTATTTTCTTCACAAGTATATAGTCTATGATACAAAAAAAAAAAAATATAAAAAAGTTATTTGTTCTTGTATAAATCTGCATTTGATTTTGATTTTTTGTTAATTTTTTCGAAAAAAAAAATGATTTTTTTAGAAATCAATTTATTTCGCCGAAACTAACAAACCAACCAAAAAGTGATGTGAATATCATTTGTAGATAATTTAATTACCTTTAATATGACATATAAAACGTTTGAATACAAACATTGGTTCTTGAGATATTTGTATTTAAATGGAACTATCTTTTTTTTTTTGGTTCGAAAACCGAAAATGACCGATATCTCGAAAACGACACAAAAAAAAAATAATGCGATTTTCGGAATCAGCAGCTCATTTTACATATGAAATGGATAGTGGCATTCACTGGGAGATTTGGCTGTTGCATAGTGTATTTAAATTCTGTTTTCTGTAGTGGATAGAAAATTCTCCTAGCTATTGCTATTCTAAATTTCATTTGGAAAGCATTGCAGGGTGAAAAGCAATATTTTGTTAAAGGCCGATTTTCTGTAAATTACATACATATCGTTATGAAAATCCCGGAACGTTCAAATATTTCAGAAATTGGATGTTAAATCTAAAAACAATAAAACACGTATCCAATAATTTTCGGAGATCTATTTAACGATATAAATCTTGACAACCTTTCACCCTCCGACGGGGGTGGGGCGGGGGAAAAATCAAAATTTTAAATGGAAATCCCCAATTTTTATTGCAGATTCGGATTCTACGTAAAAAAATAAGAAAATTTTGTCTGAAAAACTTTTTCTTTTTCATCCTAGATTGCGCTGTAATCGACAAAAAACAAGTTTACAAATATAAAGATTTGTACTTAAAACTTCGTGAAATTTGCTTTTTCATCCATAGGTTTCGCCATAAAAGTTGCTCTTACACAAAGGGTTGTAAGTAAAACCATACAGTTTTTGGAGCACAAGCTAAGAGATAAACACCAATTAGTTGTGTAGTAAGCCGAGCTTTCCAAAAAGCGAAGTTTTTTTTTAAACTCAACCCAAAGCTTAAAATCTAAGCTAAAAGCAATGTCTTGAAAAAAATTCATAAAAAATAAAAGCTATTAAAAAAACTTAGATTTTTGCTAATCAGTTTTATGAGACAAGACCACTAATGCTTCAAATGAAAGAAAAAATCGCTTTCCTTTAACCATTTGCCAAAGTTTTCAACCTAAACATAAAGCATTTTTCTCGAAAATTAAATTTTTTCGCTAACTTGAAAATTTACTCAACTTTGAGAGGCTGTAAAAACTAAACCACTTGCCTGAATGGGTTCAAATTTTCAAATTCTTTAGTTCCAAATATTTCTCTATCTGATGCCACTATCAGATTTGTAAAAGGAACCCACTCGAAATTGATGTTTGCAACTCCTTTTCAAAAAATTAAATCATGAGCCACAGGTTTCCTGATGAAAATCATTATAACTCATAGAGCTGCAAGTAGACGCAGCTGAATTTTTTTATATTGTATTCAGAATTGTTCAGTCTATTTAGTTTTAGTAGTCTGAAGATATCTTTTGCGAAAATTTTTTTGAAACTCCATTCGAAGTTGAAAAAAGGGTAAAAATAGTGTTTCAGAAAAGTACAGAAACCTCAGACATTAAAAAAAAAAAAATCATTTATTTTTAATGTTACTTGATAGTATAAAAACGTCTTATAGCATAAATAGAAAAAAAATTAACTTTTTTGTCATAAGTTGCAGAAAAATTAGTACCACATCTTGAAAAAAAAAAAAAAAAAAAAAAAAAAAAAATACAAACTCGAAAAAACCATCGACTTTGACCAGCTCTACAAAGCGAACCATTTTTTCAAATGAATTAGGATTTTACATCCTTAAGCACTGATCATTTGTTTATCGAACTGCATCATTAGATTTCCAAATTTCCACCACACCAAAATTGATTTTTGCAACCACTTTTGAGAAATGTCGCCAGTGTGCGGTGGCGGTGTCCATATACATATTTGCGTTATGAAATTTACTTTTGACGTTAGCTTACGTTTCGCATAAAATTCATCATATTGAGTGGAAATTTATGTCTGGTCACCTCAGTTTCATTTTCGTCTACAATGGTCTATATGTATTGTTCTAAATCTGCTATTATGTGTATAAGTGAAATATAGTCATTTTGAGTGGGTAGTGCGAATTTTTTGTCTAAAGATAAAAGCCACTTTCTTGGTTCGGGAATATGTCTACATTCGTGCTATTTAGAAACCACTCTTCATTATAAATTATGTTTAATTCGCTGAATTTGTTGTTGATAAGCTTTTCTAACTTTGAATGTTGTTTTTGGTTTGTTTTTTCCGTTTTCTGTTTTGCTCCTCATCGTTGCGTTTTCATGAAAGTCTCAAATTTTGTAGTGTTTAAAGTTCCTTTTATTGTATTCCTAGTTTGAATTATTTTTTGTTTTGTGGACTTTATGTTAGTTTGTGAAATTTCCAGGTTTAGTAATTTTGTATGGAAGTTGTCAAGTGTTGTTTCTAGATCTCTTTTTAGAGAAACAGCTGATATTTTAAACTCTATATATGTTGTTGTGTGGGATATGTGTTTGGATATAACGCCGTGTTGTCTGCATGAGAGCTGTGAACGATAGGGGGGACTATAATAATATTAGTCAGTGTTATAGTGTTATCTTGTTACAGTCTTCAATGTTTAATATTTTTATTAAATTCCTTTTCATTAAAATAATTGATTTCGATGTAAAATTTTATTGGGTGTACAACTTTGCTTCCGCCGTTTTCCGATAGGTGGCTGTACCGGCTGAGGCTGGTTGAAATACATAGATGATAATGCCTTTAAAGTAAGTGTGGACAGTGCCTAACGAATTGTCATCGCCGTTTCAGTGACAGTTGTTCTTGTTTTTGTATTATTCACGCTCGAAAATGTCCGTTTATGTGCCCAATTCTCGCCATTTGCGGGAAGTTTTACTTTTCTGTTACAATTCGAAAAAAAATGCAGCTGAAGCACATCGAATGCTCTCAGAAACTTACGGTGATGCTGCTCTGAGTGAAAGAACGTGTCGGGAGTGGTTTCAGTGGCCACAATATCAAGAGCGACATGACAAAGTCATCCTCCAACACGACAATGCTCGGCCTCACGTCGCAAAAGTGGTCAAAAAGTACCTGGAAACGCTGAAATGGGAAGTCTTGCCCCACCCGCCGTATTCCCCAGATGTCGCCCCTTCTGACTTCCACCTATTCCGTTCGATGGCACACGGCCTGGCAGATCAACATTTTCAATCCTTCGAAGAATTGGAAAAATGGATTGCTTCATGGATAGCGTCAAAAGAGGACTCCTTTTTTCGAGCCGGGATCCGAAAATTGCCGGAAAGATGGGAGAAAGTTGTCGCTAGCGACGGACAATACTTTGAATAATACATCTGTAAGCACTTTTTCGCAATAAACCTTTTAATTTTGGAAAAAAACGGCGGAAGCAAAGTTGTACACCCAATAATGTAAGTGCATTTATCTTAGTCTCATTTGTTAAAAATATTTAAAAATTTATTTTCATTGTAGTTTTTGTTCCAATAAAATATACCCCTCTGGAAGCCTAAAACCAATATGTGAACACCTTTTTCTGTAGCACTCTTAAAGTGTATCCTCAGGTCAGTGAGAGTTTTAGTTTTTTGGGTATAGGGTATCCACAAAACCTTTAAATTATATGATTCGCAAGTGCATTTCATTCTCTCCAACATTTTCAAGATTCGAGGACTTTCTTGACTTTAGCTTTAGTAAGAACGTTATACTTGCGGAGAAGTCAAAATTGAACATTTTCGATTTTGAGGTCCTTTTGGCTTTGTTGATTTTTACTTACAAAGAACTACTTGTGAACTATCAAAGTCATTCTTCCGAAGCACTTAATGGATAATTTCTGTACTAAGGTACTAAGGGTCGATTCTGGTTCAGAGAAAAGACGAAGTGAAAAAAATTTTTTATAACTTCACCGTGAAAGCGATTCTTGTTGTTTAAAATTTAAAAAAATGTGAAGTTTTTTTACACATCAAGCAAAAGCTTTCACAGGCAAAATCGACAGTGATGCCCCATCCACAATCAATGCGGGACTTGCAGGTAATTTTTAAAGCTTTTTGCTCCTTCTTCTTGTTCCCGCACTGATAGCAAAAACAGTTCATAACCAGTGCTTGCAGTAAGATTTGATTTTTATGCAGATCTCTGTAATTAAACGTTTAAATTGATTAAAATGCAATTAAAAATATAATAATTTTATTTACGATTTTGTTGACGCCGAGAAATCTTGAAATTTTTGTTTTTATTTGTGTTTATTTTTAATTATTTTTTGATATGGGTAGTTCTTTGTCAAAAAGGCCACCCCCTCTGCCCATTTCAGTTTTGAAAAAAATAAATGTTCAAGCATCTGAAAAAATCGGAAATTTTTTCAATTTTTTGATGCCGTCTGGCCTTTTTCGAAAAAATAGCTTTCTAACCTCAAAAAACGTGTTTGAAGAGAAAGTGCTGCTAAAAAAAAAGATAAAAATCGCCGAAAAATGTGTTATGCTGCTAGGAAATCTCACCAACCGACTTTCTGGGCGGGTTTTTGGGATATCTGGAGAAGAAACTGTTGTCAAACTATAAATTCAAAATGGCGGATCCAAGATGGCGGACAGTGTGACATCAAAAAATCAATTTCTATTTATGGATTATCACAAATTACGAGATTTGGGGTCGGTTAGTGAGATTTCCTTCAATTATTCCACTTTTTTCAGCGATTTTTGACTTTTTATTAGTTTTTTCTTTTAACTTACTCTTTTAACACATGTTTTAAGGTTAGAAAACCATTGTTTTTTCGAAACGGTGAGACAGTATCGGAAAATTTAACATCGAAATCGATAATCGTAATAAGCAACCTCAAAAAACCCTAAATCTCGTATTTTGTGGTAATCCATCAATACAAATTGATTTTTTGATGTCACACTGTCCGCCATCTTGGATCCGCCATTTTGAATTTATAGTCCGACAATAGTTTCTTCTTCAGAGATCCCAAAAACCCGCCCAGAAAGTCGGTTGGTGAGATTTCCTAGCAGCATAACACATTTTTCGACGATTTTTATCTTTTTTTTAGTAGCACTTTCTCTTCAAACACGTTTTTTGAGGTTAGAAAGCTATTTTTTCGAAAAAGGCCAGACGGCATCAAAAAATTGAGAAAATTTCCGATTTTTTCATATGCTTGAACATTTATTTTTTTCAAAACTGAAATGGGCAGAGGGGGTGGCCTTTTTGAGAAAGAACTCAACTGTCAAGCTGTTATTACGTGCAAATTTTTCGCTCCCGTTTAAATAAAAGTTTTAGTTGTTTTAATTAATTTTTACCTAGTCCTTCTAGTGTAAAATAATAAACTTAATTATTTTCTCGTGACTTTTTATAAAATCAAGTGAAATTTTATTCGTTTTGTGCTTAATACACAAAGAAAGTTTCTTTCAAAATAATTTCTTTTAGTTGCTGTCGGTGCATATGTATTGGTGCTGAAATTTTGCTGCTGTCATTGTTATCCAAGACACTGCATTAAGTATTGCCAACATACTTCAATAAGTAGCAAATTGCATTACTGGCGCCATCTGTTGATAAGTAGCAGAATACTTGTGCTGTACTTTCAGTGTTGCCGATCCTTTTACAAATTACCTAAATTTGGGAATTTTTAACTTAATTCCAAATTATTATATATTGATATATTTCAAACGTTATTTTATTCAGTAGATTGCCGCAGAATGAACTGTTACGTTCCACGGTGCAAAAAGTCAATTACTGAACATTTTGTTTCCTGCTGGCTATGCGAAAATGTAGCTCATCTCTCATGTGCTGGCATAAATGGTAGAATTCAGGACATTATCTTCAAAATTATTGGTTTTCGCTGGTATTGTGAAAAGTGCAACTCTTCTGCAATCGAGTTGTGCAAATTACTTAAAGCAACTCGTAGAGGTCTTGCCGAAGTTCAAAAAAATTTTTCTGCTACGCAAGCGAGCTTTGACCAGCTTGTAAAATTTTTTAATGAGAGCAAGTGCATTGATGAGCAATCTACCTCATCATATGCCCTATCCAAAGCATCATTGAATAATATAAAAGCTACGCCTTTAAACTTAAATATTCCTCCTACAATTACCAACTTAATTGATATGAATTCACCTATTGCAATCTCAGTTGAAGAGATTAACTCTTCTCTACCTCCAGATAACGCGATAGAAGCTCCAAGCAATGTTTCTACAGCTGCTTCTGCAGTGGAATCTCTACCTAAATCAGGTTCGTCTGATACTCAACCTCTTGATTCATCTTCATCATTTCGGAATGATGTACCTTTTAACGAAGTTGTTAAGGATTCTGGTCAAACTACTGCCCCCTCTTCTGATCCCTTAACTGTTAATGGTCCTGTTACTGGTCAAATTACTGTTAGTCCTACTGGGTCCTCAACGTTAAATGCGGTTGCTCCTGGGGCTATTCCTAAAAAACTGGTAGCTTTGCCATCAATCAAATCTATTTTTATCTCTCGGTTAGCAGCGGATACTACTGAGGTAGATGTTGTGCATCATATAAACACCAATTTGAAACTGCCTAATATAAAAGTTAAAGTCTCTAAATTTAACTTTTCTTTCGCTTAACTTTGCCTCCCAATGTATTTGAGAAGTTGATTGATCCCTTGTTTTGGCCCAAAAATGTGGTAGTTCATGAGTTCGTTCCTCGGCATAAGTCAAATCGTCAAAGTGTTAGCTCAAAAAGTCTTACTTTGCCTAATAATACTCAAAATACTTCTCTGCCTTCTCAAGATTCTGCTTCAAAAAACTAATTGAGTTTAATATACTTTATCAGAATGTTAGAGGCTTAAATACTAAGCTTAATAACATCTTTATTAACAGTAGTGGATTTGAATACCATATTATCTGTTTTTCTGAAACATGGCTTAAACCCAGTACGTTAAGTACTGAAGTTTTTGCAAGCAACTTCATAATATACCGTAAAGATAGAAATTCTATTCCAAATAATAATTCTAGTGGTGGTGGTGTTTTAATCGCCGTCTGCTCAAACTTATTCTCCCAAGAAATCGTTTTGGATGAGTTCCTAGACATTGAATTCTGTTGTGTTTTTGTTAAATTTCAACTTTTAACCTTATATATAACCTGTTCATATATTCCACCTCACTCCAGCTATGATGTTTACATTAAACATTATAATGCAATAAAACTTGTAAGCTATAAGTTAAAAGCTGACGCTCACTTAATGGTTACAGGTGATTTTAATTTACCAAACATCTCTTGGAGTTCCAATACTTTGAGTCCTATAAAGTTGCTTCCATCACCAGGCAACCAGCTTGAAACAGATTTTTTAAATTCTATATCTGCTTTGGGACTTTTTCAAGTAAATCACGTACTGAATCTGAGGTCTAGAACGTTAGATTTGATTTTCTTTGATGACAGTGATATTATTCGTATCTCACGCTGTGATCCTTTAGCGTTGCCTGAAGACTCCTACCATCCTTCCCTGGAAATTGTATTAGAAGTACATGTGACTAGCAGCATTAAAGACAGTTTCACAGGCGATAAATCTTTTTACTTCAAGAAAACTAATTATGTTTTATTGAATGAGATGCTATCTGAAATTGATTGGAACTCTGTTCTTCATCTCGATGAAGACATCATTACGGCTAAAAGTCTTAATGATATAGTCTTATCCTTTAATAATGCTGTTATTGGTTGTTTTGAACATTCTGTACCAAAATTTTTTAAATCTGCTTCTTCTGGCCCAATCTGGTTTACTAATGTGATACGTAAATTGAGAAACTTAAAATCTAAACTTTACAGAAAGTTCAAAATGTCGTCCAAATCTACAGACTACACCAATTATTGTTCTGCAAGGAATAGGTATCAATTATTATGCAATAAAGCCTATCAATCATACCTACAAAAGGTAAAACTAAATTTGAAATCCGATCCCAAGTCTTTCTGGAGCTTCATTAAATTAAAACGAAAGAATAATGCATTTCCAACGGCAATGAAATACGATGAAGTGGAATCCGATGATGATTTTAATATTTGTAATCTTTTTGCAAAATTTTTTCAATCTACTTACTCATCGTCCACATATAATTGTAATGATTATCCTTTTCCAGTAGCTTCGGGTCTGGTAAGAATGCCACATATTGATAAGGACATCGTCCTTAGCAAATTAAGCAAAATTAAAATTTCAGGACCCGATGGTATTCCATCTTGTGTTCTTAAAAATTGCTGTGAAGTTCTCGCTTTCCCAATCTATGAAATATTCAAAAAATCTCTAACTTGCGGCATTTTCCCTGAAGTGTGGAAGGCATCTTTTATAATTCCTTTACATAAATCTGGTAGCAGATCTATGATATCTAATTATAGGGGGATTGCTAAATTAAGCGCACTGCCTAAACTTTTCGAGCACATTTTAACTTTGCAAATTGCTCATAGTTCTAATCCTTACATTTCTCCTCACCAGCACGGCTTTTTGCAAGGTAGATCAACTGTAACAAATTTGATGGAGTTCTCTACTTGCACAATCAATAATTTTGATAAGGGCTATCAGACTGATGTTATTTACACCGATTTCAGTAAAGCTTTCGATGTTGTTAATCATGATTTGTTGCTTTTAAAACTCTCCTTGATTGGTTTTCCAAGTCTTTTGCTTGAATGGATTCGTTCTTATTTACGCAACAGAACTCAGTGTGTCTTATTTAAGGGAATAAAATCAAATGAATATCCCGTTACATCTGGAGTTCCCCAGGGCAGTCATATTGGTCCATTATTATTTATTTTGTTTATGAATGATATGCCATCCGTCATAAATACTAGTTACGTGCTAATGTATGCCGACGACGTCAAACTTTTTAAGCCTATCAAAAATGCATTTGACTCTTTCTGCCTACAACATGATATTGATAATTTTACAGCTTGGTGTAAAATTAATTGCATGACCTTAAATTTAAATAAATGCAAATTAAAGTCATTTTCACGCAGGCCTTTAATTCTTTACAACTACAAAGTTGTTGATTGCATTCTGGAACGTCTTATATCCTTTGAAGACCTAGGAGTAACCATGGATTCCAAACTAAGCTTTAATCTACATATCTCCAAAATTGTGAGCAAAGCTAATAGTGTTCTCTGTTTCATGAAACGTTGGTCTAAAGAATTTTCTGATCCTTACGTAACAAAGTTATTATTCACCTCGCTCGTACGACCCATTTTAGAGTATGGTTCTGTTGTTTGGAGTCCTCATTATGAATGCCATATCAATTCTATTGAATCAGTTCAAAATCAGTTTCTTTTATTTGCTTTAAGAAATCTTCCATGGGATCCTATCATCAATTTGCCCCCTTATAGACATCGGTTGAAGCGAATTAATTTACCTACTCTAAAAAATCGGACAACCATGCTTAACATATGTTTTTTACTTAAGCTTATAAAAGGCGACATTATTAGTGAATACTTATTAAGTATGGTTACCTTTAATGTACCTTATCGCCCAACTAGAAATTTTGAATTTTTCCATCTGCGTCATCATAGAACTAACTACATGCTTCAAAAGCCACTTCGACGCTCTTGTAGTGATTTTAACATGGTTTTTAATGTAATCGATTTTAATGAATCCTTTCATCAAATTAATAAAAAAATTATAGATTACTTGGAAAACATCATTCTGTAAGATTGCAGCGGCTTGTCACAGAGTGCTATTTTCTTTAAGAACTAAGCGTCCATTGTGCACGCGTTCTTTTGAATTTCAGCATCCACAGTCCATAACTGTGCCAACTCTTTACATCGCTTAGCTGCGGTATCATTTTCAGCCGACAAGAAATACAACGATTATTATGACATGCATCGTTACATCATCCACTAATTTCATTTAGATGGCAATTCATCGTACCAGCTTCCACAAAGCGTTTCATCTAACGCTGTGGCCATACCGCTCCTTCCAGCGCTTTTCGTCGAGATAGTGGTTGCAATGTATAGCGTCCATCTAGCGCTATGGTGGTTCTTGAGCACCATTCTCTGCCGTGCCATAGCTCCTGGGCAAAGTGTTCAGAAAAGCAATTTAAGAAAACTCTTGGGAGTATTCTTTCAAATTGCATATTTCAAAAATGCTTTGTTCCGGTACTATTTGAACCACTTTCTTTTTTTTGTAACCACTACTTTCATCATACCAGCTTCCACAAAGCGTTTCATCTAACGCTGTGGCCATACCGCTCCTTCCAGCGCTTTTCGTCGAGATAGTGGTTGCAATGTATAGCGTCCATCTAGCGCTAGGGTGGTTCTTGAGCACCATTCTCTGCCGTGCCATAGCCCCTGGGCAAAGAGTTCAGAAAAGCGATTTAAGAAAACTCTTGCAGTATTCTTTCAAATTGCATATTTCAATAATGCTTTGTTCCGGTACTATTTGAACCACCTTGTTTGTAACCACTACTTTCGGATCCAGCCGGCTGTTACCTGGCTCTTATTTGTGAGCTGTTTTTATACGAAATTATAATTTTTAGTCTCGCTCATTTGTTTTAATGTTTATATTTTTCAATTGTATTATAAAAAATCATTATTGTAATTTATAAGGGCATTCAGCTCAGTAAATGAAACTTAAATAAATAAATAAAATAAATAAATATATATTTGACATTTCCTGCAAGTGGAACAAGCAACTGCCTTGCATGAAATCAAAAAGCTTTTTTTTGCTCTCTTTACTATTTTTCTCAAATCCTACAGCGGTAAAATAGAATTTTCTGCTCTGCTCTAACTTATGAAATTTCAGCTAACTGTTTCACTTGCACCTGTTCCTGCATTGATTGTGGATAGGGCATGATAAAAATTGAATTAAATGAAAAACAAACAAAAACAAATTTACAATATGAATTCAAATGTCGTTTCCTATAAAAAAAAAAAACCGAAATTTCGCTAGCCAGGCGTAAAATGATCAGCAATCTGCTTTAAAGGGAATAGTCGGGTTTTCAAAAGAGACCGGCATACTGAAGTTGCTCCATCAGAGGGTATAGTTAAAACTGCAAAATGCAAGAAATTGGTTCCTCACGACCCCGATTGATTCTATATTTCCATCGCAGTCCGAATTGAGTTAGTTCAATTACAAAAACGAGAGATCATCAACCAAACCACACAACGGATGGCGTGATTTGGATTGCATCACATATTGTGATAAAACAAAGAGATGGGGTTAAGCAAGTTGACCCAATCGAAAACCTCGTAAGCTCGTAATAGTTGTCAAAATCACGTTTTAAGGAATATCCCAATTTTATGTCCTAGGGCGAAAACGCTTATGTCAACTTAACAAAAAGAGCTTCACAGCGTGTTAAGCATTCTTATTAATAAAAAAAAAAACAAAAAAAAAATAATATTTTTCCATTTTTTACAAATTGTGGTCACAGTTCAGATAATTATAGAAATAAAAAGGCTTTTTTTAGTGGCCAATAATTTGGTAAACCAAATTTAAAAACAAATTTTTTATTTAAAAATTTAAAATTTGCCGACGTTTCACAGATATTTGTCTTCTTCATCAGGGCGTTACTTTATTTGTGAGAGACCAAAATACAAAAATACAATACAATGTTATGAAACACCTAATACTTTTCCATAAGTTTAACACATTAACATAAAAACAAGTAAACGCATGGTAAATAAAGTGCAACACAGATAAACATTATAGGCGTTTTTCTTTTTTTGTTCAGAGTAGAGCTCTGAACAGAGTGTGAGCACGTCGAGTATAACCTGAACAGAGCACGCTCAGAGCACCCTAATTTATTTATGAAACACACTTGAACATTTTTCCATTGAAAGGCGGTCAAACTGTCAAAAAATTCAAATAAATTATTAAATTTATTTTATTTTACCGTAAGTAGGGGTGACTTTAACATCTAGGGGCGACTTTAACCGGCAAGGAAAAAAAGATTCAAATCGTTATATTATCATCTCAAAGACTAGTTATCGATTTGTATTGAGTCAATCAGTATCCTTGAAGCATTGGCTATAAACGTCTGTTTTCAATATTTGATTTGAGCGCGAACTTTCGGATATATTGATGCATTTTCTAGAAGCTGTCTTATGTCGCATTTTTTAATGCTCAGAAAATTACTAATGACTAGAGGGAAAATTGCTGGCGTTAAGTGAGTGATATCACCAGAACTATTATTTAATTTTCTTCACTAATCAGTCAATTCTGATGGATATATTTGACTCTAAGTATTTTAAATGCATTTTTATATGGAAGTATGTTAGAAAACAAGGTTTTTGGGGTGACTTTGAACCGATCTAAAGTCACTCCCAAGAAACTTTGCGATGTTAGGCTGGCTCGAAAGAAACCCGAACTCGGGCCAAATTAACGCCCAAAACACTGGGTATGGTGAACTCTGTGATTGCCAACATCGATAATGATGGAGCAAATGTGAAACGTATGACTAGCTAAGGTCAATACTGGAAATGGCCACCCAGAAAGAATTATTATTTATTTAGCATAATTTTGGAAAAATTAAACCACTGAAGCCCTTTAACAACAGAGGCATTTTTAAAGAAAAATTACTATGAATTTCTTTCGCTTTTAAAATTTTTTGAATCAAGTATTTTTTGTTTTCTAATTTTCAATGGATTTTTATCTTGTTTTTATGGATTTTTAAGTTTTGCTTAGCCTTTAACATCAGTATTGTTATTTAATGTAACATATATACAAATAATTAAAACATACCAAAGGCTGAAACCGAATTTACCAAAAATGTTAGTTTTTTTTGTAATCTCGTCCTTAAAAACATCCCATAACCTTGGCCGATTTTCCTATACAAATATACCAAAATGTTGAGAGAACTTAAATTAACAAAATCTGTACTCTGATTTTGCATCGTTAAAGGTATAGCGTGTAAAATCAATGAATGAAATTTTTCGGTTAGTCACCCCACCCTTGAGGTGACTTTAACCCACTTACAAAAATTTTATTTTAAAATAACTGTAGTTACTTCGTTAAAATTTTATTACATGAGATTAAAGCAATGAAACCATTAATTTTATTAAAATTGTTGAAATTATAAGCTCCTAAACTTGAAAATTCTGATTTTGTGTATCAAAGTCACCCCTGCTTACGGTACTTCAAAATAACCAGTACAATCTAAAATCAATTTTGTTTTTATTTTATTTTGTTTATTTTTCTGCTTTCAAATGTCTATTTTGATGTGCTCCGTCTTTTACTCTGAACGCTCCCTCGTTTCATTCTGAGCTCATAGAGCGCGCTCTGATTTCACTCTGAACAAAAAAGAAACACAAATTTTATGCTCTGATGTCTCTGAACAAAAAAAGAAACACAAATTATTTTTTGACAACTCAGACTCTACTCCGAACGAAAAAAAAAAACGCTTTATGAGAGCAATAACAGAATTTTAGGAACGTAACAGAATTAGAAACATTTATTTAAGTGCCAAATGGTAGTTTATGCTAATGTTCTCCACACCTTCCTTTCTGTTCATTGTGTTTATGTTTATGTTATGTTTATGTTTTTTTTATGTGTAGGCTCTCCAGCGTTATAATTTTTCTCCCTATCGATGATTTTTACATTTTATATGTAGATCAACTGTGTGTCCGCTGTTTTTTATATGTATAGCCAGTGCAGTCGTCTCGTTTTTATACCCTACACCAGTGATTCTCAACCTTTTTTTCGTCACGGCACATTTTTAATAATATCAAAATTTGGCGGCACACTAACAACAACTGAATTTGAAGAGAATTTTAATTGATTTATTGATTTATGTAGGCTTAGTTAGGTAAAATGCATGGGATGACCATGTTGTCATCATTAACTTAGACCTCGGAATTGGTCCCATTGTGTACCCGACACCTTCAAGTTTTAACAAGGCAATTCTAGGAGAACCATATGCATGTTCATATAAGTACATATACTACCAAATGGATTTAAGACACAATTCAGATAGTGGGCCAAGCGGTTCAAAATTGAAATGACCACAGAAATGAAGAACTGTATCTTCTATATCAGTTTCTTTACAGCTTCTACAAATGTATGGTTTTCTATGCCACAGTTTCTAGTAATAGCACTAATTAAGTTACGCACATTGTTTTTTTCCCTTGGTAATAAAAATTTAGATCGATTCATACTTAAGGATGGCAAAATAAATTGATCTAATATGCTTTCAAGTTTGTTTCAAGTTTACTTTCGATTGTTTCCTTGATTACGCTAATGTGTTTTCTTATAAAAAGGTCAGCCGAAAGGTCTGGTTTGATCCTTTCATAGCTAGTTCATAAGCAATTATTATGACCGGGAACCCAGCAAAGTGTCATACTGTAGTCCTTACTAATACAGCAAAATATCCTTCTTAACAGCTTAATATAAGTTTTGAAGTAACATGATTTGATGAAATTGCTTTGATGGCCATCAATATAAATAAATAACAACGCTTCAAAGAAATTATGGCTTGCAGAACAGCATAAACCTCTACCTGAAAGACACTACAGTCATTTGCCTGTCTGTACGATTTTGTTAGTTCTATATACTCGGAAAAATTTCCAGAACCTGTATCCAATTTTGACGCATGTATATTTTAAAGAACATATTTAAAATAGCCCAACTATCCCTTTTAGGTACTACCACCTAGAAGATTGTTAGGAAAAGAAGGTGTGGTAGAGGTAGTCTGTACATCATTACATCAAAATTTATAAATTGGTGTAAAATACTATTATGACCAAAAGGTTTTAATTTCTAGAAACCTTAAAAAATCATGTCGGCAAATTTGCTTTCTGGTAGTGGCGGCACATTTTAAAAATCTCACGGCACACTAAAGTGCCACGGCACATAGGTTGAGAATCACTGCCCTACACCCAGGGTATATTCACTTTGTCCTTCCGTTTGTAAAGCAGAGAAGGAGGCGTGGCAGATATAGAAAAGTATATATATTCTTGATCAGCGTCTGCTGAGTCGATAAAGCCATGTCCGTCTGTCTGGCTGGCTGGGTGGCTGGCTGTGCGTGGAAATATTTTTTACGGGAAAACTAACCATGATAATTCAATGAAATTTGGTGCATTGGCTTTGTCGTAAAAGTTAGCTCATGGGATTGAAAATGAGCGAAATCGGTCAACGGACACGCCTACCGCCCATACAAAAAATATATTCAAAATGCAACTTTAGGAGTATTTTTCACAACAATTCAACCAAAATACACTTAAACACTACGAATTGTTAGCGGAAGCTCTGAGCAAAAACTGGGCGGATTCGGACACCATAAAAAAGTTTATAATAATTTTTGCCTAAATATGTCACTTCGGTAGTTTTTTAGCTTACGAAGTTAAAAATCGTTTTGAAAACTAAACACAGTTTTTTCAAGTTTTAAAACGATTTTAAACTTTGAAAGCTAAAAAACAACCGAAGTGACATATTTACCAAAAAAAAATATTATAAACTTTTTTATGAAAAATTTCATGTTCTTTTTCTAATAGTAGCAGTCTATTTGTCTGCGTTTTCTCTTTCACGAGATATGTATAAAAGTGTAAAGAAGAGTACTCTTTTACACTTAAAACAAAGGAATACGAAGCACCACCAGTAAATATTAATATTATGGGCTCTCCATCCACCAGAATTTGTAGTTTTTGTCCTTTTAACAAACAAATTGTTGGAAAGCAAGTCGGAAGCAAAAAAAATATGAAGCAGTCTAATATATATATATATTAGAGCGCCCACAAAATATATGAAATGTGCAAAGTTGTGAATTTGTTTGCTCTCCCCGTCCATTTCCTGAAACTAGAGGTAAAAAAAAAAATTAGGAATCGGTAGTGGAAAAATCCCAGCCGTTTTTTGATCAAAGGTCGAAAAATTGTCTCAAAAAAGTTTTCAAAACAACTTTTGTAGAAAATGACTAGGTCAACATTATCCTCTTAGAAAGTTTTGGTCCAAAAATTAAATTTGTTGCTGTATCGGTACAAAAATTTAAATTTTTTAGGAAAATTTTCATGTCTTTTTGCTATAAATTGGTTTTTTGTAATTTTTAAAGGTCGGAATATTTGTTAAGGAATTCTTATGTTGTAGGGAATTAAATGTTGATTAATTTAGAAAAAAAAAAAAAAATTTATAAAATATTTAACTTTAAGGCATGGAGCCGGTCTCAATGTTTGAAAAAAAATTAAGTATTTTAATTTTTTTTCTTTTAATCGCTTTTTTATTGGATGCAAGAAAATTTATTGCTAGTTATTAAAAGCATCATTTATAACTGCTTTTTAAAGTTAAAACTCATGTGTGGATTCTCTATAGCAATTGCCATATTGCTACTTACATGTTTTATGATTTTATTTTGAAATGGTCATAACTTCTTAAAGATAAATCATACAAGACCACTTAATAGCTCATTTTGAAAAAGAAGAACAGCACTAAATGATACATTTAATAGAAAATACCAAAACGATTTCGTGCGTGTTCTATGTATGTATGTATGTATTCTCCTTTAACTCCTAGGAGGAGCATAGGGCCAATATGAAATCTCTCCATTTGTCACGATCCCTTGCGATGACTTTGATCTCTTGCCACGATTTTCCCGATTCTTGGATTTCCTTTTCCAACGACCTTTTCCAGTTGGTTTTGGGTCTACCACGTCCTCTACTGCCTTGTGGATTCCACTCAAGGGCCTGGCGACAAACTTCGCTGTGTGGTTTCCGGAGAGTGTGACCAATCCATCCCCATTTGCGCAGCTTGATCTCGTTTGCTATAGCCTTCTGTTTGCATTTTTGATGTAGCTCGGCATTTGATATAGTGCGAGGCCACCAAACCTTTAATATACGCCTTAAGCATTTGTTGACGAATACTTGCAGCTTGTTTGTTAGTTGTTCAGTAACAAGCCATGTTTCGCACCCATATAACAAAACCGATTTCACATTCGAATCAAAAATGCGCACTCTCGTTTTGGTGGATATAACGGATGAAGACCATATTTTGTTCAGTTGAGCAAACGCGCCTTTTGCTTTTGCTATTCTTGAGTTGATATCCTCTTTTGCTCCACCATCCATGGAGATAATGCTGCCTAGATACGTGAAGCTATCGACGTTTCCGATGTCATCACTGCCAGCTTTAAACGTCATGTCATTGCTTGCGTTTAGCTTCATGCTTTTAGTCTTGGATACGTTGATTTTTAGGCCGGCCTTTTGTGATTCCAAGACAAGGTCTTCAATTTTGCTTTGCATATCTGAATGTTTGGACGATAAGAGGCAGATGTCGTCAGCGTAGTCGAGATCTTCCAGATGTTCGGTAAAGTTCCATTGAATACCCCTTTTGGCCTTATTAAGAGCTTTATCTAGGATATCATCAAGAACGATAAGGAAGAGTGATGGTGATAGTAAACACCCCTGCCGTACGCCTGAATTAGTGGTGAATGTCGGTGACAACAACCCGTTGTGTAACACACTGCATTTAAAGCCTTCATATTGTGCACGTACTAAGTTTATGGCCTTTGCGGCAATACCTCTTCGTTGCAGTGACGCCCAGATGTTTTCTCGGGAGACACTGTCAAAGGCAGTGCTATAGTCAACGAAGACAAGTTGAAGTGCAGCACGCCACTCGCATGATTGTTCGACAATTATTCTGAGCGTGTTGATTTGATCCACGCATGATCTGTTTCGCCGGAATCCTGCTTGCTGCTTTCGAATGGCTGAATCAAGTTTTTCGCTTACCCTGCTCAGAAGCACTTTCGTCAGTACTTTTGATGGAACTGAGAGCAAGGTGATGCCTCTATAGTTTCGGCACTCGCTTAGGTCACCTTTTTTCGGTAATTTGACTAACATGCCATGTAGCCAATCTTCTGGCAAACGCTCTTCACTCCAGATTTTGTTGAGCAGAGGATGGAGAATTTTAGCTGATGTTACGGGGCATGCCTTTAGCAGTTCAGCTGTTATTTGATCTATACCGGCGGCCTTGTTGTTTTTCATGCTTTGGATAGCTTTCACAATTTCATCAATTGTAGGCGGCGGTGTTTGTATTCGACTACTACTGCGAGTCATTGCGGCAGTTGTAGTTGGTGATTCTGGTTGCAGGGATGTGGTAGACATGGGATTTAGTATATCGCAAAAATACTCTTTCCATCTGTTTAGTTGGTCGTCTGCAGATGTTAAGAGATTTCCGTTTTTGTCTTTGATAGGGCGGCTCTGTTGGAGTTTTCTGCCTGATAATCTGCGGGTGATATCGTAAAGCTGCCTGAGATTTTGAGCATTTGCAGCGCTTTCGGCTTCGCTCGCGAGGTCGTTATACATTCTTCTTTTGTCTTGTCTGCACGATCGCCTGACTTCTTTATTGAGAGAGTTAAAGACCTTTTCGGCGACGTTCTTTTGCGCTCTAGTTTTAGCGTCGTCTCTCAGTTTTTTCGCGCTTCTTCTTTTTTCGACAAGACCCCACGTTTCCTCGCTCATCCAGTGCTTCTTGTTCGAGGGTCGAAACCCAAGTATTTTTTCACTGGAGTTTAAGAACGCAGCCTTAGCGGCCCTCCATGATGTTTCAATACTTCCACCACAATCGAACGGAACTGTTTTAAGTTCTTCTACGAAAGATCTGCGTACCTCATCGTTCTTAAGCTTAAGCACGTCGAATTTTTTTGCTACAGATTGTTCGCTGGGACGTTTATTAGCGGCAAGTTTTAGTCGAATGACCGCGACGAGAAGATGGTGGTCGGAGCCTCTGTCAGCGGCCCTCTTTACTCGTACGTCCAGAAGACTCCCTCTCCATTTTCTGCTAATGCAGAAGTGGTCGATTTGGTTTTCAGTGGTGTTGTTTGGAGACACCCAAGTAGCTTTATGGCATTTTTTGTGTGGGAATAGCGTACCTCCAACGACAAGACCGGCTGTATTGCAGGCGTCAATGAGAAGCTCTCCATTGTCGTTTCTCGCACCCAAGCCATGTCTTCCAATCACGTGCTCTAGGTTAAGGTTTTCTGAGCCTACTTTGGCATTCAAATCGCCCATAACCGTTATGATGTCGTTCTTGTGAGCACTGTTTATTGCTGCGGCGAGCTGGCTGTAGAATTCATCTTTGGTTTCTCTCTCTGCCAACTCTGTGGGCGCGTATGCTTGGAAGATGGTAATATTTCTTGCGGGGGTTCGAAATCTGCACCAAATGAGTCTTTCGTTTACAGGTTTCCATTCCATTACTGCCTTTACTGCAGTTTTACTTAGCAAAAATCCAACTCCATCCCTGTGGATGTCATCTTGCGATCTACCGGAGTATAGAAATTTTTCGCCGTCAGGAAGTACATATTCGCCGGCACCGTTCCATCTACACTCGCTTAATCCCAATATCTCAAGGTTGAATTTGTGGAGTTCTCTAACGGCTTGGTGTATTTTGCCTGGTTCATTTAGAGTTCGGACATTCCAAGAGCCGATGCGTGTTCGAGTTTTCATCGAAAGGATTTTAAAATTTTGAGAAACCATATTGGTTCCAGTTATAGGAGAATCATTCCTAACTATGCATGTTTCTTGCACCTCCAAATCCGATGTGCATGCTGCCGAGGCAGGTGGATTAACCACACTCTGGTGGGTACCACTTGGAGAGTTATTTCCCATCGTTTTCCGATCCATGCTTCATTAGTATAATCTTCTCGGCAACGCCCCACGCAGTAAGTTATAAGCTTAAAGCTGGATCCGGCAAGCGCTGCAAATATAGTGGCCAAATTCACTTTTAATTTCAGCCGTCCAATCTGGAACAGACGCTGACCTGGGAGCCGCCCACTCTGGATCAGACGCTTCAGGATTTCGACAAGATGCTTATTTTAAGGCGGCATCGACTCGCCTTGTCAGTGCCAGTTACGGGCATTGTGGGTTTTTCTTTCGAGGCGCAACGCTGTCCAACGCTACACCCTTCCACACCCTGGCTGGTCACCCGCTTTTAGTCGCCTTTTACGACAGGCATGCTTACCTCGGGCATATTCTGACCCCTTACCCGCAGGGGTGCGTGTTCTATACGACCTTAAAAATCGTGTTTTTTAAACATTAGGGGTAATATATCTCATAAGCCATAAGAGATACAGAAATTTTGCTTCCGGATTAAGCATCAATAAAAACATCTAAAATGACTATTTTGGTTTTGGTTTGTAGTGTTTTTTTTTTAAATACCGTTTTCCAACCTCAAAGCGACTTATTCGAACTTTGATCGAAAACCGGCTGGTTTTTTTATACTACCGATTCCTAATTTTTTATTTTGGAATCTTATTTTTTTGACCTCTAGTTTCAGGAAATGGACGGGGAGCAAACAAATTCACAATTTCACAAATATGGGTGCTCTAATATGTATATATACTAGGGTGGGCCAAATTGTATACAGGAAATTTTATCGATCTCGGCTACCACCCTATGTGAAGTTCATTCAATTCTATGAATATTTGCGCAAGAAACTATACCTCTGCGTTCAACTTAGGTTCGGCGCATTTTTGATCGAAAATTTTACCTTCCATTAATATTTTTTTTATTTTCATACTAAATTTTAAAATTTTTTATAAAGACAAAAGGTACAAACCATTTCAAAACGATCAAGATTTTTTTTATGGCATCCGATTTGGCTATAAATTGGCATAAGCAATAGTTGCATAGTGGAAAAAATTACTACCAAATATTTTTTCAAAATTTAAAAAAATGGCGGAGATATGGGACTTTGAAATTTTTAGGTTAGTGTTTTTTGAGAAGCTATAACTTCGGTTGCATTTATCCAATTTTCAATTTTATGGTGTTAAATGATTTGTCTTAAAACAGACTTTAAAATAAAAACTAGCAAACATTTTGTTTTTCTTTTTATATATAGTTTACACTGAAAAAAAAAATTTAAATTGAGTTTCCCAAAATACGTCCTTTTTAATATTTTTTATTTTTCTTGTAAAAAAAGCTACAAGTGTAACTTACCAGTCCTCCAAAAATTGGAGTGGGCCTCCCAGTGGTTCTCCAGAAAAACAATAAAATGTAGCTTTTGCCGCAATTTTTCAGTACAATTTTTTTGAATTTGAAATTTTTAATTAAACGTTAATTTGAATTTGAAAAAAGTGCGTTGGTACTTATATTAGTACTATACAAGCAAAAAAACAGTCAATAAACTATTTTCAGCATTTGAAAATTTTTTTTAATAAAAATTTTAAATTAAAAAAATGTACTGAAAAATTGGGGAAGATGCTACATTTTATTGTTTTTCTGGAGAACCACTGGCAGGCCCACTCCAATTTTTGGAGGACTGGTAAGTTACACTTGTAGCTTTTTTTACAAGAAAAATAAAAAATATTAAAAAGGACGTATTTTGGGAAACTCAATTTAAATTTTTTTTTTCAGTGTAAACTATATATAAAAAGAAAAAAAAAATGTTTGCTAGTTTTTATTTTAAAGTCTGTTTTAAGACAAATCATTTAACACCATAAAATTGAAAATTGGATAAATGCAACCGAAGTTATAGCTTCTCAAAAAACACTAACCTAAAAATTTCAAAGTCCCATATCTCCGCCATTTTTTCAAATTTTGAAAAAATATTTGGTAGTAATTTTTTCCACTATGCAACTATTGCTTATGCCAATTTATAGCCAAATCGGATGCCATGAACAAATTTCTTGATCGTTTATACATGGTTTGTACCAAAAGTAATGTCATTATATGATTTGGCTGGTATTCTGTCAGTAATCAATTAAATTGGGTTCTGTTTACATGGTGTGGAATTGATGCTATATATTTAAAAAAGTGATATGGTTCAAATAGCCGATTATTATGACCGACTTTCAAAATAAACGATTCATATTTTTAGATGAATTTTTTCAAACAAAACACCAACCTAGGCTGAAAGTTCATTCAATTCTATGAATATTTGCCCAGGGAACCATACCTCTACGTTCAACTTTAGTTCGGCGCATTTTCGACTGAAAATTTTACCTTGCGTTTAATATTTATTTTTATGCTTAATTTTCAAAATTCCTATAGAGACAAAAGTAATATCATAATATGTTTTGGCTGGTATTCTGTCAGTAATCAATAAAATTGGTTTCTGTTTTTACGAAAAGTTTACCTGATAGCATTGAATTGATTATATTTATTCCAAAAAATTATATTGGTCAAATTCTATATAATTATTATAAACGATTCATATTTTACATAGATTTTTTTAATATTGTTCTGTAAAATTAAAAAAAGCGGCTAATTTATTTCCTAAAACTGCCACTAGATGTTGCCCTGGAAAAAAATTAGTGTCAGATTCGGCATCTTAGCATCCAAAAACATTTGGGTTGGTGTTTCGATTGAAAAAATCCATGTAAAAATATGAATCGTTTATAATAAATCGGTTATTTGACCGATATTATTGAAATTTGTATACTTGTGAATAATTCACTTTACATTTGCGTTCATGTATTTTTACTTTTAATTTAGAAGTTTCATTTTTCCATCAATTTGTAAAAATATTTTTTTTTTTTTTTCTGAAATAAAATTTGTCGATTATAACACGGCTCCTGCTTCTACTTTGCTGATTTTATATTTGCAATAGGTTATGGGCCTTGTAATGGCACCAATTTAATTAAATACATTTTTAGTTTCGCTTCACTTGGTTCATCAAACAAAAAAGTCATGCAACTATTGCACCTTCTGAACCCACAGAAGCACAAAAAGCATTAGTTGTATGCTTTTGTGTTTTTGTGGTTCAGAAGGTGTAGCGAGTGCATGATTTTTTTTTGTTTTGGTTAGGTTGGGACTTGTTCCGGCAGCCATCGTTCCTTTTGGTTGTAGCGTGGAAGAGAAAAGGAAGCCAACTTGTTCGTGGCAACTTCTTGCTGATTTTAATTTAATTTATTGGTATTTAAAGAAAGTAAATACTATATTTAAAGTAAGAACTATAAAATTTAATACAGTGCAGTACGGCAGAAAAAGTAATTGCCTGAAAATAATAAACTTGAACAACAAACAAAAGTGTATTGAAAGTGTGCTGCATGGGCTAAAATTTCTCAATCATATTATAGCGATTTCCTACGAATCGTTTGGATTGTGGCCAGGAGCCAATGTCGGGGAAAAAAAACTGTGGAAGACCTTTTGGCTGCTTCTATTTTTACATTGCCCCATCACATGCGGCTTGATGTGAACATTTTTAAGGCCTCAAGAAATGCAGCTTTCAACGCCAATCACTTGGACAGCACCATTCAGAAGTTATAAACTATAAATTTGAAAATCAGCAAGAAGATAGCTCACAAGGAAATGGTGTTCTAAAGAAAAATTATAAAACTAAACGCAAAAGGATATAACAGCGTAAGCCGCATTTATACGATTTCTAAGTTGAAGGTATGAAATAAAAATAGTCTTAACGATACTTATGGAATTTTTAAACCAACCGTTGCACCAAATCTTATTCGTCAATCATTATTATTGTTCATCGTAATATTCTGGTCATAGCACAAACTGATTAAATTTTGCATTAGATATTAGATTATTCAAATTAATAACAATTAGCATCTTATGTGTGGCTTTAAGCAAAACAAACAATACACAAATAAAGCAAATTAAGTAATTTTAATAAAAATACCATTTAACTTTAACGTTTAAATTAATGATCAAAATATATAAAAAAAAAAAAAAATTTAAGTAATGTAAAGAAATATTTCATAGGAAAAAATAAAGTAAAGTAGATTTAAATAAGTAAAAAGTAATTATTATAAAAAGGATTTAAAAGAGATTGTAAGGGCGCCCATAAGAGAAAAAGATAGGTTAGTTACATATATATATAAAACATAAAAATAGGTAAAACTAAAAATAAGAAAATTTAAACAAAAATGAATTTAAAAGTAAATAAAAAAATGAAATTATAAATAAAAGAGAAAAGAAAAGAAAAAAAAAATGAGATAAATTTAATTTAATCTTTGGTCGGATGTAGGGTGTAGGCATAAGATTTGGGTGGACCGAAAAATCAGCCCCATGTCCACACGGTAGGGTGGGTTAAGTCGGGGCACAGGGCATCTCCATCTTGTCCCTGTGAGGTGTAGTGCACTAGCGGTCAACATTTTTTTTTGTTTTTGCTACGTTAAATTAAAAAAACCAGGATATACCTAAAGTTCCGATTTCACTGATGCTTGTTACGCACGTGAATTAAATTTGTAGGCGGAGGTACCCTTCCTGCAGCAGCGAACCCAGCCAACATCCTCACCGAACTGCTAGCATCGGCACAAATCACGTGCGGCCGCTGCAGTAAATGGTCCGTGTTCCAAACGCCAGTCGACTAGGTCGATTACAAATTTTGGCGCCCAACGTGGGGCCTGAAAGGCTTGTGGTAGTTTTTGTAATTTTTGTTATTGTTACAAAAATGAAATATTTCAGGTCTCATCTTCTAAAGATGCAATTTTTATTTTAAAATTTTTGATACACCCTCTCTGAACTCGGAGCTCCTGTTACAAAGCGCATTTTTGTTTTTGTTTAAATTTGAAAATTTGTTTTCATGAATAAATTATGCATGATTAGAGGCAGGTAATTATCGTATTCGGAGTTTTTTTGACTCGAATCGATCCGCCGAAGATTTGTGAAGTTAATTATTCCTTTTTGTGATAAATGCACTTTGTAACAGACGAGTTAATTTTCAAAATTTTTTTAAAGTAAATTTCAAATTTTTCTTCATTTTTTTTTCGTGGATTGGAGTTGGGGTGTGAACGTAAGGTGGTGCAATTAGACTGGATTTGCGATTAAGTTGCGTTATTGTGCGCTTATCGACCGCTTTGCATGCCTTATGACTGTCACATTCTGATCTTTTCTTTGGGAAAAAACTTAATTTTATTTAATAGCCCACTTTTTGACCTTTTGTGACCTATACCTTTATTTGAAAAAAAAAAAGAATAATGCTACGCTCTACATGTGACCAAGTTTATAAATATAATTTGAAATTTGATAAATTTTTTCTTGTAACACCTTAGCGTTCAAAATTAAAAATTAAGAATTTTTTTTTGAAACAAAACCATAATAAAATTTCGTAATTTTTGTATAAAAAAAAAAAAAACCTTTCGTACAAAATTTCGCTAAGGAGTTGCAAGTACGAAGTTAAACTTCGAAAATTTTTTTGTTTTGCTGATTTTTTTTTTAAATTAATTTGGAGAAAAAAAAAAAAGTATATACAATATTTAATTAATTTTTTTTGGAAAAATTTATAAAAAAAAAACTAACCTTTAAATTACAATTTAAAATTTAAACTTTTGCTGCCTTGGAAAAAAAAAAACAAGAACTTTGAGATAATACGGTTTAAAACTTTGTATTTCTTTACATTTAATTTTGATACAATAATATTTTGTTTTTATATTTGATAATTTGAAAAAATCGGCTATTTTGAGTGGACGTTGTAAACTTTTGGATTTTTCTTTTGTTCTTAAAAATTAATGAAAGACTTGGTATTTTTCACGCAAAGGACATAAGAAAATAGTGCCTTCAGTTTTTGAAGCATCGGATAGATTCGAAAAACTGTTTTGTAATGGCACCAATTTAATTAAATACATTTTTAGTTTCGCTTCACTTGGTTCATCAAACAAAAAAGTCATGCAACTATTGCACCTTCTGAACCCACAGAAGCACAAAAAGCATTAGTTGTATGCTTTTGTGTTTTTGTGGTTCAGAAGGTGTAGCGAGTGCATGATTTTTTTTTGTTTTGGTTAGGTTGGGACTTGTTCCGGCAGCCATCGTTCCTTTTGGTTGTAGCGTGGAAGAGAAAAGGAAGCCAACTTGTTCGTGGCAACTTCTTGCTGATTTTAATTTAATTTATTGGTATTTAAAGAAAGTAAATACTATATTTAAAGTAAGAACTATAAAATTTAATACAGTGCAGTACGGCAGAAAAAGTAATTGCCTGAAAATAATAAACTTGAACAACAAACAAAAGTGTATTGAAAGTGTGCTGCATGGGCTAAAATTTCTCAATCATATTATAGCGATTTCCTACGAATCGTTTGGATTGTGGCCAGGAGCCAATGTCGGGGAAAAAAAACTGTGGAAGACCTTTTGGCTGCTTCTATTTTTACATTGCCCCATCACATGCGGCTTGATGTGAACATTTTTAAGGCCTCAAGAAATGCAGCTTTCAACGCCAATCACTTGGACAGCACCATTCAGAAGTTATAAACTATAAATTTGAAAATCAGCAAGAAGATAGCTCACAAGGAAATGGTGTTCTAAAGAAAAATTATAAAACTAAACGCAAAAGGATATAACAGCGTAAGCCGCATTTATACGATTTCTAAGTTGAAGGTATGAAATAAAAATAGTCTTAACGATACTTATGGAATTTTTAAACCAACCGTTGCACCAAATCTTATTCGTCAATCATTATTATTGTTCATCGTAATATTCTGGTCATAGCACAAACTGATTAAATTTTGCATTAGATATTAGATTATTCAAATTAATAACAATTAGCATCTTATGTGTGGCTTTAAGCAAAACAAACAATACACAAATAAAGCAAATTAAGTAATTTTAATAAAAATACCATTTAACTTTAACGTTTAAATTAATGATCAAAATATATAAAAAAAAAAAAAAATTTAAGTAATGTAAAGAAATATTTCATAGGAAAAAATAAAGTAAAGTAGATTTAAATAAGTAAAAAGTAATTATTATAAAAAGGATTTAAAAGAGATTGTAAGGGCGCCCATAAGAGAAAAAGATAGGTTAGTTACATATATATATAAAACATAAAAATAGGTAAAACTAAAAATAAGAAAATTTAAACAAAAATGAATTTAAAAGTAAATAAAAAAATGAAATTATAAATAAAAGAGAAAAGAAAAGAAAAAAAAAATGAGATAAATTTAATTTAATCTTTGGTCGGATGTAGGGTGTAGGCATAAGATTTGGGTGGACCGAAAAATCAGCCCCATGTCCACACGGTAGGGTGGGTTAAGTCGGGGCACAGGGCATCTCCATCTTGTCCCTGTGAGGTGTAGTGCACTAGCGGTCAACATTTTTTTTTTGTTTTTGCTACGTTAAATTAAAAAACCAGGATATACCTAAAGTTCCGATTTCACTGATGCTTGTTACGCACGTGAATTAAATTTGTAGGCGGAGGTACCCTTCCTGCAGCAGCGAACCCAGCCAACATCCTCACCGAACTGCTAGCATCGGCACAAATCACGTGCGGCCGCTGCAGTAAATGGTCCGTGTTCCAAACGCCAGTCGACTAGGTCGATTACAGCCTTTGCATAAAATTATAAATTTTTGGAGCATAATTGTTACCGTTGTTTCGAATCAGTACAAAGAGACTTTATTTTTGTTGAAACGAAAATGGCTGATTTTCGAGTAAGTATTACCAAGATGAATCGTACGAATTACGAGCTATGGAAATACAGAATGGAGCTGATTCTCAAGAAAGAAAAAGTTTGGGACGTCCTAGAGAACAGAGTTCCTGAAAATCCAGATGCAGCATGGCGTCAAAGGGACGCAGAAGCATTAATAATGATTGGATTGGCAGTCGAGGATTCGGAGATGTTTCGAATTAATAAGAGTAAAACAGCGCAGGATGCTTGGCAGACTTTGAAGGGATATCATGAAAAGGCAACTTTAAGTAATAAAGTAAAATTGCTGCGTTCAATATGTTCCCTAAGGATGCAAGTTGGTGGTGATGTGGATAAACATGTCACAGAAATGAAATTACTGTTTTCACAATTGCAATCTCTTGGTGAAGAAATTGGCGAATCGTGGGTGATAGCAACACTTCTAAGCAGAAAATCCAAAGAAATCCATTTTATGCCAATTTGTAAAGGAGTTGTACACATTCGAAAGAATTGTTGGAAATTCAGGAATAGCAAGGTGAGGGATCAACAAAATGCTCACAAGGAAACAAAACTGAGAACAACTATTGTTTTGTTTTGGAACATGATTTTAGTGATTGGATTATTGATTCCGGTGCGACGTGCCATATATGCAGTAGCAAAGAAGACTTTATAAATTTAAATCCATTTAGTGACAAAGTTACCATCGCAAATGGGCAAGTCGTTAATTCTTCTGGGAAAGGCACATGCGTACTAAAGCTTTTGAATCAGAAAGGAAAACAAGTTGATGGTCGAGTTGAAAATGCTTTGTATATACCTTCGTTCAAAGGGAATCTTCTGTCTGTGAAGTTGCTGTCGGAAAAAGGATTTAAAACAATATTTAGTGATGTTTCGTGTTCAATTTTCACGGAAGACAACGTTGAAATCGGAGTGGCAGATCAATTAAATAATTTATACCACTTGCGTATCCAGAAAAATCAGAATGCTGTGAATGTTTGCTGCAGTGAGGTTAATTGCCAACACTACTGGCATAAAATATTCGGTCATAGAGACATCAATGCTGTAAAATCTATGCAGTCTAAAAAACTGGTAAGAGATTTTAAAATTTTTGATTGTGGATTCCGTCAGAATCGCGAGATTTGTATTCAATGCAAACTAACGCGGAAGCCTTTTCCAAAACATTCTGAAAGTAGAACAAATGCTGTTCTTGATTTAATCCACACTGATATTTGTCGACCCATGCAAACTGTCACTCCAAGTGGCAACAAATATTTCGTGACATTTATCGACGATTACAGTCGTTACTCTGTTATCTATCTCTTACGAGAAAAGTCAGAATTATTTTATAAATTAAAGACATATGTTGAGTTGGTCAGAAATATATTTGGAAAAGTTCCTAAAGTCACTAGATCTGATAATGGCTGTTAGTATAAATCAGAAAGGCTATTTAAATACCTCCAAGAAAATGGTATTAGATCCTAATTTACCGTGCCATATTGCCCGCAACAGAATGGCGTGGCTGAGTCAAAAAACCGTTCTCTTGTCGAAATGGCCCGTTGCATGCTAGCTGAAGCTGGTATGAGCAATACTTATTGGCTGTTAATACAGCAAATTATATACAAAATCGTCTGATAAGCAGTGTAATTCCTTGTACCCCATATGAAAGATGGAAAGGACATAAACCAGATGTTAGTCATTTTCAGATTTTTGGTTCCAAAGCTTATATTCTTATTCCTAAAGAGAAATGAAGGAAATTCGATAATAAATCTGAAGTGAAGATATTTGTGGGTTATGACGAAAACTCAAAAGGTTTACGCTTTGTAGATTTAAGCACACACAAAATTTCCATAAGTAGAGACTTCAAATGTTACAGACAAGAGATTAATAAATACGGAAAAGACTGTTGAGAATGTTCAATCAAATGATTTTGAAGTTAACGTTTATTCAAAATGTAGCAACAACGTTATTACTCTACCAGATAGTAGAAGTGGCGATCTTTTCGACTTTAATAATTCTGATAGAGATCCTTTTGTAAATTTGAATGCTGATGCTATAGAAGTTCAAACTTCTGAAGAATTTGAGGAGCCTCAAGTTGTAAGAAAATCTTCGAGATGTTACAAAGGAATTCCCCCTAAGAGATTTCCTGATGATGCATGTTTGGTTGACCAAGATAATTTTGTAGAACCTAAAATATTCAAAGAAGCCATATCATCGAAGCAACACAATGAATGGAGAATCGCAATGGAGGAGGATATAAAGGCTTTATAGAAAAATCAAACATAGGATTTAGTAAGAGCTCCGAATAACGTGAATATCGTTGGCTGTAAGTGGACTTATAAGCTAAAGAGAGATGCAGAGGGAAATATTCAGCGATATAAAGCTCGTCTGGTTGCACAGGGCTATAGTCAAAGGTATGGGTGCGACTATGACGAAGTATTTGCTCCTGTTGTACGTCATTCTACTTTTCGGATGTTGCTGTCTGTAACTGGGAAGCGAAATATGCATGTGCATCATATGGATGTAAAATCCGCTTTTTTGAATGGATACTTAAAATAAGATATTTTTATGAAGCAGCCTCCTGGTTTTATCGCTGGCAATGAAAACTTAGTATGTAAGCTGAAGAGAAGTCTCTACGGTTTAAAGCAAGCAGCACATGTATGGAATGAAGCTTTAAACAAAGTTCTTAAAGATGAAAACTTTACACAAAGTAAAGCTGATCCTTGTCTATACAGCAAAATCATCAACGGGGAAGGAGTATACGTATTAGTTTACGTTGATGATTTAATTATTTCAGTAATTTGCCTTAGTGCAATAAATAATTTTCAAAAATATTTGAATTCGAAATTTGAAATTGATACTCTTGGACCAATTTCACACTACTTGGATGTGGAAATTATTCGACCCAATCCGAAAACGTTTATGCTGCGTCAAAAATTGTTCATTGAAAAGATTGCAGAAAAATTCGGACTAAAAGAATCGAAAGTGTCAAAATATCCCCTGGATCCATCATTCGGCAAGGGAAAAGAATCATGTCCTTTGCATAACAATGACCAGTATCGAAGTTTACTCGGTTCCTTGCTGTATGTTGCTGTTAATACGCGTCCAGACATTGCAGCAAGTGTGGCAATATTAGCTCAATAGGCAAGCAGTCCAAATGAAGAAGACTGAAACGAGCTTAAAAGAGTAATGAAGTATCTGAAACGAACTGCTGACTTTTATTTACTCCTTGGTAATTCGAATGCTGAAAAGGACCGACTAATTGGATATGCAGATGGTAATTATGCAGAATGTCGACAACACCGGAAATCGAATTCTGGCTACATATTTATGCTTAATGGTGGTACTGTTAGCTGGGCATGTAGAAAGCAAACGTGCGTTTCCTTATCAATAACTGAATCGGAATTTATAGCTCTCTCAGAGGCAGCGAAAGAAGCTATTTGGATTCGAAACGTCCTGAGTGATCTGCATTGTCAACAATCTGCTCCTACTACTATATTTGAGGACAACCAGAGTTGTCTCAACTTAATCAAAGAAGAACGACTAAGCAACAGATCCAAATACATTGACACAAAGTTCCATTTTGTTAAAGACTTTGTGGACAAGAAAGTAATCATCTGTAAGTACTGCCCCTCAGAAGAAATGACTGCAGATATGATGACAAAACCTTTGTCCGCAACAAGGCTTGAACAACTTCGATCTATCGCAGGTGTTAAGCGCAAATGAGGAGGAGTATTGAAATTTGTATACTGGTTAATAATTTTCTTTACATTTGCGTTCATGTATTTTTACTTTTAATTTAGAAGTTTAATTTTTCTATCAATTTGTAAAAATAATTTTTTTTTTTTTTTTCTGAAATAAAATTTGTCGATTATAACACAGTTGGCTCCTGCTTCTACTTTGCTGATTTTCTATTTGCAATAGATATAATTTTTTTGTTTTCGTAAAAACAGAAACCAATTTTATTGATTACCGTAAGCAGGGGTGACTTTAACCCAAAAATTTCATTCATTGATTTTACATGTTATACCTTCAAAGATGCAAAATGAGAGTATAAGGTTTTGTTAACTTGAGTTCTCTCAATATTTTGGTATATTTGTATAGGCAATCAGTCTAGGTTATGGAATGTTTTCAAGGTCGCGATTAAAAAAAAACTAAAATTTTTGATTAATTCGGTTTCAGCCATTGGTATGTTTTAATTATTTGTACATATGTTACATCAAATAACAATACTGATATTTAGGGCTTAGCAAAGCTTAAAAAATCCACAAAAACAAGTTAAAAATCTATTGCAAATTAGAAAATAAAAAATACATGATTCAAAAAATTTTAAAAACAAAAGAAATTCTTAGTAGGTAACTTCAAAAATTCCTCTTTTGTTAAAGGGTTTCGGTGGCTTAATTTTTTGCAAAATTACCTAAATAAATAATAACAAATATCCTTTTTGGGTTCTCATTAAAATATTAAATTGTTTTACGAAGATTAAAAGGAAAAAATAACTTCACTTTGGCGAAAGACTGGACTTTATTTTCACTACAGTTCACCATACCAAGTGTTTTGGGCGTCAATATGGCCCGAGTTTGGGTTTCTTTTGAGCCAGCCTAACAATACAAAGTTTTTTTGGGGTGACTTTCAATCGGTCCAAAGTCACCCCAAAAACGTTGTTTTCTAACATACTCCTATATAAAAATGCATTAAAAATACTTAGAGGCAAATATATCCATGAAAAACGATTGATTAGGGAAGAAAATTAAACAATAATTTTAGTGATATCATTCACCCACCGCGAGCAATTTTCCTTCTAGTCAATAAGAAGTAATTTTCTGAGCGTTAAAAAATGCTACATAAGAAAACTTTTCGAAAATGCACCAATATATCTGAAAGTTCGCGCTCAAATCAAATATTGAAAACATTCGCTAAAAGCCAATACTTCAAGGTTACACATTGACCAAATACAAATCGATAACTAGTCCTCGAGATGAAAATATTACGATTTTAATCTTTTTTTTCTTGCCGGTTAAAGTCGCCCCCAGATGTCAAAGTCACCCCTGCTTACGGTACTGACAGAATACCAGCCAAAACATATTATGATATTACTTTTGTCTCTATAAGAATTTTGAAAAATAAGCATAAAAATAAATATTAAACGCAAGTTAAAATTTTCAGTCGAAATGCGCCGAACTAAAGTTGAACGCAGAGGTATAGTTCCTTGGGCAAATATTCATAGAATTGAATGAACTTTCACATAGGGGGGGGGGGGGGGGGTAGCCGAGATCAGTTTTCAAATCGGCCCACCCTAATATATACATATATTTTTGTAATTTTCTGTACTGTTTTTGTGTTGTTCTATTGTTTGGCTTTTACTTTTCTTAATTTTTTCGGTTTTTATTAGTTTTGTAATTAGTTTTATAGGGTAATTATTGTTTTTTAGTATTTGTTTTATAGTTTCGAAATTCGATAGTTCCTTAGAGTTGTCATCCTGTTGGTCATGTTTCTCGCTGTGTTTATTTTGTGATGTCTTGGTTGATTCGAGAAGTAGTTTATTATTCTTCCGGATGAAGTGGATTTTTGGTACCAGTCAAATAGGAGTTTGTTTTCTACTCTGCGTATTTTTGTATCCAGATAAGGTATTGTGTTGTTGTCCTCTGTCTCTATAATAAACTGTTGTTTTGGATGATATGTTTTTATCTAGTCGAGTATTATGTTTATATTGTTTTTATTCGTTATGAGTAGGATATCATCAACGTATTTGAAGATTTTTGTATTTTTTATATTTTTCTGCGCAATTTTTTCCATGGTATTGTCTAAAAGAGAATTTAAAACAATATCTGCTTTTTATGGCGAGAGAGGTTCTCCCATCGGCATGCCGAAAACTTGGTGGTAAATCGTATTTCGTAACATGAAGTAATTGGTGTCCTTTATGCAGAAATTGAGGATCTTTAAGAATGACTCTTTACCTATTTTTGTGAGCGTTTGAATTGTTATACATTTTTTCATAATTTCCTCAATAACCTGGTGTATTGGTATGTTAGTGAATAATGAGACTGCGTCGTAAGAGACAATTATTTCATCTTTTTCTAGTTCTATGTCTTTTAGTTGGCTTTTCACTCGAATCGAGTTTTTCACGTTATACTTTTCTGAAATGAAGTGTTTTAATATTCCGCCTATATGTTTAGCTAGTTTGTAACACGGTACCATAGTGGAAGAGGCAAATTGGTCTCAGGGGGGTGTCTGCCTTGTGGATTTTAGGTAGTGCGTACAGCCTCGGAGCGGCTGCAGATGGACAAATTAATGTTTTTTTGAGATTTTCGTCTATAAATTTTAGTTTTAGTAATTCGTTCACGATTTTGTTGTTTTGTATGTATTTTTGTCTTCTACGAGTTTTCTCATCTTTATGTCGTATTCGTTTTTGTATAAGATCATTTTTTTGTTTCCTTTATCCGCGCTGGTCACTATAATTTTTGTTTAATGTTGGTTTAATAATTTTGGGTGTCAGAGTAAACTTTTTTATGTAAATTTCTTTTTCACCTTTCTTGTGCAGCCTGTTGTAGTTTACAATGTTGTTAGCAAATTTGCGCGTGCTGCTTCTCGTTCTTTCTCATAAAAAAACATAAAAGCTTTGGAAGTGACACAAAATGATTATTTTTTTTCACTTTGTAAACCAGAATCGCTTCAATCGATGAAGTGAAGTGAAATGATTCGGTGGAAATGAAAGTGATAAATTTTTGTACACTTTACTGAACCAGAATCAACCCCCAACAGATGGTAAACCTCATTGGCGTTGGTCAGTTGCGTTGAAAATTTTTACGTCGTAAGCGTAAGGCTTGAATTTTTGAATTTTTCGAATGTTAAGTTTTTCTTAGCCAAGCCAAAAACAACAAAAAGTACAATATGTATGTGTTTTTGTTATTGTTTTGAAGAAAAAAAAAATTAATATCAGTAAACAACAACAAAATGCGAGGCGACGTAAATTTGAAACAACAATTGCATACGGTGATTTTCTACGAATTTTAAATAAATAAAATTCGATGCGAGCGACTTCGACAACAATTTCATGCAGCTTGAAGTCAAGTGTGTTGAAGACTTTCTCGTTGCGATCGTCGAGCAACGGGAGTTCTAATTTTGTCATTGCGTCTCTCGAATTTTAAATTTTTTATATTTTTTTTTTTTTTATCAAAGCATGCTTGGACTTACAATTTGGAAATTTTGTGAGCTAGCTCTCTAACGTTACTTGTGTGTACACCTCTGTTTTATACTGTGCATTCACTGTTAATCCACTCAACCATTTGTACTGCTGTCCGACGTGAAAGATCATTTTTGAATTGGTGGAGGAATAACATAGCTGCTTAATGGTTGTGCGTCATCCAATTGTCAAAATATAATCGCGTACCTTTGTGCGTTGGTGAGCTATAACTAAAAATAGCTTTAACATGTTGCGAACAGAGGGAGGACAAATGATCTTAAACATCCTAAAAACTCTCTGCTTTAAATAAGCTGTGAGCTAGTGTAATGTAAGAAATGGAGTACGACTTTGATTTATGTTATTGTTTTGAAGAAAAAAAAAATTAATATCAGTAAACAACAACAAAATGCGAGGCGACGTACCATTACCATTTGAAAGGTATTAGTGTTTAGATTTGGACAAAAAAATAATTTTAATGTTGCCTTTAAGCCAATATTAACAACAACAAAATACTTGATCACACAGGGCAGACAATAGGATGAAGCATAAAAAGAAAGACAAAAAGCAATCAGTTTATGTTTTTTGTTTTGTTTACATTTTGCTTCACATTGTAGCAGCTTTTCTATTTTGTACCAAATAGCACAACGGTTCTTAAAGTGTCCAAAATTTCCAACATTATTTAATACGTTTGTGTTCGAATTAATTATTTTCACATTTAATTAGCAATATACATATTGCCGGGTTAAAACTACAGTTAGACATCTGCATTTTTCATGTTTTGAGAAAAAAGCTTTTACAGTTTTTTGAAACTAATTTTTTGAATGGGATTTTGAAGTTTCCTGTTATTTATTTTTTATATAAAATTGGATGGAAACTACAATTAAAAAAACCGATGAGACTAAAAATTTCTGATTGAGTCCCAACATGATTCCTAGTTATTTAACTTAAAAAAGAATTTACACCGCTTTGTGGTCTTTTTTTAGATGGGGCATTTTTTCATGTCTTTCACGTACGCAAAACAGTCATTTGCCACACATTTTGGCTACAAGAAGCAGCAAGTTCTTCCTTATAGCGTGAAGAAATGATTGGTTTTTATTGTATCACAACATTAAAGATTTTTTAAACATCGCTATAATGGTGAGACTACGACCACTTTCCCCTGAAATTTGGCCAAACTTGTTTATCGACCTACAAATTAGGGGAAAAAGAGCATTTTTACCGTTGGAAAAAACCGAGAGGACTAAATTGGCCACTAACCTTCATTATTTTTAAGAATGATGGCATTGGCTTACTCTTTTTTTTTTTTGTAAATGTGAAATGAAAAAAGTGTCTTATAATATGAAACAGTTGCCAATAGGCAAAACTGTGTTTATTTTAACTTAAAGCCATGGATGGCTCTTTCTCAATGCTGCGCTAAATATATAAACAATATATACATTTTAAAGCTTATTCTTTGTACTTTTATTTGGCATTTTTTGTTTTTCCAAAAACACAAACACCGCATTTTTGGCGTGGTTTGAAAAAAAATTATTAAGATGTCTTATAAATATGAAACGCACCTTAATATTATTAATATTTAACAATTTTTCATTTTTATTTTAGGCTCATGATAGTACAATAAAATGTGTGGCCTTAGATCCTCACGAAGAGTTTTTTGTAACAGGATCGGCAGAAGGTGATATTAAGGTAAAGTCTTTATTTTTATATTTTATTTGGTGTTTCTATTATTATGCAATAAAAACTTAAAAAAAATATCATCGTCAAAATTCTTGCAAGAATGAAAGCTTAGGGAATTGTTTATGTCAATGTAAGGTTGTAATTTACTTGAGAAGTATGCCTCAACTGATAAACAGTGCTTAGTACAAAATTGTAAAAGTGGACAAAACGATTAGATTATACTAAAGTTCACTGTTTTGAAATTTGTCTATAAAACGAATTTATTTGCCAAGTATCTCCTTTAACAGTTGACAACCAAAGGTCTAAAGTTAAGTGCAATAAATCTAATGTCTACCGGGTTTTGCAAATTACAGGCCCTATTCTGTAACTTGCTATCGCTCAAACTCTGAAAAGTATATTTTGCAGATTATCAATCTCTAAATTTGAATCTAATTTTTAGAGATTCAGTATCCTACCTTGTTTTCAAAAATGAGAGCAATTCATCAAGAGAGTATGACAAGGCTAAGGCTCATCTTTTCAGGCATATGGAGCTTATCCGGAAAAAAGTGTAGTTCACTTTTGCCCACTGTGTTTTTTACATAATCCTTTCCATTAAACTTCACCTTTTAACTATTCCAATTGGTTCCCTATTTTTCTTGTTGAAGTAAAAGTATCTTAACACTGAGGTGGTCTAAAAATTTGCAAATTTTTGAAATTGCGCTCCCACAGCACAGAAATGTTCTCTTTGATGGTAAATAAGCACCATGAAAAATTTGGCTGTTGGGTGCAAAAGCAGTATGGCCATTCTTCCATTCTCGAAAAACTGCAAACCGAACTTACCTGCTCAACAGACTACACCTGCCCCATACTCAGTTTTGATAACAATTTTCGGGTATGGCTTCCAGAGGGAGCTCAGTGGGAAGATGGCACCGTTAACCTAAACTTTGAAACCAACATATACACCCATGGCTCCAAGATGTGTGGTGTAGGTGCGGGAGTGTTTTCAAAAGAGCTGAAATTATCGCACTCATTTCGCTTGCCTGATTCAGCCAGCATTTTTCAGGCAGAAGTTTTTGCCATCCTCGAAGCCTGCATATCGTTAGAGAATATCAATACCTTTTCCGGAAAGTTGGCAATACTCTCGGATAGTCAGGCTGCCATCAAAGCACTCAATTCAACAATAATAAAATCTAAATTAGTAGCGGATTGTAAGGAAAAATTAGTCTGGGGCGTCGGCTTGATCTTGCGCTCGTTTGGGTTCCAGGCCATAGGTACATCGAAGGCAACAAAAAAGCTGACGAACTGGCAAGGAACGGCTCCTCTCTGAATGTCACAAGCGCGGTACGAGTTCATACCTCGCTAGGCCTAGTAAAGAAGCGGATCTTCTCATACTACTTTACCGAGGCGAACACTAATTGGAAGGCATTGACTACATGTAGGATATCAAGGTCAATCTGGCCTTCATATAACAGTTCAAGAACTACTTATTTGCTAGCTAATAACCGTATTAATATATCAAGATTTACCGCAGTTTGCACTGGACACTGGGCCATCGGCAAGTATGCTAAAAAACTAGGCATCCCTTTCAACTCCTTTTGTCGGAGTCGCTTAGATGCAAACCAGCAAGAATCTCTTGAACACTTTCTCTGTGACTGCCCAGCTCTGGCTAGAGCTAGACTTAAATCACTAGGAAAGCCTTTCTTCAATACACTCAGCGAAATCGCCAACATCGACATTGGCTCGCTGCTCAATTACCTTAATAGAACTAACTGGATATAGATATCGTTAGTTTTAAAATTTTTCACATCCACGTTTGTGGGATTAAAATGCCACTTTTAGTGCTACTTATTGTTTTAGCTTGCATCGCTAAACCGCCACTCTAGCCTAACCTAACCTCAGAGAACATTTGATGCATCTCAAACCATTTTATGAATATGGAAAAAATGCTGTTTAATATTAAAACTGTTGATTTTTTAATATGGATTTTGAGCCGCTAAATTCGAATCTGCAGTTCTGTAGCTTAGAAGGTATTATCCATTCAAGGTGGAAAATAAAGATATGAAGTGGAGTGACCAATTTCTCCAAAGTTGGAAAGATAAATTGCAGATTCGAATTAAGCGGTTTAAAATCCATATAAAAAGTTGAACAGTTTATATTTTAAAACACAAATTTTTTTTTATATTCAGGACTTCTTTTCAGTTTTTAAAATGGTTTGGGATGTCAAATATTCTCTGAAATGGACCAAATTTTAAGTAGTGCTTATTTGCATCAAAGGGAATATTTTGTTGCCGTGGGAGTGCAATTCCAAGCAATTCATACAAATTTAAACCAGTCTAGTCAACACCATAGTTTAGTCCTTTGTATAGAGTTGAGATACCTTTCCATCAATAGATGATAATTTAAAAATTAAGAACAACTCGGATCCCAAACCTGATTGAGAAAATGGCTGACATCTGTTGTTGTTGGTATTTGATAAAATAAAACGTCAATGCAAATAACGGTTTATTTTATTTTGAAAAAATCAAGAGGCGGGTGGGTAGTAGGAAGTCAAAGTCATAGTTTGTGAACGAAACCTATCTTTAAAAAAAAAAGTTTCGAAGGGAATTTCTAGTTCAGAGGACAAAAGTGCATTGGAAAAAATAAAGGCATTTAATGCCAGCCATTTATTTAATTTTGTAAACTAGTATAATTTGCGGTATCTTAGAAAGTAGTTGAATGTCTAACAATTACTCTCACATTTGAATTATTATCAATTATATTTCCTTAAAGTGAATTTTTTAAAACACTTTTTTCTGAAAAAAAAAAAAATGGTTTTCAAAATTTTTAAGTATACTGTACTAAACTCAGTCACCAGCAAAGATCGATATTTATGGACATTTTTTAAAAAGTGACTGCGTGTATTTTGGATCAATTTTTTTATATAAATATTCACTTTGTGCTTCCGTTTGTAACGCAAAGAAGGAGGCGTGGCAGATATAGAAAACAATATATTTATATTCTTGATCAGAGTCACCTCCTGAATCGATATAGCCATGTCCGTCTGCCTGTCTGTCTGTCTGGCTGGCTGGCTGGGTGTGCGTGGAAATACATTTTTTTGAAAAACTGAGCAAGATAACACAATGAAATTTGGTACGCTGCCTCCGTCATCAAAGTTAGCTCGTGGGATTGAAAATAAACGATATCGGTCAACGGCCACGCTTACCGCCTATACAAAAAATATATTCAAAATTCAACATTAGGAATATTTTTCACGACAGTGCAACCAAAATACACATAAATACTACGAATTGTAAGAGCAAGCTCTGAGCAAAAACTGCGCAAATTCGAACAAGAGGGCGTGGCACCTCCTATATAAGCAAAAGCTTCAAAACGCTATACTGAAAGCGATTTTTAAGATAATCGAACTAAATTTTACCAAGACACTAAGAACTAAAATGCAAGCTCTGAGCAAAATCTGGGTGAAATCGGACAAGAGGGCGTGGCACCTTCCATATAAGCAAAAGTTTCAAAATGCTATACTAAAAACGTTTTTCGAGATAATCCAAAAAAATTTTGAGATAATCCAACTAAATTTCACTCAAATACTAAGGACTATAAATGCACGCTGTGAGCTTAAACTAGATGTACTCGAACAAGAGGGCGTGAAGCAAAAGCTTCAAAACGCTATACTGAAAACGTTTTTCGAGATAATTCAACCAAATTTCACTCAGACACTAAGAACTATAAATGCAAGCTCTGAGCAAAAACTGGGTGAACTCGGACAAGAGAGCGTGGCACCTTCCATATTAGCAAAATTTTCAAAATACTGCAGTGTAGGGTATGTAATGTTTGGCCAGGCCAAAGGTTACATCCTAACTAGTTTTATATAAAATTGATTTTTTGCAACATAAGTCGTCTTTAAACGTGGTATTTCTGCTACTCAGTGTATTCTACTTTTTAATCGACAATGTCTACTTGCATACATATGTATAAATGTGTAATTTATTTTCAGATGTGGAGCTTAAATAATTTTTCCTTACTGTACGTTTTTTCTGGAGAACACGCAAAGAATAGCTTCTTTAAACACATGGGACAAGGAGTTAGTCAACTTCATTTGGACTCATTTGGACGTTTATTTTCCTGTGGTTCAGATGGATGCATGAAAGTTCGTCAACTAATAGAAAAAGAAACAATTGTTCACTCTATATATTAAATATGTAAGTATTCACGTTTAACATTAATCTATGAATCTGTTATACCTATTATCGCAACTTTGCTTGAGTTGATTTGAGAGACTCTAAATAGATAGTTAAGTGTTATTTGAAATATCATTAAACGAGTCACCGTCACTTCTTCGCGTGGTGATAAATGTTCTTGTAATTCCACATCTAAAAAATCTTCTGTAAAAGTGTAGCAAAATGGTGCATTTACTTTAATTTTTAATCCCATTTTGAAGATAAGGACTGGTCCAGAAAAATTTGAACTTTTGTTTCTTAAGATTATGATTTACCTGATGATCGTGAAGGTCGAAATATGGGTGCTTGTTTATTATATAACTTGGAGATAGTGCTTTAAACAAAAAAGGTGTCCTAGCAATCAATAGAAAGATTGAAAACTGATTTTGTCCAATTTCTGGAAAAACTGGATTTAAAATTTTTAGTTATAATCAGAACGAATCCTGGCCCAGTGCTTCGACCTTTTGAGGGATATTGGGCTTTAATGAAATTGGATCTTCAAAGGAGAAATAATGCTGCAAAAAAATTACAAGATTTCAGAAATAAGTGGAGAAGGCCGTACGATACCCGCGACGAAACAACTGAGCAAATCTTAATATAGGGCCTTAAGAAAAAAGTACAATATTTTACAGAAAAAAAAAAATGTAATAGTTGGTTATACTACTCATTAATAAAAAATACAAAAAAAAATATATTGAGTATTTTTTTATTGATAAAAAAAAAGGATAAAATGTTTCTGGACCAGTCCTTACATACCTACATCTTGAAAAATTAGCGGTTAAATATAAAATTGTTGTTGCGAATTTCACAGCAACAATATTGTTTTTATAAAGGTAGCAACTCGCAAAGTACCAGCAAAAATAAGTGCTCTAGAATTAAAGCTTTTCATTGCTTGAATTTAGCTAGCTGTTCAACGAATTTCAGTTTTTTGATTTATGATCAGAAGACTACTCTACTCTATGCTTTTGATTTTATTTTTTTATTATTTTGATTTCGAACTATGTAATTATTATTCCTTGCTATTGATTTAATAGGACTGCATTAACAAAATTTTTCCATCACGTCTCAGTTTTCAGATAAAATGATATATCCAAAAACACAATTTGAACTACATATATCAATATCTTTATTTTATTCTGAAATAACGAAAAATCATGTTTTTTGCGATTTTACAACTTTTTACGCTACGATATTTAGGGGGAAAGGAGGAAAATATGGACCACCAATCTTCATTTTTTAAATAAAACTTAAAATACACAAAACAAAACAATTAACTTGATTTCATTCATTAAAAGAAACAATTCACCTTGATTCTGATTCACTTTTAGATGCATATCTCATGAGAATAAAGAAAAAAATTTAAAAAACTGAAAATACTCAAGATGAAGATAATAAAAAAGTGTAGTGTCATATAGACTGTATAGTCCATATTGCCCCACATATTTATTTGGTACATATAAAAATGTCACTTTCACATCCTGCGCATTCTTCATGACTTCAAGAACGCCAGATTACACATTCAACTCAAACCTCTCTACGACGATTTTCCAAGTAAAGGGTATTACAGTATATGCATTTTTCATCCTCCTTACCTTAGGGGTTTTCGAATTCCGAGTCGTCACCATCAAACTCGTCATGAAAACTGCAACTAGATTCTCCATCTGAAGAAGATGATAAATATATTTATTTTTGAGGCTTTTTTCCTTGGTGGCCCATATTGCCCGCAGCACGTGTTGCTGAATTACTTAAATGGTTTTTTATCAAAAACTCTTGTAGTTAACGATTTAATTTGTGCTAATAACTCATAAATTGTATTCACTGACCTATAATAATTAACCATTTGTTTAAAAACACGATATCTTTAAAGTGAAGTAATGAAATTTACTCACTAGAAAAAAATTATCACTAAACTCTTTTTTAGAAAAAAAAACTTTACAACTAAAATCCCACTGACAAAGCTTTAGGTATAGGCGTATAGTTTGAACATCTATAACGGTAAATCCTTTGGACGCAATCGAAAATATCCTTGTGGTCCATATTACCCACGTAGTCCATATTTCCCTACCAAACCCAACTTTCAAATACCATATCAAGATTTATGGCCAGAAACTATCGTTACTTGTTACAAAACTTCAAAAATAGCCTAAAACGGTGTTTTTTCACTTTTAGGTTAGGACATCTTAAAATCTTGACAAAGTTATTTCGGTTTTTTACAGAATAGCAAACGCAAAATTAAAATTTTAATACAAGGAATTATAGTGAATCATTTGCGTGGAAAAAATTGGGCAAATAACGACTTTGAATTGATTCCAGCTACATGTATCAAATCTCCCACTGTGCAGTGCTCAGAAAACTCCAAAGAAAAACTTACTATAAGAATTTCAGCTGAGCACGCACTTTTAGGTCGAATGATCCATTTCACCGCTGTGATATATCTTGCTTAAAACAATGTAAAGTTAAAAAAAAACTCTTCATGGTTTTGTGCGCAATTGTAGTAGCTTTATTTTGGCACCAAAAACTTAAAGATTGGATCATGCATAACAAACTTGAGTCCTTTTAAATGAAAAATTTAAATACAGGCAGTTATACAAAAGCCATTGAATCGTATGTTAGCATTTTCGTAACTAAAATAAATTTAAATGTTAAGTTCAAAAGGGCTCAAGTTTGTTACTTATGGTCCAATCATTAATTAAAGACTTGTGTAATTAAAGATACGTGGTTTTTGGTTTTTTTCAGTACTTTTTCTCAATGAAACGGGCATTTCGGATTTGAAATTCTGACGGCTAAAAATTTTTTAACTATTTTTTGCGCGGATTTTGGATTTGTCATTTTATACGAAAACTGAGACGTGATGAAAAAATTTTGTAAATGCATTCCTATTATATCAATAGCAAAGAATAATAATAACATATTCCGAACTTAGATATTTTTTACTGTTGATTAGTGTAATCAACCAGTTTCTCGCCTATACACGCTTTCGGTGCTAGTGATCGCTTGTTAAATGAGCGTCAGCATTTAGTTAGTATCGACCCCCATACAAAAAAAAGTAACCGAGTAACCGCCCCTAATTTTAAAGCTAATATTGAAAGAATTTTAAGGAAAAAAACAATTTTTTTCGGCCTCTAAATTCGATGCTCAGTACAAAATATGAAAAACAGGATGTTTCAAAAACGAATATCGCCCCCTAGACTATGCATGCAAATAAATAAAAAAAAAAAATATTGCATAGTAAGGTGGAGCAAAATTCAAAAAAAATTAGTGCATCAAAAATTATCATAGATTAAGATCTTAAAACAAAAACTGCATACTTAGTTTTGGTCAAAACCCCCGAAAAGATGGCCCGCCCGGGGCTTGAATGAAGGTCTAAACGACAAAAATCATTGTTTTTTTGCAGTTTTTTTATTTTATCTCAAATTCTTCCTAAATCTTTGAAAGGGATAAATTTTCTACATTTTTTGTTTTTTTCTCATTGTTCTACAGTGAAGTTTGCCCTATGGAAGTCCCGGAAGAAGTTAAAATTTTTTGATTCAAAAAACGGTTTTTTTCCTATAACTCAAGATGCAAGAGACACACAAAAACTTTAGAGCTCAATAAATGTAGGAAATCTGCTTTCCTATAGTTTTGCTTTGAAATCTTGATTCCAAAAGTAAACGGTTTTCCGCTAGAGACCGAAATTTGTTAAAAATAATTGTGTATCATGAAAAACAACCTTTTATTGTTTGGTTTTAAAATATACCCAAAAATTTGATTAGAAACTAATGAAAAAACTAAAAGCTTCGTAACATGGTCTTTAGAATGGAAATCGGATTGAAATTGCGCAAGATATGATAATTCTTACATACTTGGTATTTTTTGTAAAGTTCTAATTTTGGGTATTTTTGTTTCACAGTGTGTTTTGCATCCACAACTTAAGATTTTTTTATGATTATTACTTCACGTTAAAGGACGATAAACAGCGCAACTTTCAGGATCAAGAATATCAAAATCGGTTTGTAGTTTCCTTGCGAATTTCAGCCTGAGAGTTTGGATTTTTTTCCATTTTTGTCAAATACGGCTTTTTTTGAGTATGAGCGACTGTATACCCTAAATACCGTAAAAAATGTGTACTATTATATCCTAAAAACTGTAGGAAATATATTTTGCTATATTTTGATCCTGATAGTCATCTTTCCACAGCTAATTGTTTGTGCCCTAGAGGCCGATTTTTGTGATAAAAAAAATCGAATTTTTAGAAATTTTTATTTCGAAGCGACCTTTTGATGTTTTTGCTCGGGCACAAACTATTAGCTGTGGAAAGATGACTATCAGGACCGAAATATAGCAAAATATATTTTCTACAGTTTTTAGGATATAATAGTACACTTTTTTTACGGTATTTAGGGTATACAGTCGCTCATACTCAAAAAAAGCCGTATTTGACAAAAATGGAAAAAAATCCAAACTCTCAGGCTGAAATTCGCAAGGAAACTACAAACCGATTTTGATATTCTTGATCCTGAAAGTTGCGCTGTTTATCGTCCTTTAACGTGAAGTAATAATCATAAAAAATCTTAAGTTGTGGATGCAAAACACACTGTGAAACAAAAATACCCAAAATAAGAACTTTACAAAAAATACCAAGTATGTAAGAATTATCATATCTCGCGCAATTTCAATCCGATTTCCATTCTAAAGACTATGTTTAGAAGCTTTTAGTTTTTTCATTAGTTTCTAATCAAATTTTTGGGTATATTTTAAAACCAAACAATAAAAGGTCGCTTTTTCATGATACACAATTATTTTTAACAAATTTCGGTCTCTAGCGGAAAACCGTTTACTTTTGGAATCAAGATTTCAAAGCAAAACTATAGGAAAGCAGGTTTCCTACATTTATTGAGCTCTAAAGTTTTTGTGTGTCTCTTGCATCTTGAGTTATAGGAAAAAAACCGTTTTTTGAATCAAAAAATTTTAACTTCTTCCGGGACTTCCATAGGGCAAACTTCACTGTAGAGCAATGAGAAAAAAACAAAAAATGTAGAAAATTTATCCCTTTCAAAAATTTAGGAAGAATTACTACCAATAGTTTCGTGGTTTTTGAGATAAAATAAAAAAACTGCAAAAAAACAATGATTTTTGTCGTTTAGACCTTCATTCAAGCCCCGGGCGGGCCATCTTTTCGGGGTTTTGACCAAAACTAAGTATGCAGTCTTTGTTATAAGGCCTGCTCCTGAGATAATCTTTGATGCAACTTATAATTTTCCCATTATTTCGAAAAAGTGCTGCACCTTATTGCATAGTCGTAGGGGGCGATATTGGTTTTTAAAACATCCTGTTTTTCATATTTTGTACTGAGCTTTAAGATTCGCTATAACTTCATCCATTTCAACAATTTGAGGAAACTTCGTAGAGATGAATTTTATGATTTTTTGTGGGCTTCAATTTTATAAGGTGTCCTTGGCACCTTAGGGTGGTAGAAACTGAGATAATGAGTACAACTAGACGGAAAAAAAAAATCTGAGATAAATGGCTTCTATGAATGAAATGTAGCCCATGTTGAGACATTTACAACGATATACTATACTTGTTGATGGCGGATATATAATAAAAAAACAAAACCGCATCGAATTTAGAGGCCTAAAAAATATGTTTTTTCCTTAAAATTCTTCCAATGTTAGCTTTCAAACTGGGGCGGTCATTCGAACTTTTTTTTATGAAACTTTCTAGTGAGCATCTCTTTTCCGTGGTGGTGACTGGGTATTTTTGCACTTTATTTTGGCGGAATGGTTGTCAAAAAAATGTGTGTTATAACGAGTATTTGCTTAACTTTTATTCTTTTGAAATGCACGATCGAATAATAGCGTTGACAGTAACACTCAGAATATAAGGCTTAAGCGAAAACAAAAGTTTAGCATGGCAGTTAAAAATTTGCTAATCAATTTAACAAATTTTTAGAGCATGCCAATAGCATTGATACCATTTTATGCTACATATCCATGAATTTTTTTTTTTTTTTTTCGTTATTTTAGAAATCAATGCGTATAAAAAAATATTTTTTAATTAATTTTTCGGGAATTTTGCGATTTTGAAACGCAAAAAAACTATTTTAAAATTCAATGCGTATAAAAAAATATTTTTTAATTTTTTTTTCGAGAATTTTGGAATTTTGAAGCGCAAAAAAACGGTATCAAGGAATACTCGAATGCAATGGGCATGCTCTAAAGTGTTGTTCATTTTGGTCTTGGCTACAATTTTGTTTTAATTGTTTATCAAAATATGGAACGGCTTGGTAGCTTTGCTATAATTTTTCGGCAATTTTGAGGCCCAAGATCCAATTTTTTCGGGTCAATTTGTTGAACACTTTCTTTCCTTTAGTCTATAGAGCTACAACTTTGTTGAAGAAAGTAAATCAAAATCCCGAAAGGTTTACTAAGGACTGCCCCAGACAAGTTGACACTTTTGTTTCTTAAGAATCTTATTTACCACCTGATCATGGTATTGGTCGAAATATTGTTGCTATTTTTTCTTTATATGAGTGCTAGTTTTTCTATATAACATGACGATTAAAAAAATATATAACCCTTGGTAATAACGCTTTAAACGTTATCTAAATCAGATTTTGTCCACTTTTCTGGAAAAAAAAAAAAAACAGAATTAAAATATTTAGCTATAGCAACTACAGAAAGGGTCTACTTATTTCAATTAGAAAACCTGGCTTAGGCACACACTTGCTGAATAAGTTAAGTCAACTCTTTAAGCAAGATTCCGACACTTCAATACGAGATATTGTTGTAAGTTTAGGTACCTCGATATCTACTATGCAAAGGCTAAAGAAGAAAAGTAAGCTGAAGACAGACCTAAAGAGTTCAAAAAGTAGCAGATCGATCCTATGAAAAGCGGCTGGTGGATTATAAGCAACCCCGAAACCTACATAGAAGGCTTCCTGACTAAATTTGACTATGATGATTGAACACACGTTAAGGCAGATTTCAAACAGCTACCGGGACAAGAATTTATGCCTGTACGGAAGAAGGGCAGATGCAGGGCAAAATTAGAGGAAAGAAAATCACAAAATTTGCTAAGCACTATATGGTTTAGCAGGCCATATGCACCTGCGGTCTGTGCAGTGCCTTTGACAGTGGGGGTTCAAAGAACCCTGGCACGAGAGCGCCAAAGACGCTCGAGCGTTCGTTTTTAGAAAAATTTCAACATATTTTACTGACGAAAAGGTTCAATGAAGTCAGTGGAAGAACGCCAAAAACCCTCGATCATTAACACAAAAATTAATTTTTTTTTTTCTATAAAAAGAAGGCGCCAATGAGACCAGCACTAGAATATCAAAGGCGCGAGTGCTATCGTTTATATTTTACAAAACAAAAGCGCCAATGAAATGAGTGTCGGTGCGCCAAAGTCGCTCGAGCGTTCGTTTTTAGCAAAATTTGAACAGATTTTAGTGACGGAAAAATTTAAACTTATTTTTTAAAAAAATCATCAATGGGCAGAGTTTGAACACCAATGGCGGAGAGCGTGCGCTTATTTAGATAAAAGTTTATACATATCTTACTAAAGAAAAGCGCCAATGAAATAAGTGTGAGGGCACCAAAGGTATCCGAGACACAATGTTCTACAGCAATATTAAGTTTGACAAATTGTTGTTGGTCCCAAAATCGTAGCTGCTTCTCGCTCCATGAACCTGCACGGCGTGCCTTAACCCGTTTTAAATTGATCGTCGTAGCACATCAAATTTTTTTCCAGATTCTGTTCAAATTAGTACAATCATTTGGGAGAATAAAATGATGTTGCCTGGAAAGTTTTGCGGGATTTTTGCAAATGAGTTATTTTATAGATTTCGATGTGCTCTTTCAGAATTTCATCTTCGCTACCTCGAACCGTGTTCGCTTGCGCCGCCATATTGGAAAAATGGCGTCCAAAATCAGTTTTTACAAATATCTCTTTAACGGTTACATTTAGAGAAAAATATTGTGGCGCAATATTGTAGCTTATAAAATTTTCTGTAAAAATTAGCTTTTAATTGTTGTCGTACGAATTATAACTCAAGATATGGGTGATTCTTAGGTTCAAGTTGTAAAATTGGCAGATAACTTTTTTGGATTTTTGCAAGTTTCTTCATGTTATCTTGCGTAAAAACACTCTTAAAACTCACCTTTTAACTAAACTACAAGTGTGAATTTACGGTTTTGAGGTCGAAATAAAGAAATTTTGCTGCCACTTTTGTGACGAAATTGCAACGTTTGGTCCATTCTTTTCATCCCCTATCGCCCTAAAGGTCAACTATGGATTTCCTTCCTCTGTTTATATAGCCGTTAGGATCTCCTTATTACAAATCTGATCTTGATTTTTTCCTATTACATCAGAATCCTGAGTTATCCTTACTCAAAAGTGAAATAATCACTGTTTTGATATCTGCGTAGGTTGCTATATATGTTTCTCGCCTAGGCAACACTAATGTCAATAGCTAGAATCTGGCAACACCATAATAAAGTTTTTCATTTTTTAGCATAAACGTACTCAGAACGTTTTGACGTACGACCATCATTTGTGTTGTTTACAGTGTCTTGAAAAAACCAATTTGGCAAAAAAATGGAATTAACTCGTGAAAATTTTCGTGCGATCATTTTTCACAACTTTCGACGTAGATTATCATGACAAAAGTGCATCGATGAACTTAAATCTTTGTATGGCGATGAAGCACCATCCTATAGCACTGTGAAAAACTGGTTTAATGAATTCAATCGTGGCCTACGCTCGCTCAAAGACGAATTCCGTGAAGGTCGTCCAAAAACGGCCGTGCGTGAAATGATAATGCAAGATCGTCATGTAACATATCGTCATGTAACATATCCTTGGGCATTAGTTCAACTCCAATGCATTCGATTTTGCATGAACACTTAGTTGTAAAAAAAGTTTGTTCTCGTTGGAAAGCCCATAATTTATCAATCGCTTAAATTATCAATGGAAAAATTAATTTTCTTAACTCACTGTAAAAAAAATAAATAGCACTTGTACATCAAAACGTTGTATTTGTATTTATTGAGGAAATGGATAAAATAGTACAAAAAGATCAGGATCTTATTGCTAATGTACTAATGACATGATTGTTATAAAATGAACTTTTAATTTAATATTTTAATTTAATAATAATAGTAATAGTTATATATATATTAGGGTGGGCCGAATTGTATGGACGAAATTTTATCGACCTCGGCTACCCCCCTATGTGAAAGTTCATTCAATTCTGTGAATATTTGCCCAAGGAACTATACCTTTGCGTTCAACTTTAGTTCGGCGCATTTTTGATCGAAAATTTTACCTTTTAGTAATTTTTTTTTTTATTTTCATACTAAATTTCAAAAATTTTTATAAAGACAAAAGTAATGTCATTATATGATTTGGCTGGGATTCTATCAGTAATAAATTAAATTAAGTTTTGTTTACACGAAAACTTCACTTGATAGTGTGGAATTGATGCTGTATATTTAAAAAAGTGATATGGGTCAAATAGCCGATTATTATGACCGACTTTCAAAATAAACGATTCATATTTTTGGATCAATTTTTTCAAACAAAACACCAACCTAGGCTGAAAGTTCATTCAATTCTATGAATATTTGCCCAAGGAACTATACCTCTACGTTCAACTTTAGTTCGGCGCATTTTCGATTGAAAATTCTACCTTGCGTTTAATATTTATTTTTATGCTTAATTTTCAAAATTCTTATAGAGACAAAAGTAATATCATAATATGTTTTTGCTGGTATTCTTTCAGTAATCAGTAAAATTTGGTTCTGTTTTTACGAAAAGTTTACTTGATAGCGTGAAATTGATTATATTTATTTCAAAAAATTATATCGGTCAAATAACCGATTTCAAAATAAACGAGTCATATTTTTACATGGATTTTTGGTATATTGTTCTGTAAAATTAAAAATATAATCAATTCCACGCTATCAAGTAAACTTTCCATAAAAACAGAACCCAATTTTTTGATTGCTGACAGAATACAAGCCAAAACATATTATGATATTACTTTTGTCTCTATAAGAATTTTGAAAATTAAGCATAAAAATAAATATTAAACGCAAGTTAGAATTTTCAATCAAAAATGCGCCGAACTAAAGATGAACGAAGAGGTATGGTTCCTTGTGCAAATATTCATAGAATTGAATGAACTATCAGCCAAGGTTGGTGTTTTGTTTGAAAAAATTCATCCAAAAATATGAATCGTTTATTTTGAAAGTCGGTCATAATAATCGGCTATTTGACCCATATCACTTTTTTAAATATATAGCATCAATTCCACACCACCAAGTAAACTGTTTATGTAAACAAAACCTAATTTAATTGATAACTGACAGAATACCAGCCAAATCATATAATGACATTACTTTTGTCTTTATAAAAGTTTTTAAAATTTAGTATGAAAATAAAAAAAATATTACTAAAAGGTAAAATTTTCGATCAAAAATGCGCCGAACTAAAGTTGAACGCAGAGGTATAGTTCCTTGGGATAATATTCATAGAATTGAATGAACTTTCACATAGGGGGGTAGCCGAGATCAGTTTTCAAATCGGCTCACCCTAATATATATATATATTTTTTTTTATAAAGTTTAAGTTAAGTTTTAATTTAAATGTGCACGGACTGTTGACTTTATCACATCGTTTTAACTTTTATAGGATATAGTTGACATAGTTTTTCTCATTAGTTTTGCTTCAAATAGGTAAATAACTTCCGTTTAAATTGCGATGCGTTGCCAATTAATTGGAGTACTGAAGGGAGGGAGTTCCAAAGTCTAATTGCGTGAATAAAAAACTGACGTTCAGAAATTAGAGATGAGTGCCGTATGGGTAAAATATTATTATTTCTACTTGATCGTGAAAAAAGTAGCTTGTTATACAAATCTATGGGTGCTTTATTATATATTATTTTATGCAACAGCAAAATAGTTCTCAACCGTAAAATAGAATTCAGTGGCATATCAAAAATTTGATTACTTAATGGAGATATGTGATCAGTACGCCTACGTCCAAATATATATCTTGCAATGTTGTTGTACAGCACATTTAGTTTGTTTTTGAAGATACTGTCGCAATTAGAAAAGATTTCACAGCCATACAGCAGTGTAGGGATCAAATACGATTTCGCTAAAAGGAGCCTAGTTTTGAGGGGCGTAACAGATTGTATCGTCCATAAAACACGCAACATACCATACACTTTTCCAATCGCCGTATTGATGTGATTATTCCATGTTAACAACTTGTTGAAGACGATTCCCAAATTTTTCGCAGTATCAACATAAACAATCTCGGAGCTATTGAATTTAATACCTGGAACAACCCCAAGGTCGAGATTTTTTTTGTGTATTATAATACACTTTGACTTGGCGGCGTTAAGGCAAAGACCGTTTTTCGAAGCCCAATCATCAATAAGGGTGAGGTCAGCACAAAGTTAAGAAACGCACTCGGACACCGCGGTGGAATTTGTACTAATGTACACTTGCACATCATCTGCATATAAATGTAGTCTACAATGTTTAGTGATTTTGGTTATATCATTAATATACATTGAGAAAAGTAAAGGTCCCAAAATGGAGCCTTGAGGTACACCTCTTAAAATAGGAAGAGCATTAGAAAGCGATTCTTTTATGCAGACTGCTTGATTTCTGTCCGATAGGTAAGAATTTAAGAGACTTACAGCGTTTCCCGAAAAATTAAACAAGTTTTGTAACTTCCAGCAGAGTAGGTTGTGATCGACGCTGTCAAAGGCCTTAGAGTGGTCTAGAAGCGTTAAAAATGTCATTTCATTTTTATCTAGAGCTGAACGAATATCATCGGTTACTTCTAGAAGGGCAGTCACACAACTTCTTTTGGATCTGAACCCAGATTGTTTTTCCGTTATTAGCGAGTATCTGCTGAGAAAATTATTCATTTGCTTATACAGAATACGTTCAAAAACTTTTGAAATGAACGGTAAAATAGCAATTGGCCGGTATTCATCTCGATTTTTTGGTAGGGGTATGATTTTCGAAGACTTCCAGCAGACGGGAAAAGAGGAAAAGCTTATAATACAATTAAAAATGTGTGTTACAAAAGGAAGTAGTTTCGGCAGTAAGGCTTTTAAAAAAGTTGGGTGCATTCCATCAAGGCCAACTGCGTTCGACTTGACTGATAAGAAACTGCTTAAAACTTCCAATTGATCAACACAGTTAAAATTAAAAAGGGGAGTATTTGTTGCAGGGGTGTAATTGGAGTATGCAGTAGTGTCAGCTCTAGGCGAAGGAATCGTTAGAAACTTTTCATTGAGCTCATCAGCTTCAGCCGGATCAAGGGACAGACAGCTTTTTTCGTTTGTACCAATGCCAATTTCTTTAATTAGTTTCCAGTTGCTCTTACTTCCAACAGCGTTGTTAAACTTTGTTCTGTAAAATTCAGACTTCGCTGATTGAATTTTCGCATTCACCCGTTATGAGTACGTTTATGCTAAAAAATATCAAACTTTATTATGGTGTTGCCAGATTTTAGCTATTGACATTAGTGTTGCCTAGGCCAGAAACATATATAGCAGCCCACGTACTTAACAAAAACAACAAGTAAAATTAATTTTTGTCAGTGTATTCGGACAGCCAAATTTATTTTCAACAAGACATAATTTACCGTTTTTCATTTGGATTCCCAGTTTCCGGATTCTGATGTTGTAGCAAAATTTTTGTACTAAAAAGATAGTTAATAGCCTTTAATTACACATCTTTATACTCAAACTTCATATCAAAAAAAGTGATAAAAGTGCCACGTTTGTGACATTTTTGATGCGCCACGTTTGTGACATTTTTGTAATTTATCGCTCATTGTGAAGCACGCTTTTGAGTTTAAAATTTTTCCGAACGGTTTTAGGGTTATGTAAGCAAATCCTACAAAAAAATTGTTTAATTCATAAAATAAAATGTACTACCTGGGAGTGCCGAGTGCCACGTTTGTGACCATAGTTTTTAAAAAAACCTTTTTTTGTATATAAGCTGTCCTATAAAACGCAAATACATAGATTTTTTCGCGGACGCGTCTAAGCATGATAACCTTTGGGTGTTGGGTAGTGATTAAAATTAACACATGTGTATTGCAGTCTTTTAACGGATACAGTAGTACCATGCAGAAGAAGCATAATGTTTTGAAGAAAAATATTTTTTCAAAAACTAGGGGACAGATTTCAATTCGAAATTGCGAGTTCAAAAATTATTTAAAACTGCAAATGAGCTCTGAATATTGAAGCCTTAAGTATTGACTTAATGTGTATAATAACATGTTTCCTGTTCCATTTCCGTTTTTTGGTCGTTTTTCATCTATATGTTTTTTAAAAGCAGGGGTAGGACATGCCACGTTTGTGACATTTGGGGTATATTTGCAAAATTTCACAGTAGACCTAATTACACAGGTTTATCGTTTAGTGATAAATTCGCTAGAATTCTGAAACTAATTTTTTATCATTGAATTCTTAGTTCTTAAAAAGAATATGTGATCAAAAAGGGTATGCCGGACCTAGTTTCGGAGTTATAGCCATCGGAAGATCCGGATATATCTTCTATGAAAACCGCTATAAGTTCCCGAGTAAAAATGATAAAGGGCTTTTTTGCTTTTTTAAGGCCGTACGTGGTCTGTACAAAACTAAAAAAGCCCAAAAGGCTGTACTTACGGCTGAACAAGGGCTGTACAAAACTAAAAAAGACCAAAAGGCTATACATGCGGCCGTACAAGGGTTGTACAAATGCACAAAAAAAAATTTGTGTAGAAAACAAATGGGCTGTACGTGGGCCGTACATGGGCTGTTCAATTGAATTTTACTATTAAATTGGGCTGAACATGGGCTGTACATGGGCTGTACGTGGGCCGTACATGGGCTGTACAATTGAATTTTACTATTGAATTGGGCTGTACATCGGCTGTACAATTTATCTTTTATTTTTGAAATGGGCTGTACATGGGCTGTACGTGGGCTGTACATGACTTGTACAATTGATTTTTTCATTTGAATTGGGCTGAACATGGGCTGTACAATTTATTTTTTCTATTGACGTCAAATTAAAATTTTTATTTTAATTTTTTTTTTTTATCATATAAAATTGAATGACAGAATAAATATGATATAATAAATTTTCAGTCAGCTACTCAATAATGATGGCTTTGGCTGAACTCGCTAACGTGCGTATCGCAGAATACTTGGGATTCCCAGGTTCAAATCCTGAAAGGTAAAAAGCCGAAAAAGAAAATTCTTTGAAATGCAAAGTTAAATTAAAAAAAAAAAAGTGTTATTTCATTTTAAAAATGAACAATCAACAGGCCAATTCTGTATGGCAGATAAAAAGAAATAAAAAATAAATAAAAAAAATTTTTCCGCCATCCTTGGGTTTCGAACCCAGGCTATCAATGTTGTGAGTCGCACAGCTTAACGATGTCAGCCACTCTTGAATTTTTTTGTCTTCACCCAAAATCATATAAAATAAATTTCAATAGAACAATAAATTGTACGGCCGATGTACAGCCCATGTTCAGCCCAATTTAATAGTAAAATTCAATTGTACAGCCCATGTACAGCGCACGTACAGCCCACGTACAGCCCACGTACAGCCCATGTACAGCCCATTTTAAAAATACAAAATAAATTGTACGGCCAATGTACAGCCCATGTTCAGGCCAATTCAATAGTAAAATTCAATTGAACAGCCCATTTTAAAAATAAATTGTACGGCCCATGTTCAGCCCAATTCAATAGTAAAATTCAATTGTACAGCCCATGTACAGCCCATGTACAGCCCATGTTCCGCCCATATAAAGCATCGTGTACGGCCCAAATGTCCTGCAAAAACACAATTTTTGGCCCTTGTACAGCCCAAAAAAGGAATGAAATTTGGCCCTTGTACAGCCTTTGTACAGCCGTAATTTAAAAATTGTTTTTTTTTTACTCGGGTTGGGAGCCCCTGGATGGATTTGGAAAATACTAGTTTCATATGAAAGGTAGTTTTGACATTAGGTTTTTTGAAAAATAGAGATATTTGAGGTTAATATACGAAAAATTAGTACTTTTGTTGCGTTTGAGGTTAGTTGTAGACTGCACAAATTTTTTATTTTTTTTTGCATGATTTATTACTGAGTACTACTTTTTTCCTTTAAAACGAGGTCTTTAAAAGTGTCATTCAAAAGTTATTGCATATTTAAGATGATATCACGAAATCCAAAGTTGTGGGGTTTTACCCATTTTATGGGATTTCAAGATGTCATCTAAAATCGGCCATAACTTTTAAAGGAAGTATTGTATATAACAGAACTACGTTATACATTTTGTAAAAAAAATAACGAAAATTTCGTGCAGTTTGCATCGAACCTCAAGAATAGCCAAAATAGCCATTTTTCATGAGTTTGACCTCAAATATCTCCAAATCCTGAGGTGGTGGGTCAATTCTGACCTCAGATTAAGATTTTACGCATAAAGATACTTTGGAAATGCTTGAAAAAAAAAAACCTTCTGGCATGTGTTATTAGTTTAGAGAATTTATTACGTGCCATTTTTGACCCGGTAGTCCAAGGGTTAAGATTTTTTTCAGAATTGTTCTTTTAGTTTAGAGTCACCATAAAAACTACATTCGCAGTTGGTATCCATGATAATATGGACGTTATGAATTTTGGCCAAAAAAGTGTGCCTTTTGACCTATAGTGCAATGTTAGTTTTGTTTTCTGAACATATGAGGGGTTCAGTTAGCTTGCAAAAAAATGTTGATGCAATAGCAAGTGCAAAAAAAAACAACTCCCGAATGTTCTACTGTACATAACATATAGAAAAATGTAAATTTTGAAAAAATTCAAACGCCAAAAAATTACCGATCCTTAAACACACGAAAAAGTAAAAAAAAATGTATTTCAAAAAGTCCGTTTTAGGTGGCTCAGTTGAAAAAAATTTCCACACTATCAGAATTGAAAAAAATGTGGAGTGCTGCCTTTGTTTCTATACCCCTCATATGTAAGGACACTACAAGAGAATTACGGTACTTTGGCTAAGATTTCTGTTAAATGAACAAACAAGTTTGAGGCGGTGTCACGCCTCTTCATAAGTATATACTTAGTCAAAGTCTATTTCAATCTTTAGCATATTCTAATGCGAATCATTTTCCAAAGTTTCATTAAAATCGCTTAAGAGGGGCTTCTCATGTAAAAATCGATTTTTTTTTTTTTCATAGGTTGATAGAATATCGTCTTGGGAGTATATTCCCAAAGTTTCATGACTCAACTCTAAATATTATGGAAAATATGATTAATTGAACCAGCGAGCTCATGTAAAATTTTCAAAGAATCGATTTTTTTTTTTAAACTTTAAATCGTTTTTTCTCAAAACTATGGTTTTAAAATCGCGGTGCACGATTGCGAAAAAACTACTTAACCGATTTTTGATTTCTAAAAAGTGTTTTGCAGATTATAAATTGAACGAGTGCATGAATGTCTGAAATTGTGGAAAAAAAGTTATTTTATACACTTTTTAGCCCCATTTAGTGAAAAAAAATTACGAAAAAATAGCACTTTTTTTTCAAGACGTGATTTCAATATTGTAGAATCGAATTTTTTGAAATTGCAGACATTCATGCACTCAGGGGAACCTTGCTGAGTAATAAAAAAATGTTGTTTTATGTTTCAGATAAATACTTTGGGCTCCACAATGTACCGCGATAAATCCTACTTGTTAAATGTCGCTACACGCAACATTGAATAAGTCCGCCATTTTGTCATTTTAGTTTTTGAAAAAATGCGTTTTTTATAGTTCAAACATGTTCTTAAATATATGCAAAAAATTATTTGTGTGTGTTTTTATTTTCCGAGTGAAAATCAATCCCGAAAAACAACTACTTTTTGACGTGTTACATGAGAAGCCCCCCTTAAGCCGTTCTTGAGAAAACCATGACAACAGTTTTTATGTACACAAGTTTAGATCCTATAAAAAGAGAAGATATCTCAGAAACCATATAAGATACAGGAATTCTAATGCCATATTCAGAATTAAAATTGCCAAACCTATATATTAATACGCAAAACAAAAACTTGTCCATCGTTTTTTATTATGTTAAAAATGGAGTACGACTTTAAATCATACACCATTAGAAAGATATTTGTGTGTAGATGTGCACGAAATTAAAATTATGTTAATATTTTGACTTAAAGCCACGTAAAATTAAATACAAATTTTCCAATATTAATAACAAAATACACGGTCACACAAAGCGGAAAAAAGGATAAAGCACAAAGAGAAATGTTTTCATGTTTTTTGTTTTGCCTATATTTTGCTTGAATTGTACCAGGAATGATAAATGTGCTTTTTCTAAATATATCATACCGAATAGCAAAAATAAAGTACTCAAAGTGTCCAAAAAGTACCAAAATTATTTAATACATTTGTGGTAGAATTTTGACCACTGGGCGATTCTAGTACATATAAAATGACTATTTTGATTTTTGTTTGTTGTATTTTTTTTTCCAATTTTTTTTTTATGTAAACATAAGTTCTTTGAATATTGTTTAAAAAATTATATAACTCCGACCACGCTCCAAAATGTTTCTGATTTAAAAAAAAAAAAAAAAACGAAATTTAAAAAAAAAAATGATCAAAATCGGAGCTGTTCTTGAGGACTTCCTCATTTTGCCTGTTTTTTGGCATTATTGACTCCGTTATATAAGCAGATTAATATATCAGTTGCCATCATTCATCCTTTTTGTTCGCCACTGTAGATATATAAGTAACTTTATAATACTAGTTATGTAGCTACTGCTATTACTTTATTTTCACTTTTAATTAATATATTGCGAAATACTTATATATTTGGGTAATCTTGTCATTTTAGTATTGTTCCTGAAATAGTATGTATATTATTAATTTAAGGGTCTGATATTAAAAAATAAATGTATTTATATTCTTACCTCATGTTTTTTTAATCACTACAAAACTGGTTTTTTCTTTTGTTTTCAGGCTAACCTATTATTATTGAAGCAATAATCGTTAAATTTTAAGTTTAAATAAAAGCAGTTGTGTTAAGGCAGAGAGTATTAAATAAAGTTCCACTCCAAAAAAAAAAAAATTAAACTACCTCGGACAGTAGTTTGTCATTGCATTGTTGTTTCTTTTGGCGCTTATATACATACATGCAATAAGCTTTGTCTCACAGAAAAAAAATCGCGTATCTAGACTTATATGAGCATGTATAGAAATCGAGAATTTATCACAACTAATGAAAACTTGACAGCAGAGTACAGTAGAAACTTTTAAATTCAGAAACAATTATTTATTTACCTTAATATATTTTGCAGCTACCTACCATCTTAATGAATTCAATTCATGGGTGTCGTTAAGAAAATCTATTTTATGAACAATGAATCCAGTTCATAGGTGTCGCGAAGAATATCACGTTTATTTTACAGTGGATGGGACAACGTTACTTAAGAATTATAGAGTTATTCAAAGAAAAAAATTATTTTATCATAAAAATTTAAAAACCACTTGAATTCGGAGAAAGATTCATAATCACACCTGTCTTTTGGGAGATTTGAATCAAATTTTTGAGTACCCCAATTTTTATACGAAATTCTGTTCAACATCGTATTTCGACATCTTTTCAATAAAAAATTTCAAAATCTTTAGAGCACTTCGGAAACGATCGGCTAACGAACGATTTCAATGTTGCTTTAGCCAAAGCAAATAAGGATAATTCTGAAAAATATGTAGTTCCAAATGAATATATGAATTTATATGTTGTACTCCTTAAATTGAGATAACTCTCGAACGACGAATCGCGCAAAAAAGTTAATATCTACATGTTTGTAGGGATTTATATTCCCTACAAACCACTCCCTGCTCTTTTTTTCATACGACCTATGGTTTAGGAGATATCTTCCACAACCGTTCAAGTTTAAAAATACTGGTTTTTAAAGGAAATCTCCGGAGCTTTTTTTCGCTACGATTTCGCTCAAATTTGGCAATATGGTAGATCCGGTGTGCAAGAACAATAATCCGGGAGGATTTGATCCTAGTACTATTTGTTGTTAAAATACAGGGTGTTGAAGTTGGCTTTTTTGGTCATTTTCATGAAAAGGGTATTTTTTCAAAAATTTATAGCTTACACTAAAGTTTGTAAATTCATAAATCTAAGTTACTGGTCCCATTCATTTTGAAGTGTTCTTTTTATAAATGGGAGTTTGTGGCTTTTAAATGCCCGCGGAAAGCAAAAATATTTTTTTACTCTAGAGGAAAGCATCTTACGAAAAAATTGTACTAAGCATAAAATGCTTAGAATCGTCCAAGCAATACGTGTGATTTTTTTTTAAAACTTTATTTTTGAATAATTTTTTTTTAATTTTTTCAAAAATTACTCACTCAAAAAAAAAAAAAAAAATTTTAACTTTCCAAAAAATTTCACACTTATTTCCTTGATGATTCTAATCATTTTATGCCTAGTACAGTTTTTTCGTAAGATGCCTTCCTCTTGAGTAAAAAAAGATTTTTACCTTCCGCGGGCGTTCAAAAGCCAAAAACTCCCATTTACCGTCCGAATCCCATCTTGAATCATACATCATTTTAAAGCTTATAAATTATGCTTTTATTTAAAGTACTTTTAAAAAAAAATCTAAGGGGGTTTTTTTAAAAAAAAAAATCAAAAGTATTTTTAAGTGTAAAAAATTTTGTTCACCAAGAAATATTTTTTTATAAAAAGAACACTTCAAAATGAATGGGACCAGTTACTTAGATTTATCAATTTACAAACTTTAGTGTAAGCTATAAATTTTTGAAAAAACACACTTTTCATGAAAATGACTAAAAACGCCAACTTCAACACCCTGTATTTTAACAACAAATGGTACTAGGACCAAATCTTCCCGGACTGTTGTTCTTGCACACCGGATCTACCATATTGCCAAATTAGAGAAAAAAAATTTGAGCTGGTACACTTGGCGTGGATTGCTTCATACGTGTATAAACGTTAAATTTTTTTACGTGAAACGAAAAAAAAAATGGCGAAAAAGTAAAAGTTGCGAACATTCACGTCTGTCTTCAAAACTAATCAAAAATTCATCAAAAATAAACCAAAATTCATCATGCTTTTTTCAAAGAAATTTTTTATTCAAAACTTAAAGAATTCACTCAAAATGAAACTGTTTGAATTTTTACACACAGTACTGTGCAAAATATTTCACTCATTAATGTATTAAATTCTGTCACCATTTATACATTGTTGAGAGCATTTGAAACATTTCGCAGTAAAATTTCTTACACAGTACTGTGACTTCCTTTTTACACAGTATGCTTAAATTTCACACAGTTTAATTTATAGATTAACAATAAATAGATTATGGGCCTTATCGTAAATCTGAAGGGAATTTCCATTCTCGAGAATATACTCACTCTCAGAGAGGGAGCACTAGAAGTAGTGAATATTTTATGAATAGAAACTCCCCTTCCAGCAGGGACACTTTTTTATTTTAATATCGTTGACATTTTCAGAAATAACCAGTTTAAAACACTGTGTTTTTCCAAGACCGTTGATATTTCCAACAAAAACAACATTTGGCAACGCTGAGTCTTTCCCATACCTTTGACATGTTGCGCAAACAACCAGTTTACAACGCTGACTTTTTCCAAGACCGTAGACATTTTGCACTAACAAAAAACATGTGGCAACGCTGCTTTGCCAATATCGTTGATATTTCTTTCCATTTCCCCCTGGATTTTGACATCAAATTTGAAAAAAAAAAGATAAACAAGCCCAGGAAAATTAGAATATTTTTTCGAAAAAAATCCAAGTGAATTTTTTTTCACAGGAATTATATTTATTTATGCAGGGTTAGTAAAGTGTAAAAAGTCCATTGTGCGCATAAAAAGTTACTCAGGCTCAAAGGTCGCTAAAATCAGTTTTTTGCAAATATCTCGTTAACGCAAACTTTTACAGAGAAATTTTTCTCCACAATTTTGTAACACAGGAAAAGATGTAAAACATGTTTTCATTTAGCTTATAGTTTAGGAGATAACCCAATTTAAAAAGTTGTGCACAGTTTTTATATGTTAATGCTACGAATAAGTTCATCTTAAAATATCTTACTTTTAAAATTGTGAATACTATTTAACGAGGAAACCGTTGGAGCGTTTTTGTAGTAAATTATTTAACCTAAACAGCTGTTTACACAATAAACACCTGTCGACCACTATTTTTCCATAATTGCAGCCGCAAGCGAAATATTTGCAAAAAATTTATTTTCGCATTTTTTGAACTTGAATAACTTTTTTTGGGAATTCGATTTTGCAATGTACTATTCACACGTTATTTTTTATGTATTAGTAAATACAATTCCGGAAAAAAAAAATTCATTTGGAACTATTTTTCAGAATTATCCTTATTTGCTTCGGCTAAAGCAACATGAAATCGTTCGTTAGCCGATTGTTTCCGAAGTGCTCTAAGGATTTTGAAATTTTTTATTGAAAAGATGTCGAAATACCATGTTGGACAGAATTTCGTAATAAAAATTGAGGTACTCGAAAATTTGATTCAAATCTCCCAAAAGACAGGTGTGATATAGTAGACCGGGTCGAAATTTAGATTCATCCCGAAACCGACTCAAAAGTTAGAGTAACTCTTAAAAAACGATATCTGCATCTATTTTCTTTTTTTCTTCATTCTGAGAAAAACCAATGGAGCGCTTTTGATTCTACTGAAAGCCTATTTTTTTTTTTTTTTTTTTTTTTTTGTTTTTCTCATTTCATTTCATTTATTAATATTGAACATTATACAATAAGGCATAGCCTTTTATAGTATATGTTAATGCAGAAGCGTTTTTCTGCTAAGTCCAAAAAAAAGACTAGAGTTTTGGGGGATCGTGCTTACCGCGCGAGTGAAAAAATCAAACTGACTTTATTTTCTTAAAAATTACATTCAAAATTGTTGACCTTGAATTACAAATTAGAGAATATTGGAAGTTTGAGTACAAAAAATTCTTATGTATTGGAAATTTACAGTTAAAGTCTTTGAGATGAGTAATTTTAACATTTGAAAATAATGAAGTATCGATATGTTTTATAAAATATTGAAAAGAAATAAAAGAATGCAAATATATTATGCGGAGACCTAACATCCTGGCCCCGTTGAAAAGAATTTTTAAACAGGCAGCAAAGCGAGCTTAGTAATAGGACGCCGGATAACACCTCTCGCTGTCTGAACGTCTACGACTCTGATACGTGAATCCTTCCCCTCGATCTCATGAACTATACGACCAAGCCGCCAGCGCTGAGGTGCAACATTGTCTTCATAAAGGATTACCATGGATCCCGCCTTCACATTTGGATGATTTTGTGACCATTTGGTGCGCATCTGAAGCTCGTTGATATATTCATGCAGCCAGCGCTGCCAAAATTGTTGTTTCGCGGCGGTGATGCAAGCCCATTTGTCTGTAAGTCCGATGTTGTTTAAAGATACGTTGCGCTCAGGGAGTGCCTTGAGTGAGCTGCCCACGAGAAAATGCGCTGGAGTCAGCGCTTCGAAGTCACAGGGATCAGATGATCACGGTGATATCGGCCTGGAATTTAGAATGGCTTCGATTTCCACTAAAGCCGTTGTAAGTTCTTCAAACGTGAGCCGAGTATTCATGAAACTTCGGATGAGATGACCTTTTGCAGACTTCACCGCGGCTTCCCATAAGCCACCAAAATGTGGGGCTCTAGGAGGAATGAAGTGGAAGTTGATGAAGTTGTCAGCACAATATTTGTCGATTGAGGTCTGATTATCTGCCTTAAATAGGAAAGCCTTGAGCTCGGTTAGTTGGTTTTTCGTGCCAATAAAATCTGTGGCATTGTCACAATATATATCAGCAGGCAGTCCCCTTCGTCCGATTATGCGTTTCAAAGCAGCTATAAATGCGTCGGTTGACAGGTCAGAAACCGACTCAATGTGATCTGCTTTCGTTGTAAAGCAGACGAAAATCGCAATGTAGGTTTTATTATGGCCCTTGCCTCTTATGCGCAGGTAGGTGTTAATAGGCCCGCAGAGATCAATACCACATCGTGAGAACGGCCTTGATGGAGTTATGCGCGATTCTGGTAAATCAAGTAACTTCGGTCTCTAGCGCACTCAGTGAACACATGACCTTACCACGCGACGGGCTACCTATCTGGCGTTGATAACCCAACACTCCAAGCGAATAAGCGCAACCAGTGCTTTGGCACCAGCATGGTAATTCTTCAAATGTAGATGTCTGACATAACGCAGCACGAACGAAGATTTACTCGGCAATAATATAGGGTGCTTGCGGCTCTCTGAAAGATCTGCTAATTCAAGTCGGCCTCCAACCTTTAGAAGACTGTAGCCTCCAGTACACTCAAGAAACGGATTTAAACACTTGAGAGCTCCGCGTGTCGTCTTGTTACTTTTCAGCAAACTGATGTCTTCAGCGAAATGTTGTTGTTGCAGGTTCCAAGCAATGCACCAAAATGCATTTTGAAGTTCATCATTCTTCAGCTTTCGAGAGAAGCGTAGCATCGAAGCAACAACACGCAAGCAAAAGGTATGCGAACTGTATTTCTCAAGTGCGTTAAGTAAATAATTTTCCTCGTTGGCAATAAAAAATGCAGTCTTGCGTTTTTCTTTATTGATTTCTTCCAAGTCGAGAATTACACATCCACCAGTTGACCACTTATCATGACTAGCCACTAAGAACGATGGACCAGTGAACCATATTGAGTTTTGAAGTTCTTTTACAGTGCAACCTCTTGAGACCACATCAGCTGGATTAGCATTCGTTGGCACGTGTCTCCATTGCACGCCTGTAGTGAGGTCTTGAACCTCCGAAACTCTGTTGCCAACAAATGCAGAAAGAGTGGCAGAATGTTGTTTCAACCAATGGATCACAATCTGTGAATCAGTCCAAAGAAAAACGTTATTGTTAGTACAATTACACAAACCTTTGACTTTAGCGTAGAGCCGAGCAAGCAGCAGCAAAGATTGCTTCATAGTGGGTGCCACTCTGGATTTGGCCGTGAGTAAGTGCACGGAAATATTGCCATCTTCGTCTTCAGTGCGAACATAGATGCAGGAACCATAAGCTCGAATGGAAGAGTCGCAAAATCCGTGAAGCTTCAACGATTTGAAGTTAGGTGCAAGGCAGTGTCTTGGAACTGTGAGCGAAGGAAGCTCTGATAAACTTTGTAGAAGATTTTGCCAAGCCAAGTGCAGGTTTTGAGGCACTGACTCATACCATGCTAATTTGAGCAGCCACAATTCTTGAAGAATAATTTTTGCAGTAAAAATTAGCGGAGCAACGAGTCCTAGTGGGTCGATAGAGACGATGCGATGGAAAGTATTGTTCTTTTTGTAACTCGGCCGTTGCTGATTTGCTTTGGTTCAAATGAGAATAAAAAAGTGTCTCGCTTTTGGTCCCATTTTATACCTAACGCGCTAGTTATAGAGCCATTTTCGATGTTAAGATTTTTAATGGTTTTATCATCCATGAATTGACTATGGTTAGAGTGCCATTTGTCAAGTTGAAAACATCCTTTTTTCAAAACTTCAGTTACCTCATGCTTTATGCGAGAAAGTTGCATCAGAGTGTCAGCGCCACACAACAGGTCATCGACGTAGAACGATGATTTGATAACTTCTGCTCCTAGAGGAAACTGCTGCAAATGTTGTTCTGCCACATAGCTAAGGCTCCGCACTGCAAGATAAGAAGCAGCTGCTGTCCCATACGTAACGGTGTTCAATGCATAAGTGCGTATGTTTTCTTCAGGTGATGTTCTCCACAAAATATATTGGAAACGACGATCTTCTGGAGCTACGAGCACTTGCCGGTACATTTTTACGATGTCTGCAGTTATGGCGTATCTGAAGAGACGAAAGCGAAGTAGCAGCATGAATAATTCCGGTTGTATCGTAGGACCCACCATTAATAAGTCGTTGAGTGACAGCTGCGAACTTGTTCGGCACGATGCGTCAAACACGACGCGTAGCTTCGTCGAGGTACTAGATGGTCTATGGACGCAGTGGTGCGGGACATAAAAATGAGGCTCATCTAAATTTGGATTCGTCACAACACTCATATGCCCCAACTCCTCATGCTCAGCTAAAAATGCAACATACTGATCCTTTAAATCAGGCACTCGGGATAATCGACGCTCTTGTGCTAAAAACCTTTTCATCGCTGTAGGATATGATGTTCCGAGGCGATCGGGGTTATCCTTAAATGGCAGCCGGACAATGACCCTGCCACTAGAAACTGTTTCCATGAACACAAGCTCACAACTTTTTTGCTCACAAGTTCTCACTTCTACGGGGGTTGAAACATCGTCGAGTTTCCACAAATGATCCAAATTTTCATCGATAGATTCTTCAGTCGAAAGTAGGCAAATCGAAGACGAAGTGGTGGGATGCATCTTATAGCGTCCAGATACAACCCATCCCAGCAGCGTTTTTTGCAAAGTAGGTAAATTTGGTCCAAGCTTAATTTGGCCAACAGCAAGAATATCAAAGAAGCTCTCTGTCCATAAAGTAGGTCGATTCGTCGAGATTTAAAGAAATTTTCATCAGCGAGTTAGAAGGAACCCTCCACGATGATACTTCAATTTCAGCTTCTGGTTGGTATGCGATGTGCGAAGTGATGCAAAATGATAGTGGGAGTTGAAGCTCAGTGTTGCGAGATTTGATTGTAGTCGATGCGCTATACTTTATATTTGTTGACGAATTTCCAATGCCATGAATTTCCATATTTTGTTTCCTATAGGGTAAACGCAAACATTGTGAAAATTCGTCGGTAATAAAATTTACCTGAGAGCACGAGTCTAGCAACACTCTTCCTAGTTTGTAGCCACCACCAGCATCTCGTACTAAAACCATTGCAGTAGCTAAAATGTGATCAAGTGAAGATCCTTCCAAATGAGTATGAACTGCTGCACCATTTGGTGTAAATTCTGTAGCAGCTGATGATAATCCAGGCGACGTGTTCGATGAAGATTGTTGATGTCGATGCAAAAGACTGTGATGCTTTTGAGAACAAGTTTTGCATTTAAATGGTGACGGACATTTTGACAGTTGATGACCTTTGCCGAGACAGTTAATGCAAAGGTTTAGTTTATTTGCAGTTTCGTGCCGTTGAACGGGATCCATAGCCTTAAACTGTGAGCAGTAGCCGAGTTTGCGATCGCTACTAGAACATAATTGGCAGACTGGCTTTGTGCAAGCAAATGTGTACCCTTGCTTTTTATTTTTATTTTTTGACAATTTGTCACTGCTACTGGGTTCAGAAGTATGATCATGAGCTTGGATTGATCCTAAGTACTGAGAATGTCTCTCAAGAAGTTCAGCACAAGTAGACCATGCTGGCAGCTTTTTAAAGTCGAGTGAGATATTTCTTTTTCCGTTCCCAAGGACAGCAATGAATCTTATAACGCTGAAGCATTGTCAACTAAGCTACGAAGATTGTTAGCATTTGGTTTTCGTGCCGGTGGTAGTTCGAAAAGTGAAGCGATGTTTTCCAAAAAGATTAATGTACTGTTGTCGTACCTCGCCTTCAATCTAGCCAACGCCTTGGGATAGTTCTCATGGGTGACTTGAAAAGCTTTCACAGTTTCAAGCGCTTGCCCCTGTAGGCAGTTGATTAGGTGGTTGAATTTTTCGAGATTGGTTAAGCTGGCTTCGCCATCAATCAATTGCTGAAATGAACTTAAAAAGTTTTTAAATTCAGAATATTGTCCACTGAATGATGGTAATTTTAGTTTTGGCAACTTTTAATGCGATGAAGCCATTAAACAAGACGGATCAGCGACTGTTGAGTTGTGTAAACTGCTATTCAAATGGGTTTGAATGATTATTTCCGTTGCGACATAAAGCTCCTCAATGGCAGGTCGCCTCTGATCTTCAGTATCTAATTTTTCAATTTTCGTTTGAAAAAAGTTTTGAACGGCACTTTACTTCCGCTGAAGTAATTGATTTTGCTTCGCCTTCCATGCTTTCTTTAATGCGAGTAATGCTGTTGATTACATTCTTTTGCTGTAGTTTAAGTTCCTCTAACGACATACTGAAAAGCGAATTATTTTGCAGCGATTTCCAACGATGAGACAAACTAATGTGACGTCCGACCAACTGTAGCGCAACACTCAAAAATATAAGCAAAAATAATGTGTTTGCTTTTGATGCAAAAGCACAAAGAGCGAAGCACACTGGTTCAAATCCCTAAAAGCTGGCCAAAAGGCGAAATCGTTAAAGTTTCGAGACGAAATTTTTTACATGGGGGTTTTTAAGGTCGCTGATTACGAATCTGATGTTAGATTTTTTTAAAAAGAAAATGGTGGATTCAAAATGGCGGATGATTTGTATAAATATTTAACCAAATCCAACAAAAAAATTTAGTCGGGGGTTTTTGGGGACACTGATCACGAATCTGATATTAAATTTTTAAAAAACAAAATGGCGGACTCGAAATGGCAAAAAACAGCACTTTCACAATTTTTATATCTAATTTAAAAATTTATTTCAAAACTTTAACTTTGACAGAGTTGTGTGCAACTGTAAATTGATCTACGTTAAAATGGGTTCTAGATTCCTTTATCATGGAGTAAGAGCTTTATAATAATATAAAAATGTTATTCTTTTTGGCGAGCAACAAATGTTAGCACTTGGCAAGCAATATTAGTTAAAATTTCCTATGGACGCCTCAGAAAAAATCGCGTCAAAAAAAGAAGGCAAAAAAAGGGATCTCAATTTTTTCATATGTGTTCGAAAAGGTTTCAATCTTCTTAAATCCAAAAAATCTTGGTGGTATGACGTGGTATAAATTAGTTTTGGACTTTTTTCATAACAACTGCAAACTGATTTTGTGAAATAATTTGATTTTAAGTTAATCACAATTATGAAAAATGTATAAATTATTGCAAGTTTTGAATGGAAAGGTTCGATAGTATTTTCTTTTACGAAGAGATTTCATATCCAAACATTAAAATCGGTTCAGTTTTACAGTCACCACACAATTTTTACAGTGAACACTAAATTTCTACTTTTAACTCACAGAATTTTGCGTCTGAGAAGCGTACTTTTGGAGAAATCCCAAGGGCATTGTAGGAATACCTGGATCTTCCTTATAAATTTTTTGAGGTCTATGACTATCTGTTAAACAATACGGTCCAAAAAAAGTTAATTTAAAAAAATTTTTTTTTCAACTTTTGGCCTGCTTTTAAGGATTTTGAACCAGTGTGCGAAGTGAGAAAAAATTTAATTTCACTCACTGATGATGATTTGAAGCAAACGCAAAAACGCAAATGCAAAAATGCAAACGCAACGAAAAAACAATGAGTGAAATACGTTTATGTGTGTGCGTATGCTTCGACGAAAAGAAATTCTTGAGACGACGATGTCAGCTGCGCTGCTCAGATGTGCTGGTTCAAACGAAGCCAACGATGATGATCAAGAACAAGCGATGATGAGTGTCTCAGCCGACGTGAGAACTGCAAAACGATTGCAAGCAACTTATGGGCAAGTGTGCAAGCAGCGAAAATTTACAACAAAAGGACAGCGACGCATTTAGTAAACGGCGCTCAGAGATGAATGCCAACTGACGTTATAAATTGCGAGACGATTGCGTGCAACTTATGTGCAGGCAGCGAAAATTTTGCAAAAAAATGATCGACGACGCGTTTAATACGCGACGCACGAAGACGAGTGAAATTTAACCCGAACAACGGAAACGCGAGCATCGTATATGAATGCCACTGCAACTGCGAAGAAATTTCGCGATTTTTGTTAAATTAAATTTCACGCACAAATTTTTAAATTTTTTAAAATTCGAAAATATAGTGAATTTATTACTTATTTAACCGAGTTAAGCACAATCATGCCCCACGTTGGGCGCCAAAATGTTAATGCAGAAGCGTTTTTCTGCTAAGTCCAAAAAAAAAAAACGAGAGTTTTGGGGGATCGTGCTAACCGCGCGAGTGAAAAAATCAAACTGACTTTATTTTCTTAAAAATTACATTCAAAATTGTTGACCTTGAATTACAAATTAGAGAATATTGGAAGTTTGAGTACAAAAAATTCTTATGTATTGGAAATTTACAGTTTAAGTCTTTGAGATGAGTAATTTTAACATTTGAAAATAATGAAGTATCGATATGCTTTATAAAATATTGAAAAGAAATAAAAGAATGCAAATATATTATGCGGAGACCTAACAGTATATTCTTAGTACAAATCTCTAATACATATACGAGTAATTAAAAATCTTAGTAACTAACTTAAATTATATCAACATAAAATATAATAGAAAAGGGTAGTTGAAGAAAAATTAACGAAAGGAAAGATAAATAGAAATAGAAAAAGAGAGAGAAAAAACTACAAGTTATTAGAATAATAAGAAAAAATTGCACGTTTGAAGCTGCTTATTGATCGAATTCGCCTTAAATCGATTGGGATTGAATTCCAAAGCCTTATGGTGCTTATGAAAAAGAAGCGGCTTGAAGTTAGGAAATTACATCTGGGGACGATGAGTTGACAAGATCTTGTTGAGCTACAAAACTGAAGTTTGTTAAACAAGCATGCAGGTGATTGTGTATGCATAAGCTTATGCAAAAATATAATATTTCGAATGTTGAAATATTCCATTAAACTACAATCTAATATTTCTCTAGCTCTAACCGATATATGATCAAATTGTCTTATACAGTAAACATACCTACAACATTGTTAAAGGCAACATTAAGTTTATGTATGTTGAGAATGACAGTCCAGTTTGCTATAAACTCCATGGCAGTACATAATTTGTGGTACAATCAGCTGAATGACCATTCTTCGTCTGGTTTCAAACGGAGTAAACTCCGCAGAAGTCTTCAGGTAGCTTAAGGTAGCGTATATTTTACTCACAATACTGTTGATATGATTCGTACAAGTCAATTTTGAATTGAGTATAAAACCGAGGTTTTTTGTTTTCGAAACGAGTTCTAAGCATGCAGGACCGATATACATATATTGGTGGAATATCATCAAAGCTTAATTTGCTTCTTAAAAATTGGAAGTACTTTCGATTTAGAAGGGTTAGTAAATAGAAGGTTTTTATTGGCCCATTTGTCTAGATCAGATAAGTCATCATTAAGTCTATAAGCTAGGTCTTCCACAAGTCCAATGGGACGAGAGATATATAGTTGAACATCATCTGCATAACCATGAATATTGCAATATTTAGAAACTGCAAATATGTCGTTAATGAAAACTGAGAATAACAAAGGACCTAAAATAGAACCTTGTGGAACCCCCTGACTAACTAATTTGCAAGATGAAAAGGTATTTCCAACACGAACCTGCTGCTGCCTACCAATTAAGTAATAAGCAATTAACTTAATAGCACTGTCACTAAAATTGAAAAATGTTCGAAGCTTTCTGCAAAGCAACGTGTGGTTAACAGAATCAAATGCTTTAGAGAAATCTAATAGGCAGAGAAGTGTTAAATGGTCTTGATCAAAATGGGTACGAATGTCATAAACAATTTTCATCATAGCAGTCTGACAACTATGACCAATTCGGAAACCAGACTGTAGAGGTGATAAAAGGGAATTAGTTTGGAGATAGAGGTTTATTTGGTCATACATAATTTTTTCGCATACTTTTCCTAATGCGGGCAGGATGCTTATGGGTCTGAACTCGTTCGGTACAGAAGCAGAAGCTGTCTTAGCTATCGGAAGAACAGTTGCAATTTTCCAAATATTAGGAAAACAGGAAGTGGTAAAGCAATGGTTAATTATATGTGTCAAAGGAGACAAGATATAGGGTAAAATTATTTTAATAAATTTCATAGGAGTGCCATCAATCCCCACAGCATTAGAGGTTATTTTACTTACACCAATAGCAACATCTTCATCACATACACCAGAGAAATGAAACAAGTTCTTAAGGCGAGAGAACACTTCTGGCACATTATTATTGTTTACTAATTCTGATGTCGAAAGGCTACCATTGTCCAAATTGCCTTTGCTATATATCCTATAATTACGAATATTTTGCCATAACAATTTAGGAGAAAGATTGGTACTCAATTTCGAGGTGAAAAATTTCTTTTTTTCTTGCCTAATCACTAAATTGGCATCATTCCGAACTCTTCTAAATAATTCCCAGTTAGAAGTCGTGCTATTGACTTTCCACTTCGATTAAAGCCTATTTCTTTTCCTAATTGCGAGCAAAGCTTTTCTGTAAGCCATGGACAACTGGAGATAACAGGGTTAACAGATCGGACCGGCACATACCGTCTAAAAACATAATACACTTTAGCCATAAAATCACCTAACTTATCGTCAACAGAATTGAAATGCCAGCAGTCATTCCATGACATCTGAGACACCTCCTCGAACAATGCACTCAAGTTGACAGCCTTGTAGTCACAATAGGAAAAAGAAACAGGTGGAGAACTATTGCCAAAGTTAAAATCAAAACAACTGAAAATTAAATCATGATCAGATAGAAAAGTAATCTGATCAAACTTCAACACAGAAGAAGCATCGGAAGCAAGAAAAATATCAAGGAGACTGGGTACACAATCAACACAATAACGAGTAGGTACATCAGAGTTAACAATCTGCAATCCACAAGAAGCGAAATTGTGACAAAAATTTTGAACTATGCTATCATTTAGTAATATATTAACGTTGAAATCTCCACAAATAATACAAAAGTTATAATCAATAATTCTAAGACTCAAGTTTGAAAAGTATGAATCTAAGCTGTTACTCCTGGATGGATTATATACACAAGTTATGTGGACCTTGATGCTTTTATTAAAAATTACAACATTTAGAAATTCACAACCATCCAAACTATCACTCACAAACTTAACATTTAGACCAGTTCTACAATAAATCGCCACTCCACCACCCCTTCTATCAGATCTATCTCTTCTAAACAGTTGAAAACCTTTGATATTATAAAGAGTCAGGAATTTATACCACGTCCACTGCAGAATATTCAAAGATGTACCGAGCATAATCCAACTTCAATCCGATCAAACTCCTCGCATTAAAGTGAACAACATTCAGGCCATTATATTGCTTGCATAGCACATGTACAAGGGCCTTATAGTTTTCACAAGCACCAATAGGGGCTTCATTTAAATTAGCCAAAGCTGCACGAACCAATACTCAGCTGCAAACGTGGCAAAAACATAAGTAATAATGAAAAGAGAAGGTGGAAATAATGGAAGAGTAGAAACATTATGATAGAAAAATAATAAAAATAATAAAAATAAAAGAAAAGCAAATAAAAATTATTAAAATTGAAAGAAAAATATGAGAAATTAAAAAAGGAAAATAAAAATAAATAAATAAATCTAAAATAAATATTTAATAAATAAAATATTTTGCAAACACCCTAATTCAGATTCACGAGACGCAATCCACACTCAACTTTTCTTGCACCAAGGTTCTCGCAAAACAGTCTACACTCTCTTTGTCTTGCACCAACTTCGCATCACTAGCACCATTCGCTCGCACATACACCCTTCCACGCATTGAAAAAGCTGCAGCCAAAAGTCTCCCACGTTTTTTCATGCTCGCATAATTCAAGACCAAACGATTTGATTTAGTCAAGCTTTCACGTAGGTAGAAATCATCATCTCCGCCAAGCTCGACGTCACTGAGTTTCAGTTGCCTTTTGTTTTGTTTACAAAACGCTGCAACAGCTTTGAATAAATAATTCCTGTCTCAGCAGAATGCAGCTTTGCAATAATGGTAGAATGCTTGTGCTTGTTGTTAATGTTGTTGTTGGTGTTGTTGTTGGTGTTGTTGTCGATGTTGTTATTCGCTCTTATTCTAAATATGTCACTAAGCTTAGGCGCTACATCTATTGCGGAACATATTTTGTCAAACAACTCAGTCAGATTCTCACCTCTCTCATAAGGGATCCCATTGATGAGAACAACAGTAGAAACTGTAACATTCTCATAACTGTCAATTTGTTTTTTTAAGTCATCAACTTCTTTTGAAAGCTCCCTAGAGAGCGGGGTTTCATCACTTGTGTTCTCAATCTGAGTTCTCAATTTCGCAATTTCAGTTTTATTTGCATCCACTTCTTTACATACGACTTCTAACACAGACACTCTCTCAGCAAGTTCCTTCATCATTACTTTCGCGTTTGCAAACTCAGCATATAACTCACCAAACTTTTCGAAAATTCTATCCTCAGTATTTTTCACGACTTCAGTAAGTTGAGTCACTATGGTATTTTTGAGGGAATTAAGTTTGGCATCCAGCGTTGCATCCGAGTAGACTGCAGGTGACGGCTCATTACGCACATTAGCGCAAACGGGAGTATTGGGCGCAACAAGTTTGACATCCAGCGTTGCATCCATGCTGATCGCAGGTGATGATTCACTTCGCACATTAACAGCACCAACATTGGGCGCAACAGGTTTACGAAGGTTGTATGAGCCAACGGGAGTATTGTATGCAACAGGTTTGTTACGCACATTTTTGTCATTTTTCGCCATTTTTCGTATCGAGCCGTGCAAAAATTATAAATTTATCAACGCAAAAATTAGCGAAAGCAGTTCACGAAAGCCAGGTAAATAAATTGGAGAAGGTATCAGTGTCAAAAAAAATTTTTCTAACCTTAAATAAGCAGAGCTTAAATCAAGTACAATCGAGTCATAATACTGCGAGCGCAAGAAAAACACGTCTTACTCGCTATTAAACATTACACCACTAAAAAAACATGTTTTTGATCATAATTTTATTTTTCATTAAAAAATGGATACCCAAGAGTGCTTTAGATATAAAGATTACGTACTTACAAAAATTTTGGCGTTTATTTTTTTTTTTTTTTTTTTTGGGTATAGATAATTTTGGGTCCAAAAATCGATTTTTTACGTTTTTCAATAACGAGGTTTGGGAAAAAGAGTTTTTTCTCAGAAGAAAGACATCTAACAAAAAAAGTGCATAAATATTAGGATGGGCCGATTTGAAAACTGATCTCGGCTACCCCCCTATGTAAAAGTTCATTCAATTCTATGAATATTTGCCCAAGGAACTATACCTCTGCGTTCAACTTTAGTTCGGCGCATTTTCGATCGAAAATTGTACCTTTCATCAATATTTTTTTTATTTTCATACTAAATTTTAAAAATTTTTATAAAGGCAAAAGTAATGTCATTATATGATTTGGCTGGTATTCTGTCAGTAATCAATTAAATTGGGTTCTGTTTACATAAAAAGTTCACTTGATGGTGTGGAATCGATGATATATATCTAAAAAAGTGATATGGGTCAAATAGCCGATTATTATGACCGACATTCAAAATAATCGATTCATATTTTTGGATGCATTTTTTCAAACAATATACCAACCTAGGCTAAAAGTTCATTCAATTCCCTGAATATTTGCCCAAGGAACCATACCTCTACGTTCAACTTTAGTTCGGCACATTTTGGACTGAAAATTTTACCTTGCGTTTAATATTTATTTTTATGCTTAATTTTCAAAATTCTTATAGAGCCAAAAGTAATATCATAATATGTTTTGACTAGTATTCTGTCAGTAATCAATAAAATTGGGTTCTGTTTTTACGAAAAGTTTACTTGATAGCGTGGAATTGATTATATTTATTCCAAAAAAATTATATCGTTCAAATAACCGATGTATTTTTGGATGCTAGGATGCCGAATCTGACACTTATTTTTTTCCAGGGCAACATCTAGTGGCAGTTTTAGGAAATAAATTAGCCGCTTTTTGTAATTTTACAGAACAATATACCAAAAATCTATGTAAAAATATGAATCGTTTATAATAAATATGTATAATTTGACCGATATAATTTTTTGGAAGAAATATAATCAATTTCACGCTATCAAGTAAACTTTTCGTAAAAACAGAACCCAATTTTATTGATTACTGACAGAATACTACACCTTTTTTAATTTAATTTCAGAAGTTTTCATTTATATTTCAGAAACTTTCATTTATATTTGAGAAATTTTCATTTATATTTGAGAAATTTTCATTTATATTTGAGAAATTTTCATTTTAATTTCAGAAATATTCATTTATATTTGAGAAATTTTCATTTTAATTTCAGAAATTTTCATTTTAATTTCAGAAATTTTCATTTTAATTTCAGAAATTTTCATTTTAATTTCAGAAAAAATTTTATTTTAGTTTATGAAGGTTTGTATGACAAAAACACTTTGCTTATATTAATTTTTTAAGAGAGATGGTACGTAGAGTTAAAAGGAATCAATCGATATTGCCCATTAACAGTATAGTAAGCGGAAATTAAAAATTACCAGTTCAGATATTGCATTAATTTATTTTTTAAAAAGTTTCCAGAGAAAGTCGCTAGATAGTAATTTAACAATGAATCAATTACAATAAAAACTGAATAACACGTGTTAGTTATTGATACATATACAATTTACTCTCCAACCGGCATATTTTCGAGGGCTAAAGCAGCTGCTGTGAATGACGATGCATGTTGCACAGCCCTAGCGCAATCACTGCACGTAATTGCTGGAATTCCTCCGTCTATTTTCTGCTCTAAATAAACAAGCCTTTGCTCTCCAACTCCTACTCCGTGCACAATTGGAACCTGCATGTGTGACTTGACATGAGTCTTTAGCTTTGACCAAATGGTTTCAATTGGGTTGAGCATAGGCGAGTAGGGTCCTAACCGTAGCACAGTAGTTGCACCCCTGGAGTGCTCATCCACTGCAGCTTCTATTGAGCTATGACATGGTGCATTATCGCAAACAATGCATAAGTCGTTGAGACAGTTGCCTTGATTCACCCACTTGTCCAAAACTGCGCGTATCCATTCATTGCAATCAGCTGACCTATATGCACCTCTCTTCCGCGTTATATGGAGAACTCCCGTGGCAGTAATTGCTCCAATTACGTGCACATTGGGTCCTCTACTTGACGGTAGTTGCTGCACTGCGCGCTCGCCTACCTTTGAACGTCCTCGTGAAAACCGGCAAAATAAATTAAAATTCGTTTCATCTATCCATGCAATTTGTTTTCCTTGTTGAATGAGCGAATTAAGTTTTGCCACATATGCAGCTCGTTTCTCCTTGTTAGCGATCGAGTTCATAGGCTCAGGCATACTGTGGACTTTTTTAATGGTAAACATTCGACCTTTTAAATTATTGTGAATTGTGGACTTGCATAAATTCACGTTGAATTCGTTGTGGAGGCGACTTTTAATAGTGTCCAAGGTTAGACTGCAGTCCGATTCAATCCATGTGATAACAGTATCAAGCATCTCTTCTGTGAGGATTTTTGTTTTGTAGCCTCCCCTTTGTTTATTGGCTATTATTCCTGATGTCACCCAAGCGTATGCCGTCTTATAGTTTACATTCAAGGACTTTGCTAGCACTTTCCAGTCCTCTCCTCGCTCCGCAGCCATTATTATTCTCTCACGGTCTTGGGATGAATTTTTCTTAATCACTCGTTTTTCCAAGAGGAGCGTTCCTGTTATTGGAGATTTAAAAAGTTAAAGTAATTTTAAATTTTGATAGTTAAATAACCTTACCATTTATATCTTGGCGACATATTGGACATCTACCATTTTCAGCAGAAGCAATAGGATTTATGCATTCTTGATGAAATAAATGGCCGCAAGGGTTTAATTTTACAACCCGCAAGCCATTTAGTAAAAAATGCAGTCGCATATGCCTCAAGCAGATTGCACAATCGTCGCTTAAATTCATTATTTCACTTCTAATATTCTACACAAATCAATCGCTATTAGATATTATCATGAAAAATAAGTTTTTCAAACTGATAATCAAAGCTATCTTTCTTAAAAAATTAAAATAAGCAAAGTGTTTTTGTCATACAAACCTTCATAAGCTAAAATAAAATTTTTTCTGAAATTAAAATGAAAATTTCTGAAATTAAAATGAAAATTTCTGAAATTAAAATGAAAATTTCTCAAGTATAAATGAATATTTCTGAAATTAAAATGAAAATTTCTCAAATATAAATGAAAATTTCTCAAATATAAATGAAAATTTCTCAAATATAAATGAAAATTTCTCAAATATAAATGAAAGTTTCTGAAATATAAATGAAAACTTCTGAAATTAAATTAAAAAAGGTGTAGTCAAAACATATTATGATATTACTTTTGGCTCTATAAGAATTTTGAAAATTAAGCATAAAAATGAATATTAAACGCAAGGTAAAATTTTCGATCGAAAATGCGCCGAACTAAAGTTGAACGCAGAGGTATAGTTCCTTGGGCAAATATTCATAGAATTGAATGAACTTTCACATAGGGGGGTAGCCGAGGTCGATAAAATTTCCTCCATATAATTTGGCCCACCCTAATAAATATACATCTGAACTTTTCAGAATTTTTTGAGATATTTTATAATTTATCAAAACTTGGTCAAAAAAATAAAATAAAAAAAAAATTCACACCAATTCTTTGAAGAATTCTAAGCATTTAACGTCATATGAAATTTTTTCGTAGACGCCTTGAATGTATGTATGTATTCTCTTTTAACTCCTAGGAGGAGCATAGGGCCAATATGAAACATCTCCATTCGTTGCGATCCCCTGCGATGATTTTGATCTCTTGCCACGACTTTTTCGATTCTTGTATTTCCTTTTCCAGCGACCTTTTCCAGTAGGTTTTGGGTCTACCACGTCCTCTACTGCCTTGTGGATTCCACTCAAGAGCCTGGCGACAAACTTCGCTTTGTGGTTTCCGGAGAGTGTGACCAATCCATATCCATTTGCGCAGCTTGACCTCGTTTGCTATAGCCCTCTGACTGCATTTTTGATGTAGCTCGGCATTTAGTATACGCCTTAAGCGTTTGTTGACTAATACTTGCAGCTTATTCGTTAGTTGATCAGTAACAAGCCATGTTTCGCACCCATATAGCAAAACCGATTTCACATTCGAATCAAAAATGCGCACTTTCGTTTTGGTGGATATAACGGAAGAAGACTATATTTTGTTGAGTTGAGCAAACGCGCCTTTTGCTTTTGCTATTCTTGAGTTGATATCCTTTTTTTTTGCTCCACCATCCATGGAGACAATACTGCCTAAATACGTGAAGCTATCGACGTTTTCGATATCATCACTGCCAGCTCTAAACGTGATGTCATTCCTGTTTGCGTTCAGCTTCATGCTTTTAGTCTTGAATACGTTGATTTTTAGGTCGTCCTTTTGTGATTCCAAGAAAAGGTCTTCAACTTTGCTTTGCATGTCTGAGTGCTTGGACGATAAGAGGCAAATGTCGTCAGCGTAGTAAAGATCTTCTAGATGTTCGGTAAAGTTCCATTGAATACTCCTTTTGGCCTTATTAAGAGCTTTATCTAGGATATCGTCAAGAGCGATAAGGAAGAGAGATGGTGATAATAAACACCCCTGCCGTACGCCTGAATTAGTGGTGAATGTCGGTGACAACAGCCCATTTTGTAACACACTGCATTTAAAGCCTTCATATTGTGCACGTACTACGTTTGTGGCCTTTGCTGCAGTGAAGCCCAGATGTTTTCTCGGGAGACACTGTCAAAGTTAGTGGTATAGTCTACGAAGACAAGTTGAAGCGCAGCACGTCACTTACATTATAATTATTCTAAGGGTGTAGATGCCTTGATTTTAAGTAAACCTGGCATTTTGCTGACAAACGTGAGCTTCACAGCTGAAAAAATTCACGCGTATTCTTTGGACAATTCTATGAATTTTTTGCCGAATACACTTTTTTCGTTAGATGCATTGTAGATTTTGTTAACTTTTAATCGTTAAGCGAAACGAAAATTTGAGGTCTGTTAATTACACAGGTTTACAAAATAAAAAAATGTCATGGCATTTTGACCAGACTATGGGCGTTATCAAGATTCCCGGGGAATTTTCTTAAACTGCAATAGAGAATGCACGTCAGTCTGAGAAAATTCCCCGGGAATATTTATTCACGATAACACCCTATGTGTTTCCTAGGGACTTTGGCGTCCTGAATCTGAATCTGGGATCCGTTTTTTTCCAGAACGTCTGAGAAAAAAGATTTCAAGGTCATATGGAGGTCAAAATGGGGTTCATGTGTCGTTTAGTGATAAATTCGCTTAAATTCTGAAACTAATTTTTTATCATTGAATTCTTAGTCCTTAAAAAGAATATGTGATCAAAAAGGGTATCTCGGACTTAGTTTCAGAGATGTAGCCATCGGAAGATCCGGATGTATCTTCTACGAAAACTGCTATAAGTTGGGAATACCTGGATGGATTTGAAAAATATTGGTGTCGTATGAAAGGTATTTTTACAACCTTAAAAATATATGTTATGCGCATATTTTCAATTGGATTCATAGTTTTGGAGATATGACTTTTTTTGAAATTTTTCAATTACAACAACAAATACATAAACAACACCAACAACAACAAAATACCTTTCATATGACACCAATATTTTCCAAATTCATTCAGTGGTTCCCAACTTAAAGCGGTTTTCATAGAAGATATATCCGGATCTTCCGATGGCTATATCTTCGAAGCTAGGTACGAAAGACCCTTTTTGATTACATATTCTTTTTAAGGACTAAGAATTCAATGATACAAAATATGTTTCAGAGTTTAAGCGAATTTATCACTAAACGACACATGATCATTTTGACCTCCATATGACCTTGAAATCTTTTTTCTCAGACGTTCTGGAAAAAAACGGACCCCGGATTCGGATTTAGGACGTCAAAGTGACTAAGAAATACATAGTCAAGTCAAAACGCCATGACTTTTTTTTTTTTTTTTGTAAACCTGTGTTATCAATGTTTTTATTATTTTCCTTATTGACCACAAAATTCAAAAAATAAAACACAAAATTTATTTTATTTCAAAATGAATGCATTTCGATCTTTTTATTGAAAGATCCTCATCAGCGAGCGCGTATAACAACACTGACTAAAAAGAAAATAAAGGAACGACATAAAGTTCAAAAGTACAAAGTTTATACAAGTTTACAAAAACAATGCTTAACTTAGAATGAACACAATTCAAATTTTTAAAGCAGAAGGCAAGAATGTGGAAATGCAACGTTAAACTGGAAACAAAGCAAGAGAGATTGAACAAATTTTACCTAATAATGTGAAAGAGAGGAGAATTAATGAGACCTTCTTCTAAGTTCATCAAATTGTCAGTTGCAGATATGTAAAATGATGCTTATGAATTTAATTTAAAATTATTGTTTACATTCTTTAGTAATTTTACATTTTCATCAAATGAAAATATTTTATGTATACTAGAGTCAATATTGTTGTTATATATATGTGCGGCAATTGCTTTGTTGATTTCTTTGTTTTTGATGTATCTGCAGTGTTCATCAAAACGTGTCATCACCGCTCGTTGCGTTTGTCCTATATATTTGGCATTACAGCCAGAGCAGCTAATTTGGTATATACCACTTTTTTCTGGTAATGGTCTCTGGTCTTTTGTCGAACCCAATGCAGAGCTTAATGTTCGGTTGCTGGTGTGAACCATTTTCATATTTTGCTGTTGCAATGAGTTCTTCAATATGTTGGTGATGCTTGGAGCAAATGTAACGGCAACTCTGTTTTCAGTTGATTTTAAAATATTACGATTTTGGTTAAAAAGAGTCGACATATTATTGATTTTTCTTTTTCGCGAATGTTTGAAAATTAGACGGTCAATTAAACAGGTACATTAAGCTAGCAGAGCGAAAATGGCAGAACTGAAAAAAAAATATGCCAGAATTATAGGCTAATTTTGGGCCCAAACGCCAAATTTCAGGCTCCTCATTTAAAAAAAAAAAAGCTCTGCTGGCTTAAACTTAAGCTATTTCGAGAAAACACATACGGGACGTATATTGAACTAAAGTAAGTAGTCAATAATTATAGGCTAATTATAGGCTATTTAAATGCCCAATCGCCAAATAAAAAGCTTTCCATTTAAAAAAAAAAAAAGATTCTGCTAGGTTAAGTTTAAGCTAGCAGAGCGATTTCGAAAAAAAAATACATTTTGTACTAAAGAAAGTATCCAATAATTATAGGCTAATTATAGGCTATTTAAATAACCAATCGGAAAATAAAAAGCTTTCCCTTTAAAGAAAAAAAAAAAATTCTGCTAGGTTAAGCTTAAGCTAGCAGAGAGAAAAAACATTTTGAACTAAAGAAAGTATTCAATAATTATAGGCTATTTAAATGCCCCATCGCCAAAAGAAAAGCTTTTCATTTAAAAAAAAAATGGACCACATCAATTTTCTTGAAATTAGGAACTTCGAATAACAATTCCAGAGAAAAAAAAACAACAAAAACTACCACAACAACAAAAAAATTTACTACTACTACAAAAACAGTAATTTTACATAAAAGTAGGGGTAAGTTGTTGTTGTTGGTGTTGTTGTTGTTGTTTTTTTTTTTTTTTTCGTCTGGAATTGTTATTCAAAGTTCCTTATTTCAAGAAAATTGATTTGGTCCATTTTTTTTTAAATGAAAAGCTTTTCTTTTGGCTATGGGGCATTTAAATAGCCTATTATTATTGAATACTTTCTTTAGTACAAAATGTTTTTTTTTTTTCGAAATCGCTCTGCTAGCTTACGCTTAACCTAGCAGAATTTTTTTTTTTTTTTAAAGGGAAAGCTTTTTATTTTCCGATTGGTTATTTAAATAGCCTATAATAAGCCTATAATTATTGAATACTTTCTTTAGTACAAAAATTTTTTTTTTTCGAAATCGCTCTGCTAGCTTAAACTTAACCTAGCAGAATCTTTTTTTTTTTTTAAGGGAAAGCTTTTTATTTTCCGATTGGTTATTTAAATAGCCTATAATAAGCCTATAATTATTGAATACTTTCTTTAGTACAAAAATTTTTTTTTTTCGAAATCGCTCTGCTAGCTTAAACTTAACCTAGCAGAATCTTTTTTTTTTTTAATGGAAAGCTTTTTATTTGGCGATTGTGCATTCAAATAGCCTATAATTAGCCTATAATTATTGACTACTTACTTGTGTTTTTTCGAAATGTTTTTTTTTTTTTTAAATGAGGAGCCTTAAATTCGGCGTTTGGGCCCAAAATTAGCCTATAATTAAATTAGCCTATAATTCTGCCATATTTTTTTTTTCAGTTCTGCCATTTTCGCTCTGCTAGCTTAATGAACCTCAATTAAACTTTTTTCATACCCATTTACATCAGCCAAATTAAGAATATTTTCATATTCGAGTTTGTAGTCAGCATCAGATAACGGTAAGCGGCATAGGCGGTACATCATTGAGTGCAAAGCAGCAATTTTGTTTTGGTACGAGCAAAAGGAATCACATGTGATAAAACGGTTAGTTGTTGTTGGTTTTCTATACACGGAAAACTGAAGTTTATTATTGTAGCGTTTTATTTTCAAATCTACATGCCTATTATTGAAACCGGCGGATCTAGTGCGGGGGGAATCGTTCAGAAAATGATATTATTGAAAACGCAACACGGATACGTGTGTATTCGTTGGAGTCGGTAATACAGTTTACGGATATGACAGTCATCATTGAAACCGCTCGTGAAACGCATTTGATTTAAATTGTAGTGATAGCCATCCGCATAAAAAAAAGGTAATTTTTTTAAATTAATTTTGAAAATGAGTTTAAACAAACCGTAAGTTGAAAATGTAAATATTACTAATTGTTACTTCAAATACATGATTGAAATTATTAAATTCCTAGGAAACGTACTACAACAAGGAATCAATTTGAGCTGATTATTGAAAAAATGATGGAATACCCTGACATCGCAAGAAATGATTCAAAGAGAGCTCCTGAAGAGGTTCAGCACTTCTGGGAATCACTTCGGGGCGATTTAAATTCAATTGGACCACCAGAAAAAGAAATTGCTGATTGGAAAAAGGTATATTTAATTCAATATTAATCAAAATAGTGTTAAACTAGTTTAACCCTTTATGTCATAGGTTTGGTCAGACCATAAATCGGCGTTTAGAAAGAAACTGGCACACAACAAAAGAGAGTTGTTGGCTACAGATGGTGGGGAAAACAGCTTTATTTCCTTCACGCCATTAGAAGAGTCAGTGGTTCAGCTGCTCCATCTTAAAGACAGCATTGAAGAACTGCCTCGTGTCCACTCCTTTGGGTTAAAAAGGAAAGCACCTCCTTCAACAACTGCAGATGTTCCATTAACAATAGCAGAAGCCAATAACACTATTGATGAAGAATATAATGATGCAATTTTCGAAACATCAGCCAATGCATCAACATCAAATCAATTCCATCACCACCAACTCCAAGCTCAAGTTCAGCGAAAAAACCTAGGCAACTGCAATTGTTTGAGGAGCAGATCTCAATCCAGAAACAGTTTTATAAAGACGTTACTAATATTATGAAAGAAAAAGTGAATTAGAGAAAACTAACTCAAAATACTTAAAGGAAATGTGTCATTGATAATTTTATATTGAACTAATTAAACAGTCATTTTTGCAATTTTTCAACAACAGACGAAAGCAAGTGTTAACATGGAAATTGATTACATATGTTTCGGCTACTTCCACATACATATTTATATATTTTCATATATAAACATGTATATAGCCTCATCAGATCAGTTTTAGTTAAATCTTGCCAGAAACCGTACTCGAAATGTGTCATTCTTTAGAAAGAACTAAAGAAGAGACCAAAAAACTAGCAGAGCTAAAATCAATGGAGCTTGATAAAACAAAGAGGCATAACCTATATATGGAAAAGATGGCTTTTGAAAAAAAATAACTTAAAACATATGATGTTGGAAATTGAATTAAAACTAGTAAGTGTGTAACTTTTGGCCTGGCCAAAAAATAAATACCCTACACTGTAGTACTTTGAAACTTTTGCTTATATGGGAGGTGCCACGCCCCCTTGTCCGATTTCACCCAATTTTTGCTGAGAGTTTTCATTTATAATTCTTAGTGTCTGAGTCGAATTTGGTTTGAATATCTCAAAAAACGCTTTCAGTATAGCGTTTTGAAGCTTTTGCTTGTATGGGAGGTGCCACGCCCTCTTGTCCGAATTTGCTCAGTTTTTTCTCAGAGCTTGCGCTTACAATTCGTAGTGCTTATGTGTATTGTGGTTGCATTGCCGTGAAAAATACTCCTAAAATTGCATTTTGAATATATTTTTTGTATGGGCGGTAGGCGTGTCCGTTGACCGATTTCGCTTATTTTCAATACCCCTAGCTAACTTTGACGACGGAGGCAGTGTACCAAATTTCGTTGAATTATCTTGCTCAGTTTTCCCAGAAAGTGTATTTCAACACACAGCCAGCCACCCAGCCAGCCAGCCAGCCTGCCAGCCAGCCAGCCAGCCAGCCAGCCAGACAGACGGACATGGCTATATCGACTCAGGAGGTGACGCTGATCAAGAATATATATACTTTTCTATACCTGCCACGCCTCCTTCTCTGCGTTACAAACGGAAGGACAAAGTGAATATACCCTGGGTGTAGGGTATAAAAAGTCAACGAGCAATTGACAAAATAACAAAATGTTGTGCATATTAAGCGCTGAACACATTCGGGGCGAGCTGCGAGTGCGAGAAAAAACTGAACGAAAAAGAAAGATTTTTTCTATATGTTAGAGCAAGATGTACAATCAAGCTTTTATTGAGCAGCATTGCCAACAAGAACAAGACCAAACACAAAAATTTAAATTTATTATTTTTGACTGAATTTTTTAATTTCAATTTGAAGTTTAAATAATTTTGAAAACAAATACGTTTTTATTTTTCGTTTTTTGTTTTCATTTGTTTAAATTTTCATAAAAAAAAAACTTACTCGCAACGAGTTGATTGTGTTTTTACGCACGAGAAAAAGCTCAAAAAATCGTTTGAGCAAAAGCTATTTTCTCTCGCACTCGCAGCTCGCACCGAATGTGTTCAGGGCTTTAGTTGAGGCAATTTATTTTCAAAATGAAATAAGAAATTAATTATTAAAAAATGGATTAAAAAAAATGTAAATGAATTTATAGAAAAATGAATTAAAACAAGAACTTAAATTTGTAAAACTAAACTTATTGTCTAAAGTTTTGTAGTATATTGTTTCGCCTCCAAGTTGGGTGTAAATTGAAGGCGTTGAGTCATGCCCATCTTCTTCATCAAGTGATTAGCTTGGCTCGATGATAAGTTCCTCATCCGAAACATTGAAGTATATGCGAATGTTGTGAAGGGCCGCACACACATTTATGATTTGAGCGCATTTTTCCAGTGCATAATGAAGCTGGCGGGCTCCTAATAAACACTTGCACCAATTCTTCCACAAACCTATTGTCCTTTCGACAATATTGCGCCCTTTTCCTAAGTTTGTGTTAAGTCGACACTATGGGCTGTTGTGCGCAGCATTTCGGAAAGGTGTTAATAACCATGGAAATAAGAGATAACCACCGTCACCTGAAATTATATTTTTTAATTCTGGAAATAGAGCTGTTGGAAAATGTGAATTGTGCACTTTTTTTGTTCAAAGAACGTATTGACGATACCTCCAAATCTACGAATCGCGTGCTCAAACCAGATTTTAAAATACATTTTTTAAAAACATTTTTTGTTAAGTTGCGTAGGACTTCAAACCAATTTTTCAGATAAACGTTTAAAAATGTTCACATACCGACATTAAATATGGAAATAAGTTTTTTAAAACTTTTTATGATTATAAACTTTTATTCAAAATAATCTTACAATAAAAATGTTTGATTTGTAACTTTTTGAAAAAAAGTATAAAAGTTTCAAGGTCTGGCTCAAACAGATGCATAGCTCTATTTGAAATTGATTAAGTCGACTGGAGCTCACCTAATAACCTTGTATTCCTATCGCCACTGTCATATAATGACTGAAGGTAGTTATTTGCATCACTATTGCCCCATATGAGGGAATCATGTGAAAGCATACTTTTAAAATATATCATTTAGTATTACAATCATGGCGTTGAATCCCTTACGGTTGTAGAAAAGGTGAGCATTATCACCATGTGGCTTTGCTATTTTTATGTGCGTGCCATCTACACACATCACTACTCCTGGTATCCTCGATTTTTCGTAAAAAGAAAGACGTGCTTCTCTTTTTTCTTCTTCAGGCATAATCATATTTATCAAATAACAATGGTTTACCAAAATGTTGAGCACCTCCGCCAGCACAACAGAATCGGTCGATTGGGCCATACGTACCTCGTAGTCTTTCCCAACACCGTTTTGGTAACCACCTTCAGCCAAAAATCTTAAGGTTGCTGATAGTTTCAGCTCTGGAGTTAACGCCGATTTCCTTACAGCAGGCAAGTTGTTCTTCAGAATACCTAGCACGCATTCAAATGCCGGTTTGCTTAGACGAAATTGCTTCAAATATCTGTAGGAGAAGGATTCATTTCAAATATTATCTATTGCACACAAATTTTTTAACTTACGATGCATTCGGCTGGTGAAGAACATTTTCAATGTTATTTCTAACCACTTTTCTTGTTTCCCTGCTATTGGTTTCATCATTAAAATCTAACAAATAAGCTAAACTGTTAATATTTGGGTAAATATTGTTGAATTTTATTAATTTTTAAATTTCAGAATAACAAATATTTATAATTTGACAGTTAGCACTCGCTCTATTTCAAATGTCGGTAAGGCAGTTATTCGTGCGGGTTCAATAATATGGCTTACTACTCGCTGCGGATGACTGCGGATCGGATAAACTCACGCGAGTTCAGATCCGCCGGTTTCAATAATAGGCATGCTAGAAAAGACAGTGTGTGGTCGATATCATTTTCTTTTCCTGATGTGAACTTGATGCTTTCAAAACGTTTGTTTAGCATGTCTAAAACATTGTTCAGCTCATTTTTGTTAATAATGGCAAATGTATCGTCAACATATATAAACCAAACACGTGGCAAAAGACCATCTCTAAGAAGATCACTTTACACATAAAAGCTTCTGCAACAAAAGGTGATTAAATATTATAGTAAGTTCGGGTAATGTGATATAGGCATTTTTGTTTTTTAAATTACACGTAGTTTTCAAAACATAGCTGCTACCACTTTATGTATTATGTTTTATTGATGTATTGTGCAGTATATTATGATTTTGGAGTTCTTTAGCGTGGGCCAATCTGAAGCTATTTCAATAAAATTGAAAAAAGGCAAAAAAAGTTAAGAAATAAAATTGGCGGGTAATGTGATATACCATATCGCATAGACCAACAAATTGTATTTTCAGCAAAAAGATCATCGTGTTATAAAGACACTTTACTTGTGGAACTTTTACTTCAGGTAAGGAGTGATAAACATTACTAAAATCGCTTTTACAAAGCTTTAGCTCATTTTTCTTAAAAATTGTGACCTCTATATAAAAATGTTGGACCAACAAATTGTTAATAAAGAAAAACGTTTTAGATTTGGACCAAAAGACCATCGTGCCAAACATTTTGCATTGCAAGTGGAACATCAAATATTTTCGGTGGCAGAAGTGCACTATATCACATTACCCGAATTGTAGTTTTAAAACAATCAGGTTATTTTTGAAAAACACACTCCAGCAAATAAAAAATTCAATTGATTTATGGTTAGGTATATTCACCCACTAGCAGAATTTAATATTTCGGCTATGATATCAATTTTAGTTTAGGCTTGATCCTAACGTAAAGCACACGCAAAAAAAGTTTTTATTTACTGCTAAATCGATTTTACCACACTGAAGGCAGAATAAATAAAGGTGGGCGCTCAAAAACTTGCAGCACGTTTCTTTTTCAGTGACTGTGGTGTTGACGAAAAAATCATTATCGAGAGTTGTTTATTTAAAGGGCCGTCCACACGTACAGTCTTACCTGCGCAAGCCTATTTCGTGCAAACTAGAGAGTTTGCGCATACTTTTCTTATCGCGTCCACACGACACAGGCAAGTCTGTGCAGTTTTCAGTATACTTAATTTTCATAGCAACATGACGTCTAGAAAAAATTTTATTTCCATTTGAATTGTTTTTTCTTTTGTATGTTTTCCAAAATAAATCAATGAAAAAACGCAAAATTTTCATGACAGAGCTATCACAATCAATATAAATGCATTTGAAGACTGCAATTTAAGCGACAGATTGAAGGCACGGCCAGTACGCCGTCCACACGTTCCAGCTTGCCTGCGCAAGCTTAGTTTGCACAAAAAAATCTTTAGAAATTCAAAGAAAGCACAGGCCGTACTTTTGAACTGCGCAAACTTGACTTTTGCCGTCCACACGTACAGACTTGCCTGCACAAACCAGTTTGCGCAGGTAAGTCTTGAGGTAAAACTGTGCGTGTAGACGGCCCTTAAGAGACATGCTGGTACATCACATTACCCGCCTATATCACATTACCCGAAGTTACTCTACCCATACTGCAACCAAAATTATTGGAGTAAATGGTGTTTCTAAATTGGAAACAGTTGTATTTCATGCAGTTTTCAATTGCTGAGATATAGACATCAATATGATTGACAGGTAAATTCTTCTTCTTGAGATGTTCTTTAATAGCACTGATTGCTTCTTTGAGCGGAATGCTTGGAAAAAGAGAAGTGACATCAAAAGAAACCATAATTTCATCATCCTGCAATACTACATCTTTTACTTTCTCGACAAACTCAATAGCGTTTTTTAATGCACAACCGTCAAAGTCACCATATTTTTTCAATTGAGGGGGTTAGAAGCAAAGGGGTACAAGTGACAAATTACGAAAAATTGAGTTAAGTATGAGAATAGGTAGTGGGAGCTTTGCTTTATTTATGAAACAAACATTACCTAAGCTTTTGAATTCCTACACCTATATAGAGCCCCATTAAGGTAAGTCAGTTCACAAAATTATAGATTTGCTTTAAACCAAAATTCAAAAAAATTTTTTTCTAGTAAATAAGAAGCAAAGTTAGCGCAACGTAACATCTAACATAGGTTAAGAAAAAATTAAATACCTCAATTTTAAGAATCCTTGAAAAATTCCCTTTTTAAAGTATTTTTTAAAAATTTTCTAGAGGTCTGTTTTTAAAAGTTATTAGTACTTTAGTGAAAGTCTACCGCACTTGTACCCCTTTGCTTGTAAACGAGTTTAAAATATTGAATAAAATATTTTCGTTTTGAAATGAAAAGTAACGAGTGCGGTAGGCTTTCAGTAAAATACTAATAACTTTTAAAAGCCGACCCCTATAAAAATTTTAAAAAATACCTTTAACAGAGATCGTTTTAAGGATTTAAGGAGAGTTATGGTACTTAGTTTTTTCTTTTGCTATGTTAGTTGCAACACGGTGCTAACTTTGCTCCATTTTTACTACAAACAAAAAATTTGAGTAAAATGGTGTAGGCTTTCACTGATATACTAATAATTTTTAAAGGGGGACTCATAGAAAAAATTTGAAAAAAACATTAGGTGGAGCATACTTTAAATGTTATTTGACGCGCAATATTTTATTTTTTAACTCACTCTGCAATTTATGAAGCAACGTTAACTTTAACTATATTTTACTCAAAATTTACTTTTTGTTACTTGTACCCCTTTGCTTCTAACCCCTTCAATTGTGATACCAACCATTTACTAACTTTTGCGAATGGTGAGTTCATAAACGACACGATTTTTCTCATTTTGTCACCAGGTTTGTGCACTTTTGGTAGGCCATACATTAGTGGGACCTCTGGATTCGAGATTCGCAGCTTAACCTTATTTACACTAAGAACTTTATTTAGGGCATCAATTGATACTTTGGCATCTTTTACCATGTTGTTAAGCGGTGATTTCTTACATACAGCAAAATTGTCTTCACGAATTGATTTCAGCATACGCTCATCATATATTTCTTTATTAATAATAATGACTTGATTACTTTTATCTGCTTTTATGTAATAAACGTTCATATTCTTTAAGTTGTTGAGTGCGTTAGTCCATTTAATGGAAACCGGGTCAGCCTGTTTGTTTTGCTTTTCAGCTTTAATAAGTGGTATTGCTTTTTGTCGTATGACTTTCCTGATATCAAGTGGTTTAAACTGAATAGCTGATTCAATATCGGCAACAACATCGATGAGTGGACAGCAGCGAGGTTTAACCGTGAAATTCAAGCCACGATTAAGTAGATCCAATTCATCTTCACTTAAAAGTTTCAAAAGACAAGTTTTTTACTAAATCATCTATTTTATGAACAGACGGCTTTCAGCAAACAGATTTGGTGCTTAGAAGTTTTTAAGTTTTTTGTTTTGAGTATTTCTTTTCTCAAGGTAAATGTGTTGACTGCGAAATAAAATAGCAGACTTTTTTTGAATGAAAGTTATAAATTCATCATCACTTAGGTTTTTAGTAATTTTAAGATGTAAATTATACAACTATAATGAATTGTCATTTAAACGGCTGTGGTGATATTCGATTTCACATTTGAGCCAATAAAGTTTTGCGTTATGAACAGTCTTCTCAGTACGTTGGTTATTTACGGTGCACTTTATTTTAATAAAATTGGGAAAAACTTTGTTTTTCTTGCAATCTTTCAAGAACCAAAGGCACCCTTGAGTATCCATTTTGTAATGAAAAAAAGTTATGACCAAAAAACATGTTTTTATAGCCAAAATGGGCCTTCAGGAGAATCAAAAGTGCTCCATTGGTTTTTCTCGGAATGAAAAAAAAAAAAAATATGCGGATTTCGTTTTCAAGAGTTCTTCTAACTTTTGAGTCGGTTTCGGGATGATTTTATATTGCTTCATACAAAATCGACGCGGTCTAATATATAGGGCAATAAAACGATATAAGAAAACGGTAAACTGGAATATTTAAAAAGAAAAAAATAGACGCAGTCGAACACAGACACATCATGAAATGAAAGGGAGAACGAGACCTACGACTCACAGCCTATAAAAACACAGCATTCATGGGCTAACAGATAAGCGAAAGTAACGTGTTAAAAAAAAGAATGCTGCTTCTTGCCACGGTTGCCACTTTGGTATTTTTTTCTTCCTGTTGGTCTGTATTTTTCTCCTTTGGTCGTTTTTGAAAATTTATAAAAAAAAAAATATATTTTTAAGATCCTTCTTGTAACTAAAAACTTTGTGCCAAATCACACAGCTTATAAAAAAAGTGGTAATGAGAGTTTACAACACCGCTTATATTAAACTTAAGAAATTTTTCTTTACAAAGTAATGACTGTTTCAAAATAACATCATGAAATTTAAACACGTTTTTGCGAAATAAGCAATAAACAAAAGCAAAACAAGAAGTGTGTTTAAATTTCAAGACGTCTTCTTAAAATGGTCATAACTTTGTAAAAAAAATTGTATGTGGCCACTTTATAGAAAGGAGTAGATAAATTATTGTTAATTTTGCACATAAACTCAAAAATAGCCAAAAAAAAAAGTGTTTTTACCTAAGTACGTAATTTTTAGGTTAGGATGTTTCAGAGGGAAAAAAAGTTACAAATATAATTCAGAGTGAAATTTAAAGGAAAGGCTAATATTTTTATATGTCATATCAGGTTTTACGGCTAAAATTTACTTTGTCTCGTTATGTTCCTTCAATAATAGCAAAAAATGTATTTTTTTTTTAACTTTTAAGTCATGATATCTCGAAAACCATAAATAATAGGGCAATTCTGATTAAAGAAATACTTCGGAATACACTGGCTTGATCAAAAGAACAGAACTTTAATGTTTGCTTGGTGTGCTAGTGAAAGACCAAGATTAAACAAAAACCAAATAAAAAACGAAGTCCTGTAAGGATTTTGAAGAAAACATGTACAAATACGATGTTTAACAAAATCCCGTAAAAACATTTGGGGTACTCGAAACTTTTTTTGAATCGCAAAGTCTAGTGTGATATGTACTGTTGTTGATATTATTAAATAAAACAAATTAAAAAAAAAAATTTGGTATTTTTTTTCATTTTGTTTATTTTTCATAAAATTTTTGTGCCAAAAAAAAATGTTGGTGTGGCAACCGTGCTTCTTGCCTGGCACGGTGAATATGCGATAGCCATTTCTGATGAAAAACTATTGTTCCTACAACCGTTTGTACGCAGGAACTCTTGTGAATGCTCCAAAATATATATTGACTCCATTTCATTTATTACAATTCTATCCTAGTACAACAATATAAAGGGTTTTCAATAAGAGCGCTACAAAAGTTTTTTAAATAAAACAAAAACGGTTTTGGATATCAATGAAATTCTTTATTCCTGTGAAAGTACATTCGATGCCACTATGTATGAAACTCGATTTCTTTTGCATGGCCACCACGGGCACGCTTGCAGAAGTCCATACGCTGAACCCATTTTTCGAGAGTTTTCAAGCATAAATCGGCCGATACTGCTGCAATTTCACGATCGATATTCGTACGATGTTCATCAATCGTCGCTGGCTTGTTGTCATAGACCATAGACTTGACGTAGCCCTACAGGAAATAGTCTAACGGAGTCAAATCGCACGACCGAGGCGGCCAATCGACTGGGCCATTTCGTGAGATACCACGTTCACCAAACTTGGCTTTCAATAAATTGATTGTGACATTCGCTGTGTGGCTTGTGGCGCCGTCCTGTTGAAACCACATATTGTTCAAGTCCATATCATCCAATTCGGGCCAAAAATATTCGGTTATCATTGAACGGTAGCGATTCCCATTCACAGTAACGTGCCGGTCTTGATCATCACCGAAGAAGTACGGCCCAATGACGCCGCCGGCCCATAAACCGCACCAAACCATAATTTTTCGGGATGCAATGGTGACTCATGGAGTACGTGTGGATTGCTGCCTGACCAATAACGCATATTTTGCTTATTGACGAAGCCATTCAGCCAGAAATGAGCCTCATCGCTGAAGATGATTTTTCGATGAAAATTCGAATCATTTTCAAGTTGTTGCTCAGCCCAATTCACGAACTTCTGGTGGTCAAGCGGCTTCAGTTCTTACGTCAATTTGATCTTGTAAGGATGTAGGTAAAGATCCTTTCGCAAAATTCGCCACAACGACTTCACAGGGATGCCCAACGCTTGAGAACGACGGGTGAGAGACACATTTGGGCTTTCTTGAACTGAAGCCTCAGCGGCAGCGATATTCTCGACACTACGGGGACTTCTTTGTCTCACTGTCACGGGAAAATTTTGTACTGTGCCTGTGGATTAAAATTTTTCCACTAGACGCTCAATTGTTGATCTGGTAGGACGATTATGACGACCATAAATTGGACGTAGCTCTCTTAAAGTTGAGGCCACTGACTCCGAATTTCGGTAGTAAATTTTAATAATTTCTACTCGTTGTTGGCTCGTATATCTTTCCATGATAAAATGGCATACCTTACTGAAGAGAAATTTTAAGAGAGCGGGAAAAAATATGGCGTCGTTGGCTGTCCCTATCGGTCTACTTTTGTAGCGTCCCTATTGAAAACCCCTTGGGTGTTCTGGCCTAGGCAACACTAATGTCAATAGCCAAAATCTGGTAACACCAAAATAAAGTTTGACATTTATTAGCATAAACGTACTCACAACGTTTTGATGTACAAGTGCTATTTGTTTTGTTTACAGTGAGTTAAGAAAATCAATTTTTCCATTAATAATTTAAGCGATTGATAAATTATGGGGTCTCCAACGAGAACAAACCTTTTTTACGGCCAGGTGTTCATGCAATATCGAATGTTTGCTGGTGGGACAAATGCCCAAGGTTGCCTCTATCTCACGGTATGTCACATGACGATCTTGCATTATCAGTTCACGCACGGCATCAATGTTCTCTGGCACAACGACCGTTTTTGGACGATTCCATTTTTTTGCCAAATTGATTTTTTCGAGTCACTGTAAACAACACAAACGATGGTCGTACGTCAAAACGTTCTGAGTAAGTTTATGCTAAAAGATGTCAAACTTTATTATGGTATTGCCAGATTTTCCTATTGACATTAGTATTGCCTAGGCCTGAAATATATATAGCAGCACACGTAATAATGTATAATAATGTTATTTAGGATTAAGATTTTTAAACTTATTGTTAGTCTCCTAAGATGGGAAGATTCCATAAATAAAGTATTAAAAAAAAATCTTTGCCTTCAAAACCAACTTTAAACTATTCTGATATCTCTTTTGTTCCCTGCAATATCTTGAAGTAAATTCACGAAAATCCAATAATTTTGTACTTTTTTAATTTCTAGGCATCTCGAAATTTTAATATTAAAGAACAATTCTGCAGACGGATTTAGAATCAGCATAAAAAAACCTCTAAAATTACTATATTTATTTCGATTTACTGTAGTTTTACCTTTTTCTGTAAATGATTTTTTGACATTGTGACGTGCTGGAAAATATTCACTATCAGATTCGTTAAATTTAATAAAAAGCAGCTTTTTAGATTATTGTATAAAAAACTAAATTATTTGCCACACAGGGTTAATTTACCCCATGTCACAATAACTAAGTAAATGCATACTGTCCAACTTCAAAGCGAGATGTATTGTCGAATATCAAAAACATCAACAAAAAAAAACAACATCATTGACGATCCCATTTAGTGAAAATAAAATAATAGAAAAAAATAACACACTTTAGTTGTGCAGTTACCTTTCACCTATAGCAATGTAACTACAGTGAAAGTCGCCTATAACGACTCCGCTTGTAACGTCGAGCCGCTTTTAACGACCATTTATTTCTCAGTTGTTTGGTTTGTTTCTACATAAACCTTAATAGCATTTTGTCGGTTATAACGACCGCCGGTTAAAGCGACCGGTTTTGCGCGGTCCCTTGACCGTCGTTATAAGTGACTTTCACTGTATTCAAATGGTTTGGAAAACGTTCGCTGAGTGCCTCGCGCGACATCACGAGAATGTAAATACATATCTTTTGAAGTAATAAAAATCAACACTAACTAGCTACCAAAAAATCACGTGTCAAGTGTTTTGTGGTGTGAGCTTACTGTTCTGTGTTTTTGAGTAAAAACAACAACATTACAAAAAACCAGGCAAAATGCGTAGGTAAAAAAAACCAAAACATTTTTTTGGTAGGTTGGTTTTCGATACGTTTCACCCATAACCATATGGGATCTTCAGTCGAATTCACCTACAAACCAAGAACTCGACCAAGCATGCTTTATTCATTTTTTGCATAAGTTAGACGAGAATCACAGCAAAAAATTCAATGCAGCATATGCAAAGTTCTAATTTTTTGTTTTTTCCCCTGTTATGCATCGCCCCGCTGTTTGTAAGTCGTTGATATTATACTTTTCTTGCAAAGCGCCACAAAACACTTGACACGTGATTTTTTGGTAGCTAGTTAATGTAAATCATTATCTGTTCAAAACAACAAAAAAATTAAAAATCAACACTTTCCGCCCTGTTCCCAATTCCACTTTCACGTGAAAGTGGATAAAAAGTGGAATGCAAAACTTTTTCAAAAGTCGGCATGAGCCGACCAATCAAATTTAAAAAAAAATACACACGTATAAGCTCCAGAGTTTTTCCCTTTTTTAACGAGTAATTCTAATTTTCATTGCAAATGTAATATTGTAAATATTGCTGGAAAAAAAAACTCTAACTAAAAAATATTTTTTCCAATGACAAGTAAAAAGTCGGCAAATTGGCATTTTCGAAGTCAGTGTTTGTGTGAATTATTTGACATTTCATTATATCATGGTGTAAGTAAGAATAGTTCGAAAACAGGATGCCACCTGATTTTATTTCTTAAATTGCAATAAAACATCTAATTAACCCAATAAAATGCACTGAGCATGAAAAAAACTTTCTGAAATTTCCTCAAATCAGAGGAAACCCCATAATTGGGCATCTCGTCTAATACATTATTTTGACAGACAAAATTGCGAGCAGTTATAATTTCAAGTGCATTGCAGCAGCCGTTGTTAACGTGAAACTCAATTAAAGTAAATAAATTAAAAAAAAAACATTTTTATTCATAAATCTTGTTTACTTGTGTGCATTTTTTAACTGACAGCGAAAAAGTTTGCATTTCTACTGTGAAAAGTTAAACGTCTTGAACAGTCGTTGAATAGGCTTCACATCCACATCGAAAATAAAAAGTAATCAACAAGTCTTCGAAATTAAAAGTAGTTGAAATTACACGGATTACGACACAGGCCGTTTTTTTTTCCTTTTTTTTTTTTGTGAAATTACATAAAATAATCCTATATACAGTGTTGGAAAAAATATTAGGGACACACATTTCATTATAACGCATGCAGAAATAATATTTTTCTCTGCAGAGAGTTTTTGGTAGAATCCACAGTAAAGTTACGTTATACAACGCGACTTCAAAACGACAATTCCGTTTTATTAGCAAATATTGCCATCGAAAAAAAACTATAAAAATTGTTCACACTTCGTTTTGGGGCTGGAAAAAATAATAGGGACAAAACATGATTTTAAGTGCTTGGTACCTGTTATAGAGCTGATTGTTGATTTAGAAGTGGTAAGTTGTGCATTATTATACTTAATAGAAATTTTTCGCAGCCTCAGAACATTGTTTTATTTTAATTTGTTTATAAAAAAGCGATATTTTTAATATCAAATGACGTCACATGTGACCATAATTTTATTATTTTTTTTTTTCCTAAATTGCCAAAAATTAACAATGTATTTAAAAAAAACAAAATTTATATTCGATGAGAAGTTAGAAAAAGGGTCTATTCCATAGTTTCAAAAACTTCAATTATTGATAGCTATTAAAAAAAAAGTTTTTTTAAACAATTTTTATGCAGTTTTATTGCCTTATAACAAAGGTATCTAAAAATCATCATACCGAAGAAAAAAAACAACTTTGGGTTTTTCATGGCTGAGTTGGAAAAATCCTAGCCAGGTGCTATCAAAAAAACAAGTAAACAAACGAATCAGCTGTTTACTTAATGCCGAAAATGTCGTCTGTTAGGATAAAATTTTTATTTGCATTATTACGTCTATATTCCGGAATTAAGCTGTCGCACACTGCGTTGGTCCATGGACAAAAATCAAAATTTTTTGTGAAACCTAACAATATTGGTATCAATCGGCAGGTAATTGTATTAATAAAATAAAAACAAAATATTTAGGAGAAAGGCTCAGTTTTGGCCACAGTGTTTCACTTCAAAGTTTTTCAAAAAAAAAATCATGTTTTGTTCAATTCGTTTTGGGTTCTCTTAAACAAATAATTATCAAAAATTTGTGTTTTGATTAAACTAAGCGAAGTAAAGTTTTTTATTATAAATAATATTTGAGTAAATAAATAGAATTAAAAAATTTTAGAAAATATATAATTTGATATATATTTTAGTGATTTTAATATATGATATTATCAAATAAAAATCTTCAGAAATTGACAAATATCGACGAAAAAAAAAAAATAAATCCTGTAAAAATAAGTGCCGTTTTTTTTTATCTAGTAGTTCGGATGCTATATAACCAGGAACTGCAAATAACTTTTCCTACTTCGTCCTACAAATATTTTTTATTTATTTTTTGAACAAATGCTTAAAATGAAAAATTTACATAAAAGATAAAATTTATGTTGTTGAGAAGCTTTTTTGTTTTTATTAACACAAATGGTTCTGAATTATGACATAATGACATTTCACATATTAATCCTGGGTATCAGCGGAAATACCTATCATACTCCCATCAAATCATTGTAGCCTTTTTAAAGTAATATTTAATTGAATTGTTCTAATTGTTAAAAAAGTGAGCTTGACACTTCTTAACCATTGCAAGGTATTAACAGTCAGTTCAACTGCACCAAATTTTATCAAAATAGCTTGTATTGCTTGCGAAATTTGACAAGTGTCATGTCCACACAATTTCAGAAAAAATACCTCTATATAATAAGAAACTATAGAAATTAGGTTTAAAATATAATGTTATGTAAAATATAGCATAGGTCAAATAATTGCATATAACGTGATATAAAAATAGTAACCAATTCTAAATAACCAATGTTTGAAATCTTCTATTTGCATTTCCCCAAAATTTAAAAATCGACTATTGCGATATCGATATTTTTTGGGTTTAAATTTAAAGTTACGATAAAAACCAACAATTTAAATTTTACAAATTCTCTGCCAATAATTCTCTGTCAAATAAAAAATTTATGAAGATTCCTTCCATGTAATTTTTCTAAATCTATACTTTTGTAATGAAGCTGAAAAAATAGTTGCCACCTTTTTCTGTTTTTAAAGCCATTTATCCAAAAATTCAGCTTGATCAGAGATACACCCTATCTTTATACCAAATTAATATACTGACATCAAGCTTATGCATATATTATTAGTGATTTTGTTTAAATTATAAAATGTATAAGTAGAATGTTTTTCCATGTAAAAACAACAAATTTTAATAGTAAGTAAAATTGAATTCGTATGTCAGCAAATAATTTCCTTAGGGCAAAACTATGGAAGAATGTGTTTCTTATTTACGAATGTGTTGTATCATCTTCAACAAAATCTTTAGCTTGTTCCTTTGTTACGCAATCAATATGGCTAACTTTGTTCCTGAAGCGAACTCCATAAAATTTGTGTGCATTTTCTAGTAGTTCTGGCCGAAAAGTGGTTGTGATAAACTGAGCTTTGTCACTTAACTCATGAATCATATCAGCTACTGCTTTCCTATGTTGTGCATCAAGAGCCTGTAAGTAAATGATAAAGAAATGAAAACAATATTTGTACATATGTCACGGAATTCAAATAAGAAAAAAAAAATTATTTTTTTATATAAAAATTAAAATTTGATTGTTTGTTTGTCTGTGTGTTCGTATTTTATAGACTCGAAAACCACTTGACCGATTTTGTTGATGTTTCAGAGTATGTGCACTAAGCCAAATAACACTCATCAAAAATCAGGTGGTGCCATGCCCCTAAAACACAAAATTCGATGTATCTCAGTTTGACGCATAGGAATGAAATTTTAAAAACTTTTTTTTTTTTTTTTACTTTGAATTTAAAACATATAACTTATAAAGATCACCGATACAAATGCCATGCAATAAAAAAATTGGACACAAAAGACAAAATACAATAACAATTCTGTAAATATTGCAACATTGAAAAAGAGGAAAAAGAATCAAAACTATTTACGTTAACAAAATTTTATAAATAGAGCTTATGTTGTCTACATCTTCTTTCTTGTCCATCGTTTTCTTTACGTTTCTCCGTATGTGTGATTGTTTTCTCTGTCTCATAAGCTCTATTTATAACATTTTTCTAGCAAAATTAAATAAACAAGAAGATTTCTATAAATCAATCGAAAAACGCCTTAACAAGCTTGAGTTACAAATCGCAAACACAACCAATGTCCAAACCACTTAAAATAATGCTTTGGAATGCCAACGGCCTTCTCAAACATAAAGACGAACTAGAAATAATCTTATTCAAGGAACAAATCGATGTACAATATGTCTTATATCAGAAACTCACTTCACAACTCAAACAAATACCAAATTTAAAAATGAGTTATATCACACTATTCATCCAGACAACTCTGCCAGGGGTGGTACTGCAATATTGATTGATAAAACAATACATTAAACATCATGAAGAAAACCAATTTTCATCGAAAGAGTTTCAAGCCACCACAATAACTTTTGAAACTAATGTTCAAAAGTTATCTTATAAACTTAACAATAAACTTCTAATTGATTGATTGAAGTAGATTCATAATGGGCGGAGATTTTAACGCAAAACACATGTATTGGGGTTCTGGCCTTATTACTACCAAAGGGCATAAGCTACTCAAAGCTCTTCAAGCAACAAGATGTGACTACATATCAACTGGAAAACCAACTTGCTGGCCAACGGACCTAAACAAAATACCAGATTTACTCGATATTTTCATAACAAAGAAGGTTTCAACTCTTTTCCTTCATATAAAAGAGGGACTTGACTTACACTCAGATCATTCTCCGGTTTATCTAGCGCTTACAGAAACACTGACACAAAAAGAAGAAATCCCTATCCTATCAAGATTAGCCTTTCGGACCACTGTGCGCCGGTGGCACACAACAAGGTCGCCTGTTGACAAAACAAAATTAAACAAAATGTCCGATGAACTAAGGAAAGAAATAAGAACGTTCAAAAATGAGTTCCTCAACAATTCTCTTAGGCGCCTATCAAACGACAAAAACACCGACTACTCCCTATGGAAGTCAACCAAAAATCTCAAACGACCAATTACTCAAGTTGCCCAATCAAGAAAAATAACAGCTCATGGGCGAAAAATAGCTAGTGCAGGCAAATTAGGTATTCATTTCTAATTTTGTTGAACATGCACCGATTTTGATCCGACAGGGCTCATTTTGTTCGTAATAAAATTTAAAACAAAACCAACACATTTGTTTTTTCCGGCCTTTCCCCAAAATTTCTTTAGTCCCCCGTGAACCCTCAAAATCGGATAAATTCAATAAAACTGTTCTAAAATGCTTAAAAATGGAAAGTTATGCTATTCACGGGGTTCTCTAGATTGCTGAATCCAAATATGATGTTGGAAAATTAAAAAACTCAAAATGGCGCCCAGAAAACTGCGTACATACCCATTTTAAGCACCAAAAATGGGAAATAATCGTTACAGGGGGTTTTAGCCTAGATGTCTTGTTACATTGAATGAATTTATACGGTCGGTGTGGGATATTGTTTTTTATACTATAAAAAGTAATGATTACCAAAAATTTTTTTGTGTTTTTGATTTGTTTATTATTTAAGCAATAACTATAAAAAGTTAATACAACTCAAAATTAAAAATATTTGTAACATTTTACAAACCATTTTTTCTAAACTAATTTGAGGTCGCTGAACACGAAAAACTCAATTTTTTTTTCCCTTGTGGCCGTTCTCGAGTTATTCGATGATTTCTATTTTCGAGGTTATAGCTTCATATACGTCAATATATTTCTATGATGCCAAGTCCTATCGATTTTATCAAATTGGGTATTCATTTCTAATTTTGTTGAACATGCACCGATTTTGATCCGACAGGGCTCATTTTGTTCGTAATAAAATTAAAAACAAAACCAACACATTAGTTTTTTCCGGCCTTTCCCTAAAATTTCTTTAGTCCCCCGTGAACCCTCAAAATCGGAAACATTCAATTAAACTATTCAAAAATGCTTAAAAATGGAAAATTATGCTATTCACAGGGTTCTCTAGATTGCTGAATCCAAATATGATGTTGGAAAATGAAAAAACTCAAAATGGCGCCCTGAAAACTGCGTACATACCCATTTTAAGCACCAAAAATGGGAAATAATCGTTACAGGGGGTTTTAGCCTAGAAGTCTTGTTACATTGAATGAATTTATACGGTCGGTGTGGGATATTGTTTTTTATACTATAAAAAGTAAAGTTTACCAAAAATTTTTTTGTGTTTTTGATTTGTTTATTATTTAAGCAATAACTATAAAAAGTTAATACAACTCAAAATTAAAAATATTGGTAACATTTTGCAAACCTTTTTTTCTAAACTATTTTGAGGTCGCTGAACACGAAAAACGCATTTATTTTTTTTTCTTGGGGTCGTTCCCGAGTTATTCGATAATTTATATTTCGAGGTTATATCTTCATATACATCAATATATTTCTATGACGCCAAGTTCGATCAATTTTATTTTTCCACGCTGACAAAGACTGATTAATGGCGCTTCTAACAAGTATACCAATGATAATGCTTCGAACAAAATTGACTGAGTTATAGCAGAAAAAAGTTTGAAATTTGACAAATTTTTGAAATTTTTTACATCAACTTCAAATGAAACATTTGGTTTTTGGCATAAAATTTTTTTTAATACTTGTTTTTTAGTAATTTTATTAAATGGCGCATATAATTGCAAACATTTTAAGCCTATGTTGAGTAAAATCGAATGAAATTTCCAAAAGATATTAAGGTTTTAGTGCAATAAGGAAGATGTGAGAATTTTCGAAATGTTCGGCCTGAGTCAACAGATCCAATTTTTTAGCCTCCAGATAGGACACCCTACACTTATTGAACACTTTGAAGATGTTTTAAGTAACTTCTAATCATTCTCTGTAGAAAAACATTGCGGATTGTATCAAAAATATAAATTTTTGAAAGAAATCGAAATTTCCCTATTGCACTAAAAACCTAATATCTTTTGGAAATTTCATTCGATTTTGCTCAACATAGGCTTAAAATGTTTGCAATTATATGCGTCATTTAATAAAATTACCAAAAAACCAGTATTTAAAAAAATTATATGCCAAAAACCAAACGTTTCATTTGAAGTTGGTGTGAAAAATTTCAAAAATTTGTGAAATTTCAAACTATAACTCAGTCAATTTTGTTCGAAGCATAATCATTGGTATACTTGTTAAAAGCGCCATTAATCACTCTTTGTAAACGTGGAAAAATAAAATTGATCGGACTTGGCGTCATAGAAATATATTGATGTATATGAAGCTATAATCTCGAAAATATAAATTATCGAATAACTCGGGAACGACCCCAAGGAAAAAAAATAAATGCGTTTTTCGTGTTCAGCGACCTCAAATTAATTTAGAAAAAATGGTTTGCAAAATGTTACAAATATTTTAAATTTTGTGTTGTATTAACTTTTAATAGTTATTGCTTAAATAATAAACAAATCAACAACCCAAAAAAATTTTTGGTAAACTTTACTTTTTATAGTATAGAAAACAATATCCCACACCGACCGTATAAAATCATTCAATCTAACATGACTTCTAGGCTAAAACCCCCAATAACGATTTTTTCCCATTTTTGGTGCTTAAAATGGGTATGTACGCAGTTTTCCGGGCGCCATTTTGAGTTTTTTCATTTTCCAACATCATATTTGGATTCAGCAATCTAGAGAACCCCGTGAATAGCATAAGTTTCTATTTTTAAGCATTTTAGAACAGTTTTATTGAATTTATCCGATTTTGAGGGTTCACGGGGGACTAAAGAAATTTTGGGGAAAGGCCGGAAAAAATTAATGTGTTGGTTTTATTTTAAATTTTATTACGAACAAAATGAGCCCTATGGGATCAAAATCGGTGCATGTTCAAAAAATTAGAAATGAATACCTGTTTTTACCTAATTTGCCTGCACTAGTTAGAAAGCTTCGAAAACAGTTAAAAATGTATTCTTTTTTTTTTTTGTTTTTCAACTTTAAAGGAGACGAAATTGCATGTACCCGCTTGTACCCAGTCTAAATTTTGAATATAAGTTAGTTGCACCTATTCCCTTGATGAATATATTAGTTTCAACCTGCGCACTGCCGCTCATCTATTTTATTTTAATTTTTTTCAGAATGCCTTTAGTTATATATTTTTTTTTTTATTTTAATTTACATTCGAATTTTTTGCAATGTCTTAAAAAAGTCGTAATTTTATGACATTTCTAGTGATGGATTTTAGAAATGATAGTTAGCGTTTTGTGTTTTAATAAGATTTTTGTCATTCCTTTCCTCAGGGAATGTTTCGAAAACACTTAAGAGAATAACTCGTAGTTTTATTATTTTTCAACTTTAAAGGAGCTGGCATTGCATGTACCCGCGTGTACTCAGTCTAGATTTTAGATATAAGTTAGCTACATCTATTCCCTTGATAAATATAGTAGTTTCAACTTGTTCGTTAGAGCTCATCTATTTTATTTTAATTTTTTTCAGAATACTTTTAATCATTTTTTTATGTTTATTTATATTCGAATTCTTTGCTTAGTTTTTAACTTCTGTTATATATATGTAACAGGTCATTCAATAAGCCCGTAGGATAAGTAAGAACTAGTAAGGGTGTAAAATTTGGCCTGGCCAAACATTAAATACCCTACACTGCAGTGTTTTCAAAATTTTGCTCATATGGAAGGGGCTACGCCCTCGTGTCCGAGTTCACCCAGTTTTTGTTCAGAGCTTGCATTTATAGTTTTTAGTGTCTGAGTGAAAAACGTTTTCAGTATAGCGTTTTGAAGCTTTTGCTTATGTAAGAGGTGCCACGCCCTCTTGTCCGAGATCTTCTAGTTTTAGCGCAATTTTAGTCTTTAGCATTTGAGTGAAGTTTGGTTGGATTATCTCAAAAAACTCTTTCAGTATAGCATTTTGAAACGTTTGCTCATATGGGAGGTGTCACGCCCCCTGGTCCGATTTCACCCAATTTTTGTTGAGAGCTTTCATTTATGATTCTTAGTGTCTGAGTCAAATTTGGTTCGAATATCTCAAAAAACGCTTTCAGTATAGCGTTTTGAAGCTTTTGCTTATATGGGAGGTGTCACGCCCTGTTATCCGAATTTGCTCAGTTTTTTCTCAGAGCTTGCGCATACAATTTTTAGTATTTATGTGTATTTTGGTTGCGTTGTCATGAAAAATACTCAAAGAGTTGAATTTTGAATATATTTTTTGTATGGGCGGTAGGTGTGTCCGTTGACCGATTTCGCTCATTTTCAATCCCCCGAGCTATCTTTGACGACGGAGGCAGTGTACCAAATTTCATTGAAATATCTTGCTCAGTTTTCCCAAAAAGTGTATTTCAACACACAGCCAGCCAGGCACCCAGCCACCCAGCCAGACAGACGGACATGGCTATATCGACTCAGGAGGTGACGCTGATCAAGAATACATAAACTTTTCTATATCTGCTACGCCTCCTTCTCTGCGTTACAAACGGAAGGACAAAGTGAATATACCCTGGGTGTAGGGTATAAAAAAACAAAATTTTGACAAAACTCGATTTTATTATTCAACAAAGTTGCCTTCGAGGGCGATACAACGAGTATAGCGATTTTCCAACTTTTCGATACCACTTTTATAGTACGATTTCTCTTTATCGTCAAAATAGGCCTCAGTTACAGAGAATACTTCATAATTGGACTTTAATTTCTTTCCAGCAAGCATTCTCTTGAAATCTGAAAACAGGAAAAAGTCGCTGGAGGCTAAATCTGGAGAATACGGTGGGTGGACAAGCAATTTGAAGCCCAATTCAGTCAATTTTGCCATCGTTTTCATCAATTTGTGACACAATGCATTGTCTTGGTGAAACAACACTTTTTTCCTTTGCAAATGTGGCCGATTCTTTGCGATTTCAGCCTTCAATCGATCCAAAATTGCACAGTAATAGTCGCTGTTGATGGTGGTTCCTTTTTGGAGATAGTCGATGAATATTATTCCCTTCGCATCCCAAAATACAGACGCCATTACCTTACTGGCCGACTGTTGCGTCTTTGCTCACTTTGAATTCGGTTCGTTGACTGCTGTCCACTCAGCTGACTGTATTTTGGATTTTGGTGTGTAATTGTGAAGCCATGTTTCATCCATTGTCACATATCGACGATAAAATTCGATTTTATTGCGGCTTAACAGCGCCAAACACTCCTCTGAAGCATCAATTCGTTGTTGTTTTTAGTCTACTGTGAGCTCACGCGGCACCCACTTTGCCCTGAGCTTTTGCATACCCAAATGTTCATGTAAAATGGTAAAAACACTACCATCTGATATCTTTACAATTTCAGCTAGCTCGTGCACCTTCAACTTGCGATCGTTCATAACCAATTTGTGGATTTTTTTTATGCTTTCTGGAATAACAGTCTAATTTGAGCGTCAACTGCGCTCTGCATTATTTGTACTGGTACAGCCACGTTTAAATTCAGCAATCCACTTTTCTACCATTTGTCTCGATGGAGCAGGGTTCAGATAATGTTTATCAAGTAATTGTTTGGTTTCCACTGCATTTTTTTCATCAAAAAGCAATGCTTTATCAAAGCTCGAAATTACCTTTTTTTCTTTTTTTTTTCACTAACAAAAGTTGCTTCACACAAAATGCTATAACTCACGAATCAATAGTCAGATTGCTGTCAAATTTATACACGTATTGTTTGAAGGTTAGTACTAAATAAAAATTGTATAGAAAAAATTCTAGAAACGTTATCTATGTGTCATCCTACGGACTTATTGAATGACCTGTTATTTAAAAAATTCGAAATTTTGTGGAATTATATGCCTGCAACCGTGCACAAAATACTAATACACAGTACGAAAGTAATCAAAACCGCATTGCTCCAATAGGGCAGCTTTCAGAAGAAACCCAGGAAGCGCGGAACGAAGATTGCCGACGTGGTCGCGCTTAGCCACGAATAAGGATTTTTTATCTATGTTACTCTTAACTTCTGATCCTTTTATAAACTCCTTAAGAGAAATACCAAAAACACGAAATAAATTGTGTGCAGAGGTCTTAAAACGAATTATCCCTCCTACAATAGTTCCACAATTACAACCAAATATCGTGCCAGAACCTGAGGACAAGGGCGTACGCAAGGGGGGCAGCTGCCCCCCCTAGCTCTAGCTTTAGAGTTACAAATATATCATATTCATTCATTTTTACAGTAGTTTTTACAATTTTTCATATTAAAGCCAAATAAAACACGATTTTTTGGACAATAGTTTATACAAAAACACTTTTTATCTTTACTATACTTTTTATTTATTTAATTGCAAACAATTTGATAGTAAAATCGGATAATATTTTAAAAAGTTATTAAGGTTTCACAGAAGTAGGACTATTCGTTTTCTTATCGAAAAAATAAACAGGTACAAAAAAATGTTTTTTGCTCATAACTTTTCTTCTCAGAAGGGATACCCAAAGCTGCTTAAAACTAAAGACTATGTTTTTGCAAAAAATGCTGCGTTAAAAAATTCAAATTTTTTTTTGTGCGGGTATAGATAATATCCGGTTCCAAAAGTCGATTTTTTTTATGTTTTTCAATTACGTGGTCGGAAAAACATTCGTTTACGAATAAAATGTATAAGGCTTAAAATGCTTAAAATCGTTCAAAGTATCAAAGTATTTTATACATTTTTTCAGACCTTTTTTAACTTTTCAAAAATTGGTCAAAGAAACAGAAAAAAAAATTTCCAAAAACTTTAAAAAAACTCGCACGTGTACTTTGTACGATTCTAAGCATTAAACATTATACAATTTTTTTGCTTCATAAAAATCGACCCAGTTTATTGTACCTGTTTATTTTTCCGATAAAAAATCAAAATGGTCTTACTTCACTGAAACCTTAATAACTTTTGAAAATATGATCTGATTTTAGTAAATTTGGGCTTAAAATATTTAAAATTAAATACACTTATAAATAAAAATAAAAAAAATATTGCAAAATTGTAAAAAATTACTATGAAAATTAACTTTTCGCTCAGCTTTGACTTTTAACTTTAACTCAGCCAATTTGAATAGGATTTTAGTTATTGATACATTTAAAAGAAGCGTAAGAAACTTTTTCTTTAAAATAGTGTATATATAAAAAAATTCGATCGAAATTGGGTTTCTCGAAATATTTTTTTATAAATTTACAGCTATAACCTCAAAAATCGAAAGTGTCGATTACACAGGACCACAAAAAAATAAAATCCTGTAGTAGAAAGTTGAGGTACTATACGATATGGTTTTCAATGTGCTAAAAACGAATCCGAGGTCAGAATTCAGCCATCACCCTCAGATTTTGAGATATACTTGCTTAAAGTTGCAGGAAGCACTGTTTTCAGGCTTATGGTGCAGTTCCAGGAAACGATGTAGTTCCATATTTTCAATAGAATCAAATGGCCATAATCTTCCTTATAAAACTCTGCCTTCTAACTTTTCCGATTGGACTCTTACTTTCAGAGTTATCTTACTTTGAAGTAAAGGGTCATCATTTTTATATGTTAAATGGATTTTACGCTACAAATATAATGTAGTGCTTTGTATGGGGGTTGAGATACGTTTACTTCAAACGGTGATATTTCCGGAAGAAAAAGTCCAATCGAAAAAATTAGAATGTATAGTTTTATAAGGAAGATTATGGCCATTTGATTCTATTGAAAATATGGAACTACATCGTTTCCTGGAACTGCACCATAAGCCTGAAAACAGTGCTTCCTGCAACTTTAAGCAAGTATATCTCAAAATCTGAGGGTGATGGCTGAATTCTGACCTCGGATTCGTTTTTAGCACATTGAAAACCATATCGTATAGTACCTCAACTTTCTACTACAGGACTTTTTTTTTGTGGTCCTGTGTTATATATAGAACGGCTCCTTGGAAAAAAAAAAAAATTAATGCGTTTTTTGGAGTCAGCCACCTCAAATTAGTTTAGAAAATATGGTTGGCAAAAAGTTACACACTCAAATTAGTTATTTTTGATGTAGTGTGATATGTATTTAAAGGATAACATACTTACCTAAGCAAATTTTTATTAAGAAAGTTATCTAAGTACCTTCATAAGTTATTATGAACTTTTATTTAATATTTTAGTGCACAAAAATATACAGCCCTTACATTGAAATTTCTCAAAAAAAAAAAAAAAAGTTTCGCAAAATTTGAGTTTGCCCTCCCCCCTAGATGAAATCCTGCGTACGCCCTTGCCTGAGGAAGATTATATTGTATCAGATTCATCGGATGAGATTGACGATGAAACTGGTTAGGCAATTTGAAGTTGAAGTAAGCTGAAACCGTTTCATACTTTAATATGTTATCACTAATATAATTACTTAGTGATGGGAACTATCGAATAAAAACTATCGAGTTATTCGATAGTTTGCAAAAATTCATTCATTCGATTGTTTGGAGAAAATCATTCATGAACGATTTTTAGTAATGAACGAAAACGACTGAATGCAAAAATCATTCATGAACGATTTTTAGTAATGAACGAAAACGACTGAATGAATAAATCATTCATGAACGATTTTTAGTAATGAACGAAAATTATTGAATTCTTTTGTTTTTAGCTATGAATAAGTAATGAACGAAAACGATTGAATTGATTTTGTTTCACCCTATGGCTTTTCCAGAGCTTTCTCCAAGGCTGGCCAAATCAATAACGACAGAAGAAAAAGACTAAAAGGGCAAAAGTTGGATGAAATTATTTTTTTAAACAGCAATCTTGGCTTTCAATAGTTTACTTTAGTTTTTTTAACTTTTTAAGAAAAATGTATTTGTTTTAGTCACTTACTGTTTTTTTCATTAAAAATTTGCATTCAATGTATTAAATATACTTAAGGGGACATTCGCTTTTGTAATTGAAAACAAAAAAACACTTTTTAAAAATTTTATTATGATAAACTATTATATTTATTGACAAAATCTCTTTTGAAAAAAAATGAAAAATATTTTATTTTTTTTATTTTGAGTTTCCCTTGGCTGCTGTATTGGGCGTCATCCAAAAGTTACTTTTCAAACTGGTAGGAAATTTTTCTCCGAATCTACCCGACAGATTTTAAAAAACCAAAAAGCATTCGATTACTCATAAAAAATATTAAACAATAAACCTCTAAGTTTTAAAAAATATGCCCCCCTTTTTTTACGGGGCATTTTTTGAGGTTAAGTCCCTCAATTTTTTCGCATTTTTCATAAATATTCACACAAAAACTTCAAAATATAAAAAAGTATGAATTTTAAAGGCTTATTGTATAGTTTTGGGTCTCAAGAATAAAATCCATTTTGAATTTTTCAAAAATCTGTTACAGGAGCTCTAAAATATTTCCTACCGTTTAAAAAGTAACTTTTGGATGGCGCCCTTTACATATTCATATTTCTTAAACAGTGTTTAATAATGTCCAAAAGAAATTTTGTCAATAAATATAATAGTTTTTTCATAATAAAAGTTTTAAAAAGTGTTTTTCTTTTCAATTACAAAAGCGAATGTCCCCTTAATAAATCTCTTAGCTAAGTGAATTTAATAAATTTTGAATAAAATAATTCAACAAAAAAATTTAATACATTTTAGGTCATATTTTCTTTAGTTTTCGGCTATACATTTTATACTAAATAAGTATATACAGTTTTTTTAAATCCTTAGTACCTTATTTTAGTGAATGATATAAATTCTAAATGAGGGAATTCGCCAGAAAATTTCATTCAGTAAAATCGTTCATGAACGAAAAAAATCATTCGATAGTTAAATTCATAGCCGAAATAATTCGATAGTTCCCATCACTATAATTACTAATACATTTGTATCGTACTGATCAATTATTACGATCATTTGCAAAAAAAATAAATGTTGGTTTTTATACTTTTTCCAACATAAAAAAATTCTGTTTTATTTCTTTTGTGATTTTTTGTTTATTTTTTTTTTAGAGAACTATTAGTGATTTTTAGAGGGTTAGAACAATTCAACAATACGGCAGTTGTATTCTGTAGAACGATTTTATTGTAAGTAAAGAAAATATTTGAAAATATTTTCTATTTTGAAATATTAGAACATGACATACCAAAACATAAAAAAGTACAGTAGAAATAATAAAGTAGGTTAAAGTGTTACATTTGATTATTTTCAACACTTCCCCTCAAATGGAATCTTGTATACCTATATATTATTAAGATTTTACTTGTTTAAAATTTCAGTCATGCCAAGTTCCTTAATGCAGTTGTAGTGCTTTGGGCCTGATAATCCTTTTGTAAGAATATCAGCCGGCATTTGGTCAGTTGATATATATTGAATTTTTATCTCTCCACTATTCACGGTTTCACGTACAAAATGATGACGGCACCCTGGTTATCGTTAAAAATTACTGTTGCCTCCTGGTGGCCTAAAATTTCGGCCAGAAAACGTCTCAGGTGTATAGCTTCCTTTGTTGATTCGGAGAGTGCCATATAATCTGCTTCGGTGCTTGACATTGCAACGGTTTCTTGTTTGCGAGACTCCCAACTTATAGCTGCATTCGCTAAGTTGAAAGCGTACCCAGTGTACGATCTTCGGTCATCGATATTTGCACCCCAGTCAGCGTCAGTGTATCCAACAAGTGATTGCCCAGATTTTCGATACACCAAGCTAACATTTACGGTTCCTTTTAGATAGCGCAAAACTCTTTTTGCTGCTACCCAATGCTGCTTTCCATAGTTCGTGTTATATTGACTAAGAACACTTACCGCGTGTGCGATGTCTGGTCTTGTTGAAACAGCCAAATACATCAGCGAACCAATAAGATTCTGGTATGGTAGTTATGGTAAGGAGAATACATACATACATACATGGTAGATTCTCAGCTTCTCTCTTCTCGTCTTCGGTTGTTGGACTCATTGCTTTTGATAGTTTTTCGTTTGGATTTATTGGAGTTGCAACGCTTTTACAATCTTCCATATTAAATCGATTTAGTTCATTTCTTACGTATTTTGCTTGTGACATTGTGATTTCGTTATGTTCACAGTTCTGTTTGAATTCGATTCCAAGGCAAAAGTTGAGCAGACCCAAGTCCTTCATTTCAAACGAACTTGCTAATTCGGCTTTGAATTGATACCACTTCTGTCGATTATTCGTTGCAACAATCAGGTCATCCACGTATATTGCTACAATTATAATGTGATCATTACTTTTCTGCATGTAGATACATGGATCTGACTTCAGCGGTTGAAATTGTAGTTCCTTTAACTTTTCGTCTAACTTCTTGTACCACTGTCGGCCGGATTGCTTCAAACAGTAAAGTGCTTTTTGTATTAAACAAACTTTATCTTCGGCGTATTCATTAAGTTCATCTTTATCCAATATTTCGTTGAATTCTTTAGGTATTCGCATGAATATTTTTTCTTCGATATCACCATTTAAATATGCGGTGACGAAATCCAATTGATGCACTTCGAGTCCCAGTTCAACTGCGAGTGCCATTAACATACGAATTGATACTATTCTTGCGACGGGAGCAAGAGTTTCGTTGAAATCAATACCTGGTATTTGCGTAAATCCCTTCGCTACAAGTCTAGCCTTGTGTCGGTCGATAGAGCCATCAGCCTTATACTTCGTGCGCAGGACCCACTTAGATTCGATGATCTTCTTACCTTTAGGGAGGTCGACGATTTTCCAAGTTTGGTTTTTCTTCAATGCATTGTATTCGCTTCTCATAGCTTTACGCCATTCGTCTGCCTCTGGACTGGACAATGCTTCCGCGGTTGTTTGAGGGTCATTGTGATCAATCAAACCAACCACATTGCAATCGCCGTCAATGCATTTTTCTGGTAAATTCTCGTTTATTGCCACCATATTGAATAACTTACATGGCCTTCCTCTTTTTCCGGTGAGAATCTTCTTAGGCCTCCCTGGTCCGCGCTTCGTAGTCATTGGTGTAGCGTAATCTTCTGGTTCGTCAATGTCTTCTGTTGGAGTGGTGTACTCTTCTTCTTCCCGTTCATAATCATTGACTTCTTCGTCACTTACTTCGACATTATCGATTTCTTTTCTGACGTTTTCTTTGTGTTTTTCTTCAGGTTTCTTTTCCGAATCTAAATTCATATACCACTCCGGGGTTTCTTGAAACACTTCATCGTCCATAAATTCTGCGTAGTTCTTCTCAGGTTGGTATAAATTCGTAAATGTTACATCTCTACTTCGCAACACTTTCCTTGCTTCTGGATCCCATAGCCTGTATGCCTTTGATTGTTCAGAGTATCCAATGAATATGCATTTTTTAGATTTAGGATAAAATTTTCCTCTTCTTTTTGATTTAATGAGCATGTACGCGGTCGCTCCAAATTTTTGAAAATAACTGACTACTGGAGTTCTTCCTGTCCATAATTTAAATGGAGTTTCGCCTCCAAGACTTCGTGATGAGCATCTGTTTCGGATATGATTTGCAGTAAGGATTGCCTCTGCCCAGAAACCTGGAGAAAGTCCAGATTGAATCATCATACAGCGGCCCATTTCAACCAGCGTTCTATTTTTTCTTTCGGCAACGCCGTTTTGTTGCGGCGTGTATTCTACGGTGAGTTCGTGTTTGATGCCTTCGTTCTTTAGAAAATTCTCCAATATTTCACTCTTGTTCTTCATAAAATAGATCTCGCACCACTTTGTTTTGTCGTCAATAAACGTTACGAAGTAGCGAGAACCACCGAGTGAGTTTACACGCATGGGACCACACACATCCGTGTGGACCAGTTCAAGGATTTCGGTGGACTTTGTGTTTGATATCGGAAATGGCTTCTGTGTCTGCTTCCCTTTAATACAAACATCGCAAACGGGTAGACTTTCGTTAACTCTCGCATGATCTCTTTCAGATCTTTCTCGTTCAAATGGCCAAAACGCTCGTGCCACTCTTGTAATGATGTAGATTGTGCTACTCTGCATTCTTCGGAAACTTCTTCTACGTGGCATAAGTCTTTTTGTCTGTATGCTACCATCATGTTGTCGCCAGTTTCTGGATTAAGTACGATGGCCTTTTTTCTTGTGAAAGCAACTTCGAATCCATGATTATTTTGGACACTGATAGTAGATTTGAACGGAGATCCGGGACGTACAAAGTATCTTCTAGTTTTGCTGTGATACCTTCAGTTGTCTTTAATCTGACGATTCCGTTTCCTTTAATATTGGTTGATCCATTATTTGCTAAGTGCAACACATTAGTCTTCGCGTCCTTTAATTCGTCAAACTTTTTCTTATCTGCACACATGTGCGAGGACGCACCCGAGTCCAAACACCATATTTCTCGTTCACTGTTGACTTGCATGGCAACTTCAGCATTTCGGGATGATTCCTGAAATTTTCCATCCTTCGATTTAGTGGTAAACCCTTTTGACTTGCAGTCCCTCGCTTTTTGGCCAATTTTACCACACGAGTGACAAGCGTACTTAAAACTTTTCTTTTGATTGGGATTTTCCAATTTTCGGTTGTCATTTTTACCATTCTTGTGTACAAACATTGCATCTGGTGTGCCTTCACTGGTATTTCGCCTTCGAGCTTCAAATTCTTCTAAGAGCTTTACCTTTAAGGCTTCTGGTTCAGGAAGCTTTTCTTGAGTTTCTATAGCAATTCGAAAAGATTCATACTCGTCGGGGATGCTATACAGCAGGAGGATCGTCAGAAGATCGTCTATAATTTGTAGCTCCATTTCGTTAATTTTATCGACTGTGTCAAAAAATTTTCGTATGTGGTCACGTATGTCTTCCCCATTTTTCATTTTGAGTAAGACAAGTGATTTCAGCAGCATCGCTTTGCGAGCTGGTCCTTTGGATTGATAAATTTGGTGCAATTTATCCCAAATGTCCTTTGACGTGGTGCAATTTTTAATTTGCTTTAATTCTGTGGGAGCTATTGTTAAAATAAGATCCGATTTGGCCTTTGCATCATCGGACTCCCATTCGGTAACCTTTTCTGCTGGTGTGCTTGGTTTCACGCACGTTCCACTTACGTACTTCCACGCATCGTTCTTAATAAGAAGAGCTTCGACCTGAATCTTCCACGTGTCGAAATTCTCCTTTCCGAGAGGCTCAATCTTGACGTTGGTGTAACTCATATTGAAATTTCATCTGCTTGATTGTTGAAAATTGAAATTATATTTTCGCACGTTTTGTCCACTAAAATGCGCAGTGGAAGCGTGCTGGGCCCATAACCTGTGATTTTTAGAGGGTTAGAACAATTCAACAATACGGCAGTTGTATTCTGTAGAACGATTTTATTGTAAGTAAAGAAAATATTTGAAAATATTTTCTATTTTGAAATATTAGAACATGACATACCAAAACATAAAATAGTACAGTAGAAATAATAAAGTAGGTTAAAGTGTTACATTTGATTATTTCCAACACTATTCAACGATATCAATTTTTGCAGGTTCAGACCCCTCTATTAAGATCTTTTTCCTATATAAATAATACATGAATTGAAAATATTGAAATAAAATAAAATTAATCTGTATGAAAACCCCCACCCAATGAGCAATTCCTGGTTACGATGGTGATCTATGCCGAATAAGAAAAAATGTTTCAGACAAAAGTGTCGTATTTTTGTACGTAAAATCCAAATCCACAATAAAAATTGAGAGTTTCCATATCAAATTTTGGAGTTTCTTTCGTCAACCGCGGGAGGAGACGTGTAGGGGGTCAAATAATATGTCGTAACAAGGCTGTTAGGAAATACTACATTATTTTATATTATTAAATATTAATCTGTTATTATTTTAAGGGGACATTCGCTTTTGTAATTGAAGCAAAAAATACTTTTTAAAAATTTTGAAAAAACTATTATATTTATTGAAAAAATTTCTTTTGGAAATTGTTAAATATCGCCTAAGAAATATGGAAAATTTTTTTTTATTTTTAGTTTACCTTGGCTGCTTTAGAGGTCGTCATCCAAAAGTTACTTTTTAAACGGTAGGACATGTTGTAGATCTGGCTCCCGGAAATAACGCCATAGGAAATAACGCCAGAAAATTTTTTGGAAATAACGCCTGGCATTAATTTATGGAAATAAAGCCAAAAACTGATTAGGAAACAACGCCAGAATTTTTGGAAATAATGCCAAAGGAAATAACGCCATAGGAAATAACGGCAGAAAATTTTTTACAAATAACGCCAGAAAAATCTGCATACAAAATTCTGGCGTTATTTCCATTTTGTTTTGGAAATAAAACCAAAAATTAACTAGGGAATAACGCCAGAAAAGTTTTTGGCTTTATTTCCAATACAAAATGGAAATAACGCCAGAATTTTGTATGCCGATTTTTCTGGCATTATTTCCAAACAATTTTCTGGCGTTATTTCCTATGGCGTTATTTCCTATGGCGTTATTTCCTTTTTCTAAACTACATTATTTTTGGAAACAACGCCATAATTTTTGGAAATAACGCCAGAAAAGTTTTTGGCTTTATTTCCAAAACAAAATGGAAATTTTTCTGGCGTTATTTCCAAAAAATTTTCTGGCGTTATTTCCTATGGCGTTATTTCCTATGGCGTTATTTCAGGGAGCCGTAGATCTCCTGTAACAGATTTTTGAAAAATTCAAAATGGATTTTATTCTTGAGACTCAAAACTATACAATAAGCCTCTAAAATTCATACTTTTTTTATATTTTGAAGTTTTTGTACGAATATTTATGAAAAATGCGAAAAAATTGAGGGACTTACCCTCAAAAAATGCCCCGTAAAAAAAAAGGGGAGGATATTTTTTAAAACTTTCAGAGGCTTATTGTTTAATATTTTTTATGAGTAATCGAATGCTCTTTGGTTTTTTAAAATCGGTCGAGTAGATTCAGAGAAAAATGTCCTACCAGTTTGAAAAGTAACTTTTGGATGACGCCCTCTACAGCAGCCAAGGGAAACTAAAAATAAAAAAAAAATTCTTTCATATTTTTTGGACAATATTTAACAATGTCCAAAAGAAATTTTGTCAATAAATATAATAGTTTTTTCATAATAAAGTTTTTAAAACGTGTTTTTCTTTTTTCAATTACAAAAGCGAATGTCCCCTTAAGAACTTAGTTGAAGTTGAATTATTGAAACCATTACGTTAAGACATAGCATAAAAAAAATCTGTAATGCATTAAATTGTTTGGCCATCTGGCTTATTGTGTTACCATGAATCAATAAATTAAATTAAATTGAATTAATTAAAAAAAAATAATAATAATTTGGTAAGATGTTGAGGTTACATACCTGATCAATTTCGTCAAAGAGATAAAATGGAGCAGGATCACATTTTTGTATAGAAAATATTAAAGCTAGTGCGACTAATGATTTTTGTCCGCCTGATAATTGGTTCATTTCCCTCATTTCTGCGTCAATGCCAGTAAATGAAACTCTGATACCAATTCCAGTAAATGCATCTGAGTTGGCTACTTCCCTTTCAACTTCATCATCATTACTGTCTTTTGTTTTCAATATAAGATAACCAGCTCCTTGTGGAACAAGCTTTTTGAATACTTTTGTAAAATTTTGGGCAACTTGTTTGAAAGTAAACTGTATAGCCTCAACTTTTTGCGTTTCAAGAGACTGCATCAGTTCTCTAATTTTTTCATCTCCTACGTCCAATTCTTCTTTTCTTTTATACAGCTTTTCTTTTTGCTCTGAAAAACTTAGAAACTGATCAAGAGCTTTTTTGTTTACATGGTTATACTTTTTTAAATGCTGGTTAGCTTTTTCAAGTTCTTTAAATAAATTTTTAAGTGACATTTTGTTATAAATTGATTCAACTTGTGGCAAAGCTCCAAGGCTTGCTATTTTTTCGGTACATTCGTCAACTTTTTGGTTGAGTAAATTTTCTTTTGCTGTCCATTTTTCAATTTTTTTTGAATCTTCATTTATTTTTTCCTCAGCTTCTTTTTCCTTTTGAATCCATGTCTCTAATTCGAGCTGCAATGACTTTTGGAGTTTAACTGCTTCTTGAACTCTGTTTAAGCAAAACAAAAGATTTGTTTATAACTGTCAAATTTTTATACAAGTTATTGGGTTTTTAATTATTTGGTAATTTAATTTATTTTTTAAAAAAAGGTATTTATTTTTCAAAATTCAAAATTCAACTAAACTTTTAATAAAAAATATTGATTTTTAAAAAATAAAAAATCAATGAAGACTAACATAAAAATTATACAGTAAATTAAAGTAGAGCAACCACAACTACCCCCTTTATTTGGTAATTTAATTTATTTTTTAAAAAAAAAAGGAATTTATTTTTCAAAATTCAAAATTCAACTAAACTTTTAATAAAAAATATTGATTTTTAAAAAATAAAAAATCAATAAAGACTAACATAAAAATTATACAGTAAATTAAAGTAGAGCAACCACAAAGTAAACTTAAAAAAGGTTTCTTTGTTGACATTTTCTTGGTAAATTGTAAATATATTAAGCTGCAGATCGGTGTAAATGAAAATTGTGTTTTTATTTTTTAATTTTCAATTTAATTATTTGTTAATAAATACATATTTCGAGTTGCATAAGAAGTCATCATCAGAGAAAATTAAAATAAAAATACACAAACATAATATTTAACAAGGTTTTGTATTTCTGGTCGTAGCCTAATAGCTTAAACGCTATTGGAGCGTGCGACAAATTTCGCCGGACGAATATTCGCTGTCAATGAAAATTCGTCGAGTAAGTTCGCTATGTTAAGTTCGAGCAGAGCTGTTCTTATTTTGAATTATTAATGTCTTCTGTTGACAATTTTGATTATGTTAAAGGCATATCTGAGAATTCATATGCGTTTTCTTTTATTTTTTTCAACATTTTCTTCAATGACCTGCCAAATTTTTATTGGTTTTATTTTATTGTGTTCCAAAATATTTTTTTTTTAACAAAATATAAAAAAATGTCAAAACTCCTATGATAACTCTTAGATTCAAATTGAATGCCAAAATAAGTCATATCAGTTTTCTGATGACAAATCATTTGTATAATACATTTATATTCATGCTATCAGAGTTGCAAATTTGACAACTCATAAGAATTTCTGTATGACTTTTCATAAAGTCCCAAATAAACTCAAATAAAAATTATTTTAAGCTTTTCGTTTAAGTCTAAAAATTTTAATATAAAATGTGTTTTTCCGAGAGAAATTCGTCGTGCGCTTTAATTAGGTTTATTATTTTGGGCGAACAGCACAAATTGACACTTGGAAAGTTTTTTGGGTTAAATTAACCTATAGACGCCTCGTAAACGAAGTACTGCAACAAATTGAAGATAAAGGAATTCACTTAACAGCATATGCGGACGATCTAGTTATTTTATCGACTGGTATCTGCCTAGATACAATTGCGAACTGGTTATTGACAGCGCTTCGTATCTGAACATAATGGGCAACCAACTGTCGGTTAAATATTAACCCAACCAAATCCAAACTAGTACTTTTTACCAAAAGAAGGAAGGTTCCGGTCTTCACGTTACCATGATAGTGCAAAATTCTTAGGAATAATACTAGACTGGAAACTAAATGTCAAAAAAAGACTTAAAAAGGCTTATGCGGCCTTCTATTCATGTCAGAAATTAATTGGGTTAGAATGGGGCTTTTAGCCGGGGCTAATTCATTCATTAGACCGATATCACAGTGCAACAAGAAATTCTTTCCCGAATGAATCCAACGAGAAATAAAACTAGGCCCATAGACTAAAAAAACCTCTGAATTACACAAGTTTACAAAAAAAAAAAAAATGTCATGGCGTTTTGACCAGACTATGTGCTTCCTAGGGACTTTGACGTCCTGAATCCGAATCCCGGGTCCGTTTTTTTTCCAGAACGTCTGCGAAAAAATATTTAAATAATGATAAATTCGCTAAAATTCTGAAACTAATTTTTTATCATTGAGTTCTTAGTCCTTAAAAAGAATATGTGATCAAAAAGGGTATCTCGGACCCAGTTTCGGAGATATATCCATCGGAAGATCCGGATATATCTTCTATGAGTTGGGAACCCCTGGATGGATTCGTAAAATATTGATGTCATATGAAAGGCATTTCGACAGCCTATAAAAATGTCTTGAGCAAATTTCGAGAAAATTTGTGAAATTTTTCAACTACAACAACAAATAAATCAACAACACCAACAACAACAATAAAATACCTTTCATATGACACCAAAATTTCCAAATCCTTCCAGGGGTTCCCAACTTATAGCGGTTTTCATACAAGATATATATTCTAATCTTCCTATGGCTATATCTCCGAAACTAGGTCCGAGATAAACTTTTTGATCACATAATCTTTTTAAGGCCTAAGAGCTCAATGATTAAAAATTAGTTTCAGAATTTTAGCGAATTTATTACTAAACGACACATGAACCCCATTTTGACCTCCATATGACCTTGAAATCTTTTGTCTCAGACGTTCTGGAAAAAAACGGACCCGGGATTCGGATTCAGGACGTCCAAGTCCCTAGGAAACACATAGTCTGGTCAAAACGCCATGACATTTTTTTTTTGGTAGCCTGTGTTATTTGGTAATATTAGCTCGAATTTTTTTATGACTCCTTGAAGTTTGCACTCTTCGTATGGAACTTTTTCACCGTTAATTATTTGTAAGACAATAAAATACTTAGTTAAACTTATGAAATAATTAAGTGGAATTGGGTATTAAAACAAGGTGAATATTGTAAGTTATTTCCGGTTTAGTGGAAGCTGATGTTTTTTCAGGTTATACGTGGGCATATAGCAGCCCTATCCTAGGCAACACTAAGTGGATTATCACGAGAAATACGTTCTTGTTTTAATTTATTTTTCAAATTTTATTTTTTTTTTTTTTTTTCAAAACGTATACAACTTCTGACAAATAATTTTTATTTTGACAGTTCCGCCCAGAAGAAATTTGTCTGGGTAAAAATTGAAAATTTTATTTGGAGGGGAAATGATCAGCTTTTTTTATTCTCATTTTTAAATTTTTGTTTCAACGAACGCTTTTTGTGGTAAAACTTTATGAATATTTACAAATATTTATAAAGTTTTTTTTGAACGAACGGTTCTATTGTAAGTTTCTCGTTTACGGAACGAATATTTGAAACATCCTTGAGATTTCGTCGGCTGAGTATTATTTTGCCGTAAACGCAACTTCGTTGAAAAAGCTAAAGCACATAACTTGAGTAGAGACGAGCACATGTTAAGATGGCATGAATCCAAACCCTTCCGCTATAGCCGTTTTATAAGATTTCATGATATCATTTTAGAGTGGCCATAACTTTGCAAAGAAAAATCGTAGATGACCACTCATCACTTTTTTGGAAAGGGGAAGAGCAAGATGTGCTAGTGCACTTTACGGAATAGAGCAGAAAAAATCCTTGCTTCCTTGAACTTAATTTGAAAAATAGCAAAAACGTCGTTTTTTGCACATTTAGATTAGGATACCTCGAAATCCTGAAGAGGTAGATGGATTCTGTGGCCAGTTTTGGAATCAGCACAACAAAATCTATTGGAATCATTTTTTTAAACTAGGAAAAATTCACGTTCCAGGTTTGTACGCACATCGATTAAAGTGGTTCAAAACTGTCAACATGTTTTCGAAATGGTTTTTTGCTCATTATTTTTTTATGGTGAGAAGTTTGGTAAACTTGTTCACATATTTGAATAGAGGAAAGGTTAATCTTCCGTTTGGTTCATATTCCTTGTTGGTCATGTAATCAGAACGGACGCTATAGCAAACATGTTGACAGTTTTGCTTCTTACTGTATATGGGTGATTCTTAGATAACTGTGCTTTTTCGAGTTGTAAAATTGGCAGATAATTTTTTTGGATTTTTGCAACTTTCTTCATGCTATCTTGTGTAAACACACTCTTAAAACTCACCTTTTAAGTAGATCAACTACAAGTATGAATTTACGGCTTTGAGGTCGAAATTAAGAAATTTTGCTGCCACGTTTGTGACCAAATTGCCACGTTTGTGACATTTTAGCCACAATATGGAAAAATTATGGTTTTGAAGCGTTTTGATGAGAGATATATTGCATATAATGACAAATTTACACTTCAAGACTAATTTTGTTACAGTGTCATGTCTCCAGAGGTCCATTTTTTTAAACCCTATCGCCCTAAAGATCAACAATGGTTTCCTGTTCTCTGTTTTTATAGCCGTTTATGGTGGATTAGGACCTCCTAATTACGAATCTGATCTTGATTTATTTCTATTACATCAGTATCCTTAGTTATCCTTGCTCAAAAGTGAAAAAAAAGGATACCTCTCAATAACACACAAGGGATTTTCTGGACCGAAAAATTAACAAAAATGGTAAGTTTTATTGTTTTTATCAAAAATATAATTTATCACAAAAATTCTAAGCCCTTGCAGACTAAATTCGGATGAAAAACTAAGGCTCTATTGTAGATTTAGTGAATGAACAGATGAAATTTTGATTCTGTGAATTTGCAAAGCGGTAGTTTAGTAGGGTCATTCACTAAATCTAGCATAGAACTGTCATTTTTTATGCGATTATGGTCTGCAAGGTCATGAAATTTTTGTAATTAAATATGTTATTATTAAAAATAATAAAACTTGATTTTTTGTAACTTTTGGGTCTCGAAAAATCTTTTGTATGTTATCGAAAGATATCCTTATTTTAAACGCTTATAACTCGAAAGCTGGGAATGCAATTGAAAAACGATAAATTATGTCTTGTTGACAATAAATTTGGCTGTCTGAATCCATTGACAAAAATTAATTTTACTTGTTGTTGTTTTTGTTCTATAGCTTTAAGTAGATGTCAAAACAGTGATTTTTTCACTTTTGAGCAAGGATAACTCAGGATTCTGATGATGTAGAAAAATTTTTGTATTAAAAACATAATTAATAGCCTTCAACTTAACATCTGTATACTCAAACTTTACACAAAATACGTTTTTTTTGCAGACTGATAAAAAGTGCCACGTTTGTGACATTTTTGATGCGTCACGTTTGTGACATTTTTGTAGTTTATCGTTCACTGTAAAGCACGCTTTTGAGTTCAAGATTTTTCCGAAAGAATTTGGGGTCATGTATGCAAATCCTACAAAAAAATTGTTTCATGCATTAAATAAAATATATTACCTGGGAGTGCCGAGTGCCACGTTTGTGACCATAATTTAAAAAAAAAACTGCTTTTGTTTATAAACTGCCCTATAAAACGCAAACATATTTCTTTTTGGACTCGTCTTGACATGATGACCTTTGGGTGATGGATAGTGATCAGAACTAATGCATATGTATTGCAATCTATTGACTGAAACAGTAGTACCATGCAGTAGTAGCATTATGCTTTCAAGAATTTTTTTTTTCCAAAACTAGGGGACAGTTTTCAATTCGAAATTGTGCCCTCTAAAAATTATTTAAAACTGCAGATGAGCTCAGAATATTGTAGCCTTGAGTATTTACTTAATATATGTAGCAACTTGTTTTCTGTTCTATTTCCGTTTTTTGGTCGTTTTTCATCGTTTTGTGTATAAAAAGTAGGGGTAGGACATGCCACGTTTGTGACATTTGGGGTATATTTGCAAACTTTCAAAGTAGACCAATAAATATTTGGTGGTAAAATTGATACGCTCTATAAGAAAAGCATAGTTTCTAACTTCTAGCGTAATTTTTTGTGAAAAAAAGCCTACTGTATAGGTGAAATCGCCAGAGGACACAAAAAGTACAGTTATCTGAGAATCACCCATATATCACTTACTGAGATCAAAAAATTTTAAAGTTCAAAAATTTTTTTAAATTTGTAAATGAAAATGCCACCCGATTTGTGTAAAACCTATATTAAAGCGGCCGGCTTAATCTTAGCATTGTAACCTTTTTTGAAACGATATCTTCATTCCTTAAATAGTGCAGGAAAATTATGTAAAAATAGGCTATATTATCTAATTTTGTAGACCAAGTACCGATTTTGATCCGACATGGCTCTTTTTTGTTGATTATTAAATTTTGAAAAAAACCAACACCTTAGTTTATGCAGTTTTTGAAAAAAAAAAATAATTGAAACAATTCTAAACATTTCGATGTATTTGTCGATTCTGAATCCGAATCGGTCTACCAAGTATGGTTTTTGAGATATCCTTAACTAAAAGTTCAAAAAACACGATTATTGAGGTTATATGGAGAATGCACGAAATTATTTTACTATTTTCTATTAAATGCAGCACCTAGTTTTATTCGTTGTCTTCAAAATGAGCTATGATATGGTCTTAAATGATTTTCCTATAAAAAGTTACGATCATTTCAAAATGGTATCATGAATTTATATCTCATTTTAAGACACAATATAGTATCATATGAAACATTCAATAGAAAATAGCAAAATAATTCATATTAATTTTATGTTTTGTTTTCGGTTCTGTTCTCATAGATATTACGACTCCAAATTTCATTTAGATTGCATTACAGGAAAATCCCGGAATGGCCCAATATTTTACAAACGGAACGTTAAATCAAAAAACAAAACAACACTTGTCCAATTAGTTTCAGTGATCTATTAAACGATATGAAATTTGACCCTCTGTCACCCCCCGACGAATATTCGGATTCTACATAAAAAAAATTTCATTTAGATTGCATTACAGGAAAATCCCGGAATGGCCCAATATTTTACAAACGGAACGTTAAATCAAAAACAAAACAACACTTGTCCAATTAGTTTCAGTGATCTATTAAACGATATGAAATTTGACCCTCTGTCACTCCCCGACGAAGATTCGGATTCTACATAAAAAAGTACGAACATTTTGTCTGAGACATTTTTTCTTAATTACAACAATTAGTTGTGTAGTAAGCCTTACAAAAAGCGCAGTTTTTTTAAATTCAACCCAAAGCTTAAAAACTACGCTGAAAGCAATGTCTTAAAAAAAAATTCATTAAAAATAAAAACTATTGGAAAAACTTGTTTTTATGTTACCCAATTTTATTAGACAAGACCAATAAAGCTTTAAGTGAAAGTAAAAATCATTTTCCTTCAACCGTTTGCCAAAGTATTCAACCTACTTAAATATGAAGAATTTTTCTAAAAAATAAAATTTTTTCGCTAACTTCAAACTTTACTCAACTATGAGAAAATTTACTCAACTATGGGAGACTGTAAAAACCAAACCACTTGCCTGAATGGTTTAAAGTTTTCAAATCCTTTAGCTCCAAACTTTAGCTTCAATCAGATTTGTAAAAGAGACCCACTCGAAATTGATTTTTGCAACGGTTTTTTGGTAAAATGGCTTCATGAGTCATAGGTTTCTTGATGAAATCGTTCATAAAACCGCAAATTTCCGCACCTACAATTTTTGTATTGTATTTAGAATTGTTGGGTCTATTTAGTTTAAATAGTTCGAAAGCTGCCTTTTTCGATCCTTTTTTGAAAGTCCATTTGAAGTTGAAAAAATAGAGGGCACAAAAAAAGTCATTTATTTGTTGTGTTAGTTGGCAGTATAAAGACCGCTTATAGCATATATCAAAAAAAATTAACTTTTCTTTCATAAGTTGCAAAAAAATTTGAACCTCATCTTGAATAAAAAAAAAATCGTAAAAACCATCGACTTTGACCAGCTCTACAAAGCGAACCATTTTTTTAAATGAATTAAAATTTTATATTATTGAGTATTGAGCATTTGTTTATCGAACTGCATCATAAGATTTGCGAATTTCCACCACACAAAGTTGATTTTCGCAACCACTTTTGAGAAATGTCGCCATTGTGTGTCGTCACAAGGGCAGCACCTTCGCAACAAAAAGCAGAAGAATTTAAATTATCTGTTGGCACATGGATCAAAAGTCGCGGCTTATAGAAATCGCCAAGTAACACTACAAATATGTTTCATAATAAATGAGCAGAAAACATCTGCATACTGCAATGACGTCGAAAGACTCATGAGAAAAATTTATATCCAGTACAGAGCTGATAGCTGGATACTGACACGAGTCAGAACACGAGCAATATTTTGAACGAGTACCAAAAACGCAAATAATTACAATGTGCAACAAATTCAGATTTCCGACCACAGATTATGGCAAAGGGGCCCAATAAAAATACACGTGTAACGGCGTTTTGAGAGTTTACATCGGATTTTTTTTTAGTGTAGGTCAAAGTTTTCCCCCTTTAACACATTATTGTTTTAAATCGATATGCCAAACTATACGATCCTTACATTTGATGTATATCATATATTCAGAAAACTTTTGCAGAATAATACAAACAATATTTTTGTGGAAAACTTTAATCCTGTTTATCCCCTATATGCGGGTAATTTTTACCCTTTTCCTAAAAAAGTACAAAAATTACACCGAAATCGGGGAGGTATGGAGTCTGGTCTAGACGCTAAATACTAAAAAGTCGAAATTTCATTCCGAAGACCATAACATCGTCGAAACCGATGAGGAATCATTTTTAAGCATTTCTTGTCTTTGGTGATACATAGTGAAATTTTTCGTAAAATATTTTTGGAGAACATCTTAACCCATTTTTTTGGGAGTAAGGTCAAACAGACCCACAAAAATTGGATATAATTTGTTAATATGTTTCGAAAAAATATTCCTTATATGATTTTCCTATGACCTTGGGACAAGTTTTATCCAAAACGTGGTTTTAAAATTTTACAGTGGGGTGAAATTTCGAAAATACGTTTCTTGTGCGTATTTTAGCTAAAGGAGCATTCCAGTGAAAATGGTATTTTTAAGCAGATGTCTCGGATGTTTTTTCACAAATTTTTTTGCTCTGAATATATTTCAGAAGGATGAAACTTTACAATAAAAATTGATTTCGTACTAAAATTTTAGTTTTAAGCTCAGGTTTTTACAGCTAAAGAAAGTACCATTGTTTTTCTACTAAACCATGATGAATTACGTTACAAATTAAATCTATCGTTTAAGGTCATAAACTAGTGTTTGATAAACAGTATTTGCAATAAAGTGTTCTTGCAAACATTTGTAATCAATATGAGGATGGTTCTAAAATGGACATAGGAACTGGTTAATCTCCCAGAACTATAACTATCTGATAATTATAATTGTTCAGTATTTCAAGAGGAAATATTTGCGATAGCAGAGGCGGCAAGGTTGATAGTGATGAGGGATATATCACCGACTGATATAACCATTTACATCGATAGTCAAGCTGAAATCAGAGCTCTGCAAAATAGGAATACAAGATCTGAGGTAGTCGGCCGTTGTTGCAGAGAGCTTCATGTTCTTAACAATTAACACAATTTATTTGGTCATAAAAATATTCAAGGAAATGAAACGGCAGATCAGTTTGCTAGGAGGGCTCATTATTGACCACAGATAATATTAATCATATCGTTAAATTAACAATGTCACACTATTGCAAGATAATTTCAGATAAAATGGTTTTGAAAATGATGAGATGGGGCAATTCGACTAATTACACTAGTTTACAGCCAAAATTCCCAGTGAATGCCATTATTCAGTTTATATGTAAAATGGGCTGCTGATTCCGAAAATCGCATTATTTTTTTTTTTATTTCGTATCGTTTTGGAGATATCGGTCATTTTCGGTTTCTGGACCAAAAAAAAAGATAGTTCCACTTAAATACAAATATCTCAAGAACCAATGTTTGTGTTTAAATGTATAACATGTCATATTAAAGATAATTAAATTACCTATTCACATCACTTTTTGATTGGCTTGTTATTGGGTGTACAACTTAAAAACCGGAATTTGACGGTGGATGTCCGTACTTACAAATATCGTGAAAGCTCGAACTTTATATATATGTTATTTTGAAGGTACATTTGACAGCTGTCAAAATCAGTCAACAAAACAATTTTATCTTGTGTGCATCATTATTATTTTTCACGATGAATAACTTCGAAAATTGGAGAAAAAGACAGCATTTGCGGGAGGTTCTGTTGGGTCATTTTTTTGCAAAGAAAACTGCTGCGGAAAGTCATAGTTTGCTTGTAGAAGGTTATGGCGACGATGCTTTAGTCAAAACACAGTGTTTTGAATGGTTTAAACGCTTCAAAAGTGCCGATTTTGACATCAAAGACAAAGAACGCCCAGGACAGCCAAAAAAGTTTGAAGACGAAGAATTAGAGAAGCTACTCGATGAGGATTCGTGTCAAACACAAGACGAACTTGCCAAATCGTTGGGAGTGACTCAGCAAGCCATTTGGAAACGTTTGAAAGCCGCCGGATACATTCAGAAGCAAGGTAATTGGGTCCCCTATGAGTTGAAGCCGAGAGACGTTGAACGGCGCTTCTGTATGTCTGAAATGCTGCTTGAGCGCCATAAAAACAAATCATTTTTGCATCGGATTGTGACTGGGGATGAAAAATGGATCCATTATGACAATCCCAAGCGCAAAAAGTCATACGTAAAACCCGGCCAACCAGCCAAATCAACCTCGAAGCCAAATATCCATGGCGCCAAGGTTATGCTGTGTATTTGGTGGGATCAGAAGGGGCCGTTATATTATGAGTTGTTGAAATCGGGCCAGACAATCACAGGTGACCTGCACCGAACACAATTAATACGTTTGAAGCGTGCCATCATCGAAAAACGCCCGGAAAATGCGACCCGACACGAAGCAATAATTTTTCATCATGACAACGCTCGGCAGCATGTTGCAAGACCCGTGAAAAACTATTTGGAAAATAGTGGATGGGAAGTTTTGGCTCACCCGCCTTATAGCCCTGACCTTGCACCATCAGACTACCATTTGTTCCGATCGATGCAGAATGCCCTATCAGGAATGCGCTTCACTTAAGTTCAAGATATCGAAAATTGGATAGATTCATTTTTGGCCGCCAAGCCGGCGCAATTTTTTTGGGATGGAATTCATACACTGCCTGAAAGATGGGAAAATGTTGTAGCTACCAATGGACAATACTTTGAATACAATATATTGTAACATTTTTCCACAATAAAGCATCAAATTTCGCAAAAAAATTCCGGTTTTTAAGTTGTACACCCAATAGTTTCGGCGAAATACATTGATTTCTAAAAAAAACATTTTTTTTTCGAAAAAATTAAGAAAAAATCAAAATCAACTGCAGATTTATACAAGAAAAAAAAATTTTAAGAATCATTTTGTTTTTTAATATCATATTCTATATATTTGTAAAGCAAATAAGATACTGTTTAATAAAATCGATGGAAAAATGTAAAAGTTGTATACAATTCCTTAGGTCAAAATGACCTACATGTGGGGGGTCAAAATGACCCACATGTGAGGGTCTTGGAGGGTTAAAATTGTTTACAAAAATATTCCTCGCAATATCTTGCATAAGTTTACTGAACACATGATACACCTCAGATGTAAGGATCATATAGTTAAATTCATCGATTTAACACAAGAATGTGTTATTTTTGTTTTTTCATGTACAATGGATTAAAAAACTTCAAAAATAGATTAAAAAAAAATCTGACGTGCTGAAAAAAACGACGAGACACGGGTATTTTTTTTTTAACGGCTACTTTAAGAATTTTTTGGATTTTCTTATGTGTTTTACAAAAAATTTCAAATTTTCGAACAGTTTATTACAAAAAAAACGAAAAAAAAGGCAAAAACGCATTTTTGTAATTTATCAATGAATTGTATACAACTTTTACATTTTTCCATCGATTTTATTAAATAGTATCTTATTTGTTTAACAAATATATAGAATATGATATTAAAAAACAAAATTTTTTTTTTTTTTTTTTTGTATAAATCTTCAGTTGATTTTGATTTTTTTTTTAATTTTTTCGAAAAAAAAAAATGTTTTTTTTAAAAATCAATGTATTTCGCCGAAACGAACAAGCCAATCGAAAATGTAGGTAATTTAATTGTTTTATATGACATATAATACATAAAAACACAAACATTGGTTCTTGAGATATTTGTATTTAAGTGGAACTATTTTTTTTTTTTTTTTTTTGGTCCAAAAACTGAAAATGACCGATATCTCCAAAACGACACGAAATAAAAAAAAAAATAATGCGATTTTCGGAATCAGCAGCCCATTTTACATATAAAATGAATAATGGCATTCAATAAGAAAAAAATTTTTAATCATTTGTAAACTAGTGTTATAAAAAACGACTAAAACTATTTATAACACTGCCATGGCTATGGATTTCAATAGCCTGAACAGTTTCATTCAAGCTTGTGGCGATGGATTTCCATAGCCATAGCATATAAAACAAAGTGTTGCTGGCACCCTGGGAAACAATACACAAAATGGTCTGGCAGTGAATGTGTTAAGATAAAGTTTAGTAAATTGCTTCTTCAGTGCAGCAAGAGTGTAATAAATTCATTTATAGCAGTAGTTACAGGGCATAATAGTTTAGGCAGGCACTTAGAACAAATGGGGTTTGAGACTGAAGATTTTTGTAGATGGTGCGGAGACAGCGACGTAGAACAGGATAGTCAACATTACCTTCAGTGCCCTACACTTGCAAAAACAAGATTTAAAATATTTGGTTCCTTATTTTTTCAGGAAATGTGAGACCTTATGGAGATAGACCCCGCTTAGATCCTGATAAACATCAAAGCATCAAAATGGAACCAGAGAACACGGAAAGTAGCCAACAAAAATATATTGAATTAAATGAATTGTATATGTAGTCTTAGAACTATGTACCGTTATTAAAGAGAGATCACAATGGCCCAGCAGAATGGTCTAGATGGAAGTTTGTTACATACAGTACCCCGCCATTGAATTATGAACACTTACATTTTACTCAAAGTTTTTGTATCAATCAGGCGTTGTTTGATTTTGAAGTCAAATTTTTTTTCTCTGTTAGAGGCATTCAACAGAATTCTATTTGCGACAAATTCCGGTAAAAAAATTAACTCATTAGCTTACGCAGTCCATATAAATGCAAATATTAGGTTTTTTCAAACTAAATACTTTTGATCGTTTAACTTTAAATAACTCTAATAGCCCAGGAAAATAAGACGAAAAAAGAGCTTCTGTGCGAAAAAATTCCCAGTGGAAATTTTTCACCGGAATTGTCTTTATTTATGCATGATACACAAACTGTGAAAAGTCCATTGCAAAGTTGTGTGCGCATAAAAAGTTATTCGGGCTCAAAAATAGCTAAAATCAGTTTTTTGCAAATATCTCGCTAATGCTAACTTTTACAGAAAAATGTTGGTCTCCAATTTTGTAGCACAGGAAATTTCCTACAAAAATACCTTAAAAGTATTTGCGTACGACTTCTAGTTTAGGAGATCACCCAATTTAAAAAGTTGTTAACAGTTATGATGAGTTCATATTAAAATATCTTACTTTTTAAATTGCAATAACTCTTCAATGAGAAGTTGTACAAACAAAATTAAAATGCCGTTTGAAAGATAATTTAATTTTCTATATACCGTAAAAAAATTTTTTTTCGAACGGCTCATGACCTTAAAAATATTCTTGAATAACCGTTAAGGCTTCGAAATTACTGGTTTTTTAAGGATATCTTCGAATTGGTAAGTACTACGATAAATAGTAAAGGGACCAAATTTGTAGAGAATTACAAGATCTACAAAAAATAAGCGATATGTGTACACATAGAAGTAACAATTTAGAAGATATTCCAAAAGTAAATATTTACCGCTTAGAAAAAATTTGCCTGAGATTTTAACAAAGAATCCTTTTAGCTTTTTTAATTTAAAATGGGAAAGAAGAAAGATATCTCAACAACAACAAAAGCTATGGTTTTTGCATACTTGGATAACAAAACACTATCCTATCGCCAAAACTAAATTAGAAACCAAGAATAATTCTGATTCACTGACTAATAAGAGGAAAAACTGTCGTGGGAATCGTAAAATACAAGAGCGGACAGTCAGGAAAGTGGTCAGATTGGCTCTTCAGAACCGTGCAAAACCAGCAAGAGAAATAGTTCGAGAAGTTAACGATGCTGGCGTTGAAATTTCTCTCAGAAGCGTCGAACGTATTTTTGCTGCGAATAATTTAAAGTGCAGATGACCGATTCCTTTGGGCAAAGCTCCACATTAATTACCAGGAGGACTACTAACTAAGAAGGTGGGAAGTTATGATACTTCATATGCCTGAGTTCTCTGACTTTTACTTGTTGCATATCAATAACGTATTTTTTCATATATTCATAGGTTATTTTTAGTGACGAGTGTCGATTGGAAGCTGTAACCGAATCAGTGAAATTTGTGCGGCGGAAGCCAAATGAACGGTTTTTCGAAAAGTGTGTCAAAAAAAAGTAAAGCATCCGCCCTCTTTAATGAGTTGGAGCTGTATAAGCGATGAAGGTCCGGGTCCAATATATTTTGTAGAAGGGACAATGAACAGCGAACAATATATGAACGTTATTAAAAATGTTCTTTTGCCTTATATGGAAAGCCTAAATTGTCCTGCAGATGGCTACACCTTTATGCAAGACGGAGCCCCTTGCCATACTTCCAGAAAAAGCACGAACTTAACTAATAACAGTAATATTTATTTTTTACCCTGGGCAGGTAATTCGCCGAACCTTAACCCTATAGAAAACTGTTGGGCGCTCCTTAGATCAAAGGTATTTGCTCGTAAGAACACGAACTTACAAGCACTTCGCCAAAACATTCAAGATATTTGGACAAATGATGAAGATTTGAAGATAATAATAAAAAATCGTATTAGCAGCATTCCCCGTAGAATAAGGGATGTTATTATAAATAAAGGCGGGCTTACTAAATACTAAATTTTTGGATTTGTTTTCACCTATTAATAAAAGTAGACATATTAAATAAAATATTGAAATTAAAAAAAAAAAATTTTTTTAAAGTGTTTTACTAGTAATTTAAATGAAACACAAAATAAATTCTAAATTTTTGCAGTGTTCATAATTCAATGGCGGGGTACTGTATATGCCGACGATGCCCTCGTAACCTAACTTAATAAAGGGGCTTCCGAAAAATTCGCGTCAGACAAAAAGTGCTAAAAAGGGCATCTCAATTTTTTTATATGCGTTAGAAAAGGTTTCAATCGTGAAAGAAATTAGTTCTGGGCTTTTTTCATAAGCATTGCTAACTGATTTTGTGAAATAATTTGATTTTAAGTTAATCACAATTAAAAAAAAAGTGTACCTTGTTCCAAGTTTTGAGTTTAGATGTTCGATAGTACTCTCTTTCATATTCATTATTACAGTAATCACACAATTTTTAGAGTGAACACTTAATTTTCCATTTCAACTCACAGAATTTTGCGTCTGAGAAGCGTATTTTTAGAGAGATCCCAAGAGCGTTGTAGGAATACATGGGTCCTTATCGAGTTTTTGGGGTCTATGCATATCAGTTAGACAATACAGTCCATAAAAAGATAATTTAAAAAAACTCCCCTCAACATCAGCCATAATCCTCCATAATCCGTTCTACAGAATATGGAATGAAGAGCCATTGCCGCTCCATGGTATAATAGCCCTCAGTTTCCTTAAAGTACATCGCAAGGAACCCACAAACAGAGAAAAGAAAAATTGATTCGGTTATACGAAAGCAAAAAGTGCCTGCAAAACTGAATTGCTAAAGTTTTTTAATTATATTTCGGGAAAGTCATGGCAAGGGATAAAAGTCATCGCAAAGGATCGTGACAAATAGAGATGTTTTCTTTTGGCCATATGCTCCCCAAAGAAGTTATTAGAGAATACTTACATACATAATAGAAATTATTGCCTCCGAAAATCTCCATATGTGTCGTTCATTTTAATAGTGGTGCAAGTCCACTTCGGTGCAAAAGTAAAAAGTATTTGACCAATATCATGTTTTAATTTAATGCCATCAGGTAAATTTTTCGTGAAAACATATTGCAATTTTACTTATTTGTAACAAAATGTGAGCCATTTTATGACATTCGAAATAGACTAACACCATTATGCAAATAAATGACACATATCATCTTTTAAAATGTAAAATTGATTCTATTAAAAAGAATTTTAGTTTAAAAATCTAGCGGAGTTGGCATCACTGAATCTGAACGATTCAGCCTTACTGCAAAAACAAAAGAAACTTTAAGATACCGCCTTTAATAAATAAAAAATAGTACGATCTAACGACTAAATTTGATTAATAGGAAACTTAAACATATTTTTCATTTACTAAATGCCTCACCTTTTCTCTATTTCTTCTAGATCTTGATTGACCTTTTTAATTCGTTTTTCAGTTGATATAAGCTCGTTCTTACAATTAAGAAGCTTGCGTTTTCTATCCTCAACAGATATTTCTTGAAGCGCTTGAATCAACTCATCTCTACGTCTAAATAAATTATTTGTAAGCAAATTATCAAGTTTGTTTTTAACAACTTCGAGTTGCATTCTTTGCGTAAACGCTTCTTTGTTTTCTTGATTTAAACGCCTAATATCGTCATTTAATTGATCAATTTCACGTTGATCTTGAGCCGAGAGGATAGACATAAGCTCTTGATTAAGTTCTGCTTCCAATCCAGCTTTTGTGCTATTCATGGCTTCTAAGCTGGACTTACACTGTGCTGCTGATCTTTCCTTAGGTGCACGATATTTTTCAATCCTTACTAACTCTTCCTTCATAAGACGAATTTCACCTTGCACTTTTTCAAAAACATCTTTAGCTTTTCCTTGCTTTGTTTCAGTTTTTTGCATTTCAGAAACTACAGTATTTATGTTATTTTCTGTTTGTTTTAGTTCATTTCGAAGTTTGTTAAGTTCTTTTTCAAAATCTTTTATTTGTTGTGAATATTCCGAACGCTTCTTTTGCATTTCTAGACGAGATCTTGAAGTATTAAAATATCCACCTGTTAGTGAACCTTTAGATGAAACCTGATCGCCATCTAACGTAACACAATCTAATCCCGTACTTTTTGCTAGTTCAGTTGCTCTCTCTAAATTTCTACAGATAAGTGTTTTTCCAAAGATATATCTTAGCGCTTTATCATGCTGCTCATCGTATTTTAATTTAGATATCATTGGTATGGAATCTGGGTCATCTGGATAATCATGTATTTTTACTTGAAGACGATTTAGAGGCATAAACGTCACTTCTCCAGGAAGTTTCAATTTGTTCATTTCTTTAAGTATTTGAGTACCCACACGATCAGATTCAACAATATGATGAAATAATCGGTTACCCGCTGTTACTTCGACAGCAGTATAAATTGTTTTGTCGCAACTAAAATTTTCAATAACGGGGCCATAATAGAAATTTGCAATTTCTGCAAACTGGCTGCCTCTCTCAACAAAGGCATCAAGAACTTTACGGACAGAGTCGCGCCCATTTAAAATTGGTTTTCCTGCCATACTTCGAAGTGCTTGGTCTGACCTTGAAAGTTCTTCTTTGTGCGTCTGAAGTTGTTGAGTCATTTGCGTTTCTTTTCGCCAAAGTTCGTTTCTTGTCGCTTGATAATGATCCTTTGTTTTTTTTAATTCGTAATATTTTTTGTTATGCTCATCAATTTGAAGCCTTAAGTGTTCTAGTTCAGCGGAATGCTCTTCAATTTTTTTACCCAGTTCGGTTTCAGCATTCGCATCCTTTTTGAGGTCTTCCACTAATTTAGCATTATGATTAATTTTATCCTTTATTTGCTTACTTAGAGATTTCAATTCATTCATGATCCACTTGTCTCTTTCATCGCGGGTTGAAAATTGTGAACCTCTTCCTTGTTTAGCATATAGCTCCTTTCTTTTCTGTTCCTTGAGTGTAAGTTCTCGAGAACATTCTTCTTCTTTTCGTTTCATTGCTTCATATTTCGGTTTGACTTCATCAAGTTCTTTTTCTTTCTCAGCAATCGTTATTTTAAGCTTTTTTAGTTCCTGATCAGCTCGTTCTTTTGACTTATTATCTCCCTGCACTTCATCATTTAGATCTAAGATGGTCAAGTCAAGCTTTGTTTTTTCCCGTAACAGTTGCTGTTGTTCAGTAAGAAGTACTGAACGTTCTTCTTTTGTGGTCATAACATCTTTTTTTGCGTCTTTTAAACTCTTTTGTATGTTTTTTATTTTTTCTTGCGCTTTTTGAATTTCTAAATTGTAGCCTTTTTTTTTATCTCCAGAAGTTTTTCTTTGCTGTTGAAGTTCTTCTAGTGCTTTTCTTGTTTCTCTTAGTTCAGTTTCGTGTATTATATATTCTAAGGAACGACGTGCTTTATCCCATTTTTGGTATTCTTTTAATTCTTCTTTTTCTTCCTCTAATGTTTGAAGGCGATCTTCTATAGTTTTTAAATATTCCGTAATTTTTTCTAATTTGCCTTCAGTTTCACGAAGTATATTCAATGATTCTTCCTTCCTCTCATCATATACACGTGTTCCGGCAACTTCACGCAACAATTTAAGTCTGTAAGAATCTGCTGCGGTTGCCATTTGGTTGATTTTACCCTGTTTAACGATGTAGTATGGGTTAGAATTAGAAAACCCTGCAGACTCCAGCAAATTAACTACTTCAGTTCGAGGTACCACCTTTTTGTTTAAAAAATACTGGTCCTTTTTTGCACCGATTACTCTACGTAAATATATCTCATCTTTGTCAATCTGAAAATAATAAAGGTTAAGATTAATGGCATTTAATAACATGTTAAGTAAGGGAATAGAAAAAAAAGAAGGCTCACTTAGTCGGCCTACATCCATATTCCGATATACATATCTAGTAATATAATTTTATTTTACTTTTAAAAATCTTTTATTCATTTATAATTTAATACTCCAACTAGACAATCGAAAATTTGAATGCGCATCGTGACAAAAGGGATCTTATCTTGCCAGAGTAAAATTTTCAGTACAGGACAAAACATGAGTTTAGGTCAAAATTGGGCATCTCAATATTTTAGGTTTTTGACACCAAACGCTGCCTACATACTTATGTAAGTATCTCAAGATGAAGTAGAGCTGGTTTGAGTTGACATATTAATCGCTAAGTAGTGTAACAACTAATTTTTACCTTTAACTCGAAAATTTCCGAGCTTTAAACTGAATTGTCTTTTTTGAATTACAGAATTCAAACTGCTATAATTTCGTGGATTCATAAAATTTTTCCGCGATTTTTTCTGCGTTTCCTTCAGAATTTTTTTATCCAACGGTACCAAAAACTCAAAGTTGACTTCTGGCAAGATAAGGCTCCCTGAAATAACGCCATAGGAAATAACGCGTTATTTAAGGGAGCCGCAAGATAAGCTCCCTTTTGTCACAACTCGTCACACATACAAATACGAGTCGCATCCTTCTCGTACATATAGCGCTGTTTTAGATGCGCTTCCTTGCACGATAGCCTCCCCATAGCCTGAAGTGATAATGAGTTTGTTCAAATATCTATGAATATAGGGTTCCGGCATTGAGTCCCAATGCGGGAAAAACTTTTTTTTTATAATTTTTTTTGAAATTTTATTTTTTAAGAGACCAATGTGCGTCCAAAGCGTTTATCCGATGAACATCCATAGCGCATTTCTGGACGCAAAAACGATGCGCATCGTGTCAATGACATACCTATGTTAATTTCAGAGCTATTGGAAACGAGAGAGATGCGCTTCTCTGCTACTTTAGAGCAGTCATGCGCTCCATTCCCAATTAGGTGTTGTTTCCATGAAATTAATATCCATATATTTTTTGTCTGACGGAAAATGAAAAGTTTTGTTTAATTTGTTTTTATGTTTATCTCCGCTAATCCAAATTCAAATATTAAATGGTTTTAACAGTCAAAAAAGTGTATTATGTAGAGTACTAAGAGTTCGGTGTGCATATGTTGATTCTTTTTTAAAATTACACTGTGTGATACGACTTTTCTAATGAAAAACTAATAGTTTTATTAGAAAAGAAAAACGTTTATTCCAGAGAAGAATTAAAAATTGAATGAAAATTTTCTATATGACAGAAAACAATAAAACAATACTAGTTGAATACATAAAATATTATACAAGTAGAAATCAGTAGCAGGTTATAATTTTACCTAATTTCAATACTCCCATTAAATTAAAACCTTACTGCATTTCAATTTTATGTAAAGTACATAATATAATTTAAATGAATATTTACTTGTTGATACATTTAATTGGGAAACAAATGTACACCCAATTTTCTTCTTAAGTACTGCAACCTGTCTTTTGGAAGAGCTTTTGTTAATACATCATCATATTGCTCCTTAGTGCAAACATAACTTAGATCTATTTCTTTTTCTTGAAATTTTTCTTTGACAAATTTATATTTTATGTCAATATGCTTGCATCACTTGTGGTAGTCTATATTTTTGATGACTGCAATCGCACTTTGATTGTCGACGTTTAAGCATATTGAGTTTTGATTATATTCACTTATGTTCAGTATAAGTATTCGGTATGTCAGAATGATCTTGATCTTTTTGCTGACACAAAAAAGAATTTAGTTCAAGTATTAACTTTCTGGTTTTAGATTTGGTATTATAACCACTTTGAACTGCTTCGTTTTTTCTTTCAAGAATATCCGCAGAACCATCATCAGAATGAAAAGAATCATCACTTTCGCTAGCATCAGACATATTATTTATATTACTTTCTTCATTGATTTGTACATCTGAACTAGATGATTCTGTCTGCGTATTTATGTCCACATTTTCAATTTTACCATCGGAATTATTTGACAGTGGTACCGTTACATACTTCCTTTTCAATGAATTTTCAAGAAATATAACATCTCTACTTAGAACTATTTTCTTTGATGTTGGATTGAAAAGTCTGTAACCTTTGGTATTCTCACAATAACCAATAAAAATAAATTTACTTGCCTTAGGGTCCAATTTCTGGCGTGTTTTTTTTTTAGCGTATGGACCATAGCGTCACACCCAAAAATTTTAAAATGTCCAATATCAGGTTTCCTTCCAGACCATTTCTCTTCAGGCGTTAAATATGACAGTGCACTTGTTGGACAACGGTTAGTAATGTATGCAGCTGTTGATACTGCTTCTGCCCAATAATGTTTCTGTAAATTGGCATTAATTAGCATACAGCGTGCTCTTTCCATCAACGTGCGATTCATATGCTCGGCGAGGCCATTTTGCTGTGGTGTATATGGATTTGAGGTTTGATGTATGATTCCAGAATTCTTTAAATAATCGGAGAACTCTTTACACAAATACTCTCCACCATTATCGGTCCGAATACATTTCATTTTAAGGGTAAGCTGGTTTTCAGCTAAGGCTTTAAATTCTTTAAATTTAGTCAATACATCTGACTTATTAACTAGGAAATAAACGTATACTTTCCTGGTATAATCATCTGTAAAGGTAATAAAATATTTAGCTCCTCCTAAAGATTTCACTTCCATCGGTCCACAGACGTCAGAGTGTATTAACTCCAGAGGTTGCATGGCACGGGAACCTCCTGTTGGAAACGGCAACCTGGGTTGTTTTCCTTCTTGACAAAATTCACATATTATTTTATTTTTATGTTTAATAAAATCAACTCCTTTGGTGCATTCTGTTAGTTTATTTAAGTCTTGCAGATTTAAATGTGCCATTCGCTGATGCCATGTGTAATAATCAGACTCATTTGATTTACAGATGTATGCTGGTATACTATGCGTAACAAGCCGGTACATATTCTTAATGAGTTTTGCTGCTGCAACTTCTTGATTATCTTTATTGAATATTTTACAGCCACTATTATTAAACTGTACAGAACATCCATTATTAATCATCTGACTAACAGATAAAAGATTGTTTGTCAATTCTGGTACATATAAGACATTTTTAACCTGAATGGTTCTTATAATACCATCTATTCCAACAACATTTATGTTTACTTTGCCCACACTTTTAACCGGAAGCATTTTATCATTGGGAATTCTAATACTTGCAATCGGAGGTGATGATTCATCATAGAGCCAGTCATGTTTCATTGTCATGTGCATGGATGCTCCTGAATCAATATACCAGCCACCATCATTGCTTGTTGTCGCTGAAAACACTGCAACGTATCCAGATTCCTTACTGGATCTTTGTTCCTTCTTGGATTTGCAGTTCTTAGATATATGCCCATGTTTATTGCACTTGAAACACCGTGGGCCTTTGTAAACTTTTTCAGTTTTCGGAGAATCATCTTTTACTTTGTTGCCATAATTTTTATTCACATAGAACACAGCAGACCCGGAGCTCTTGACATCTTGCAGGAGCTTAGTCTTGATTGCATCAGAGGTTATAGGTACACCAGAACTTTCTAACGCCATTATCATAGGCTTATAAACTTCGGGTAAGCCAGCTAAAAGTAGCGTACCTAGCCACTCATCATTTACAGCGAATGATATGTTTCTTAGTTTGTGTGCCGTTGACATGATTTTGTTTACATATTCCTCTATATTTTGGCAATTTTCTAATGTGGTAGTAATTAAGTCTTTTAACAAACCAACTCTGCGTGTTAACCCTTTATCATCGAACGCCTTGGCTAGATTTTCCCACACTTCCTTAGATGTTTTGGCTTCTTGTACATGCACATAATTGATGGGATCTATAAGTAGAATAATTTTCGCCTTGGCCTTCATGTCGAGCTTAGCATCAAAATTCCCGGTTCCCTCAACACAACTCCATAATTCTTCGTGTTGGAGATATGTCTGAATGGCAAACTTCCACGTGTTGTAGTTATCCCTTCTGATCAATTTTTCAATGATTGCTAGTGCATTGCTTGAAGACATTTTCTTTTTTTAAACTGAACTGAACTGAAGCTGAAACAAGATTTATTCTTCTTGAATAAGTTCTTAGATTTTTCTTCTAATACGTGATGGCCTTTTTAAATAATTGAGCAGATTGAAGTCTGGGCCCATAACCTAATGAAAAACTAATAGTTTTATTAGAAAAGAAAAACGTTTATTCCAGAGAAGAATTAAAAATTGAATGAAAATTTTCTATATGACAGAAAACAATAAAACAATACTAGTTGAATACATAAAATATTATACAAGTAGAAATCAGTAGCAGGTTATAATTTTACCTAATTTCAATATTTTCTACGTAGGGGGCCCTTTAGTTTCGAAAATATAACATCCGTAGTGTTTTCCGATGCACATTTTTATGACAGTTAAAAAGTTTGCATTTTTTAGGGTAAGTTTCTTCAGACCTCATTATTGTGTTTTATTCACTGGAAAAATTTAATTCATAGAAAAAATAGGGGAGAATTTCATTGCATTCAGCGTAGTTTTTAAGCTTTGCTTGAGTTTAAAAAAAATGCGCTTTTCGTAAGGCTAGACTTACAGAAAATCGGACTTCAACAAATCATTGCTTTTCACCCTGCAATGCAATCTAAATGAAATTCGGCGTCGTAATAGCTATCCATAACCGAAAACAAGAGTTGTGCGTGGTCGGAGCGTTGCGAAGCAAATGCCACGACAACGCAAGATCGCACACATCGGCTGAAGCTGAAGCACTTAAAAGATCGAGTTGGTGGGTCAATAGTTTTTTTTTTTTTTTTTTTTTTTGGTAGTTTTTTTAGGGTTTTTAAGGACATTTTGTAAGTTTTTTGAGGTATTTTACGAAAAACACATAATAATAATTCAATAATTTTTTTGTGCCTATAATGCATTTTCTGAACTTATAGAGCAATTCCACGACCTTATTCAGATTCAGCGTCGAAAATGAAACGCGATTTTTTGACATTTCAGCCTAATACCAATCCTTCAACAGCAAGTCCAATTTAACGTTACAAAAAAAAATAAATCATTTGTCACAGTGTTATAAGAAAGTGTTATTATAACCTAGTCTAAAAACTTACAGGCACTCTGTTGTCCGAATTATCAAATATAATTTCAACATACGCTGATATTACTCGAGCCCCAGTTCCTTCGTGAAGAAGTGCTTGTCTTTGCTCTGGCCGCAAGTGGGTGAATTCATCGCTAAGGACGAACTGTATAGCTGGAATTCAAAAATTTATATATTGACAAATATTTCAGAAAATAGATGTATGTATGTATGTAATATAATAAGTACAATTCATAAACGATAAATGACATAAAAATAGCATAGTGGCTCACAGCTTATTCCAACCAGAAACTTTATAAAATTTGAAATGAGTATAACTTTTAAACAAAATGAAATATCAAAAAAATTCAAATGCAGATTTGTACACAAGGAAGCCTTCATAAAACGTGCAAAAGAAAAACAACGAAAATACTCCTCCCGGTCCCACAGCACTAAAAAAAAAGAACTGATCTACAAATATTTATCTCACACCTTATTCCAACCAAAAAGTTCTTAGTGTATTGAAGATCGTCCATGTTACCGAATAATGGTATTTTCAGTTTCTATGCTTTCCTCTGTATTCTTGCAATATGCTTAAGCCATTTTTTGTTCGAGATCATCAATGGCCTTGAGCACGTGAGTATTTTTTGACAATGATCTGATGATCCAGCAATTCTAAAATGGCTTTTCGCGTTGAAAAATAGTATAAATGGTTTGTTTCAGTGACTCAACAATACGCAGTGTAAAAAATTGCATTTTACATGGGAACAGAGTGCTTGATAAAGGAAAAACTACATTAAACAAAATTTTCAACGCAACTAATTGCGCGGTAAATCAAGGAAAACCCACAACTATCTGCTTCAAAATAGGCTAATTAGGTTAACCATAAGTAAGGCAAGCTTTGAAGTATCGAATTATTCATTAAATTCTTCGGGCGTGTGACTTACAGGCCATAACAAGTCACAAGAACTCAGCAAAACCGTTTCGCTGCCGCTAAAGAACAGGTTTAAAAAAACTTCAGACATTTTTTTAGCTTTTGGGAGAACGTTATATTTGCGGGCGAGTTAAAATTAAGCTTTTTTGATTCTGAAGCCTTTTTCAACATGCTCTTTAGGGGCAGCGAAGCGGCTTTGCTGATTTTTATACCCCACACCCAGGATATATTCCTACACCCAGGGTATATTCACTTTGTCCTTCCGTTTGTAACGCAGAGAAGGAGGCGTGGCAGGTATGGAAAAGTATTGTATATATGAATGGGTTTTTTTGAAAGTGGAATAAGTCCACTTTTTCATAAACTGAGATATTAAAGGGTTTGCGTACGACTCAATTTAAAAATATTGGCAAGCGTTAATAAACCAGTGTTAAGTGTTTACCACTATAAATTAATCAAATTTTGTTATGCTGTAAAAATTTTTACAAGTGTAATAGAAAATAGTTGAGTTTTTTTGGTCTGAATGGACTTATTCCACTTTCATTTATATTAAATTTAAAAATTTGTTATACTTTTGTATGACTTATTCCATTTTTACTCACAAAATATTTTGTAAATTAAAGCAAAGGAAAATTAAAACTTAGAAAAATTTTACTTTAAAAACTGTTGTTGTTTCTTTCCTTTTCTTTTTGCTCAAGTAGGGCTCTAAAAATTTGTTACAACAACAACAAAAACAAAAAGTTCTTGCCGGACCTACTTTCGGAGATATAGCCATCGGAAGATTGAGATATATCTTTTATAAAAATTATTATAAGTTGGGAACTCCTGAAAGGATTTTAATAATATTAGTGTCATACGAAAGATATGTTAACTTGCTACAAAATCAACCCACTAAAAATTTTAGTCCGAGTCGTGGTTTTAGAGATATTGCAGATTTTCAGAAATTTTGACCATTTTTTTTGATTTAAACCACAATTTTTCCAAAAACTGTATCATTAATGCATAGTTTTAGTAACATATTTTAAAAGCCCAATTTATTATTTTTCATTTGACATGTAATTTGTACCTGATTTCCTGCATTATCATATTTTTTTAAAGGAAAACAAAAAAGTGAACCAAAGAAATTTTCATGAAATTTAGGAATACATTACAAGAACAACAATTATACCAACTACAAAAATAACAATAACAGCAATAAAAACAACAATAACGATGTTTTTAGATAGTTTTCGATTAATTCCGATTCCTGTAGACTCTTCCGATGTTTTCCAACAACTTACTTTTTTGTTTTTCTATAAAAAAAATACGTAATGCAAGAAATCAAGTACAAATTACATATCAAATTAAAGGTAATAAATTGGGCTTTTATAATATGTTACTAAAATTATGCATTAATGATACAATTTTTGGAAAAATAGTGCTTTAAAAAAAAAAAAATGGTCAAAATTTCAGAAAATTTGCAATATCTCTAAAACCACGACTCGGACTAAAATTTTTTTTAGATAAATTTTGTAGTAAATTAACATATCTTTCGTATGACACTAATATTATTAAAATCCTTTCAGGGGTTCCCAACTTCTAATAATTTTTATAAAAGATATATCTCAATCTTCCGATGGCTATATCTCCGAAAGTAGGTCCGACAAGAACTTTTTGTTTTTGTTGTTGTTGTGACCAATTTTTAGAGCCCTACTTGAGCAAAAAGAAAAGGAAAGAAACAACAACAGTTTTTAAAGTAAAATTTTTCTAAGTTTTAATTTTCCTTTGCTTTAATTTACAAAATATTTTGTGAGTAAAAATGGAATAAGTCATACAAAAGTATAACAAATTTTTAAATTTAATATAAATGAAAGTGGAATAAGTCCATTCAGACCAAAAAAACTCAACTATTTTCTATTACACTTGTAAAAATTTTTACAGCATAACAAAATTTGATTAATTTACAGGGGTAAACACTTAACACCGGTTTAATAACGCTTGCCAATATTTTTAAATTGATTTAAAAGCAAAATCTTCTGCATAGCAGAAGATGAAAAAATGGACTTATTCCACTTTCAAAAAAATCATTTTTGTAAAAATGTTTCTCATGAAAAGTTCTTTTGAGTAATTTTTGATGAAATCGTGGTCAAACGAGTCTGTAATTTTCAATATAAAAAGAGGACATATATAGCTAGCTATAACTACCATAAACTACATTTTTCCGGAATTGGACTTATTCCACTTTCAAATAAACCCATTCATATATTCTTGATCAGCGTCACCTCCTGAGTCCATATAGTCATGTCCGTCTGGCTGGCTGGGTGTGTGGAAATACATTTTTTGGAAAAACTGAGCAACATAATTCAATGAAATTTGGTATTCTGCTTCCGTCGTAAAAATGAGCGAAATCGGTCAACGGACACGCCTACCGCCCATACACAAAATATATTCAAAATAATAAGAACATTATTTGCAATAACAGAAGCAAAATACACATAGATACTAGGGAAAGTAAGTATAAGCTCTGAGCAAAAACTAGGCGAATTCGGACCTTCCTTATAAACAAAAGTTTCAAAATGTTATACGGAAAGCGTTTTTTGAGATAACCCAACCAAATCACACTCAAACCCTCGGATCTATAAATGCAAGCTATAGGCAAGATCTAGGTAAACTCGGACAAGAGGGCGTGGCACCTCCCATATAAGCAAAAGTTTCAAAATTATATAATGAAAGTGTTTTTTGAGGTAATCCAACCAAATTTCACTCAAACAAGAAGAACATTAATTGTAAACTCTGAGCTTAAAGTAGGCGAAGTAGGATTAGAGGGCGTGGGACCTCCTATATAAGCGAAAGTTTCAAAATGCTATACTGAAAGATTTTTTTAAGAAAACTTAACCAAATTTTACTCAAACACTCAGAACAATAAATGCAAGCTCTACGCAAAATCTAGGTAAGCTCGGAGGCGAGGGCGTAGCACTTCCCATATAAGCAATTTGTTCTTATACTCTCCTAATAATATACTTGAAATGCGGGGTATTTAGTTTTTGGCCAGGCCAAAGATACCGCCCTTACTAGTTTATACTTAGAAAGAGGTTATTGTGAATTGTTTAGGCCTGTAAGTCATACGCCCGAAGAACTAAATGGATAATTCGGTCTCCCAAGGCTTGCCTTACTTATGGTTAACCTAATAAGCCTATTTTGAAGCAGGTAGTTTTGGGGTTTCCTTGCTTTACCGCGCAATTAGTTGCATTGAAATTTTTGTTTAATGTAATTTTTCCTTTATCTTTCTCATATAAAATGCAATTTTTTGTACTGCGCATTGTTGAGTCACTGAAACAAACCATTTATACTATTTTCCAACGCGAAAAGCCATTTTAGAATTGCTGGAAGACTAATACCCGCTGCTTAATCGTTGTGCATCAGATCATTGTCAAAAAATACTCACGTGCTCAAGTCCATTGATGATCTCGGAAAAAAAATTTGCTTACTCCAACGTCGTGGAAGATATGGTTACTCAGGGTTTTAATGTATGTAATTGCATAAATGTCTCCCTTTAGAACCCTTCTAGTCGCAGCCTGCGAAAGATAATTCACGGCGAATAGGCTCAACTCTATGCATTCTTCCGACAAATCAATAATTTCTAATGTCCACACCCTCAGCTTGGGCACAGGGCCAATTCAGCCACTACAGGAATCGGATCATATGCGGACTGTAGTTTTTGGTAAGTTGGATGCTAAAAATATGTTTCCCATTGTTTAAGTTTACTGTAGCGACACATAACTTTTATAAAACTTTATGTGCTAAGAAAATTTAATGTAGTTTCGAGGTTATAACTATCAAAAGATTCGGATGTTACTTTTAAAATAAATAAGTTTTAATTTAAATACCTGGATTGATTGAAAATATTTTGATGTATGTGGTATGAACGACATTTTAACAAGCTTTAAGATTGGTGCACAAAAGCTTTTATCCAATGTACTGTGTACAAAAAAAAAATCGTAATTTTGATAAAAAATATTTTATTAATAAAATATTTTGTAGCTTCTTAAAATACTTTCGATCCTTGATGAAGGATTTTGTAAAAATTATATTCTGATATTTCGATGGCTATACCTCGAAATTAGGTCCCAGCAAAACTTTTTGTTATTTTTGTGTTTTAACTAATTTTTAGCCCAATTATATAAAAATTTCTCAAGTGTCATTAAAGGATTCTTGTTCCGTTTTCCATTTTAAGAGTTCGCGACCTTAGAACAACAAAGTTCAAACTACAGCAATACAGCAAGTTTCAAAATGCTATACTGAAAGTTTTTTGTGATAATCCAACTAAATTTAACTCAAAACGAGTAAAAACTAGGCGAACTCGGACAAGTGGGCGTGGCACTTCCCATATCAGCAAAATTTTCAAAACGCTATACTGAAAACGTTACTTGAGATAATCCAGCTAAATTTCTATCAGGCTCTAAGAACTATAATTTCAAGCTCTGAGCAAAAACTGGATGAACTTGGGCAAACGGGCGTGTCACCTCCCTTATAAGCAAAATTTTCAAATTACTGCAGTGTAAGGTATTTAATGTTTGGACAGGCCAAAGGTAACAACGTTATAAGTTTTTTTTTTTTTTTCACCTCCTAAAAACGCTTTCAAAACGAATTACTACAACAACAAAAACAAATGTTTTCAAGGCCTGGTTTCGAAGAAACAGCCATCGGAAGATCCGGATATCTTTTCTGAAAACCGCTATAAGTTGGGAGTCCCTGGATGGATTTGGAAAATATTGGTGTTATATGAAAGCTATTTTAATAGCCTATAAAAATGTGCTACATAAATTTTCAATCAGATGCATAGGCCCCTATTGCGTATCGAAACTAATTTTGGTTTCGTTTCTAGTCGAGAGGCGAAACAGAAACTTTATTTGACATTGCGAACAGAAATTATTTCTAGTCACTTTTTCAATAGTGATGCCAAGTTGCGATTTCGAGATCTAACTTATGTCAAATACTTTTTTCTTTTAATGTGCCAATTAACATTCGTTAAAAAAAACAACTATATTACTCCAGGAGCAAGTGTAAATTTGTAAATAATAAGACTGCAAGCCAAGAGACATTCATGTTTTTTATTGAGAATGCTGAATTTTACAAATAATTTGTACAATCGTTGAAAAAAAAAGTCTCAATAAAGATTTCAATTCAATTTTAATGTGCACAAATTGGATTCATTTTTTCTATCAACTAAAACCAAACCAAAATCGCTAAAGCAAATTTTAGCCAAAACAAAATTTCCTCCAAAAGTATGATTTGGAACTGTCCAAGTGTCCACCTTTTGTCATAATTTTAAAACACTTCAGATATCACACCAATTCAATTTGCTAAAATTTTTTTTAGCACAACAAACCGAAGAAACCGCTACTGAGCAGTTACGTAATCTGGTAACGCAAATAGAAACTAAAAACGAAACTGAAAGCTTTTGTTTCTGTCGGCAATGCGAATTTTATCAAAACTAATTAAGAAACGAAACCAGAACACGTTTCGATACGCAATAGGAGCCATAGTTTCCGAGATATGACGATTTTTCGAAAACTTCATTCGAATGTTGATGTAGCTTAAATAAAAAAAAAAAAACGGCGCATAGTCTTATAGCGTTATAGTCTTACGATATATCATTTTAATTTTCAGAAAGATCGGTCAAAATGGAGAGAAGAAAACGTAAAATTCGTGAAACAATGTCAGCAGATATTCCAGTGCCAACGCAGCAAGAGATTCGGTTTGCTATTCGTTTTGGATTTCGACGTAAGCTCAAGCCTGTGGAAATATTTAGTGAATGCCAAATAGCATTTGAAGTTAATGCGCCATCCCTCGTGAGTATTTCAAAGTGGTTCCGAAGATTTCAGACATTTAGTTTTTCTGTGGAGGACGAACCTCGAGAAGGCCGCCCAAAATTTTCGACTGATTATGCAAGTGTAGCGCTGGTAAAGACTAAAATTGACGAAGTTTCAAGATTAACCTAGCAAATCATTGCTGAGAACCTGGGCTTGAGTGCCATGGCTGTATCGCGAATATTAAAAAATGATCTTGGATACACGAAGAAATCTGCACGATGGGTTCCTAGAATTTTAAGTGATGCTCAAAAAGAGGCACGTGTGCGTTTTGCAAAGTATTTTCTTGAAAAATTCTAAAACGGAGAGTCTAGCACTTTACAGAAAATTGTAACAGGTGATGAAGCATGGTTTTACAAGTACGACCCTGAAACCAAACAACAATCCATGGTATGGAGCCTAGAAGGTGCAAATCCACCTGTTAAAGCAAAGCAACAAAAGTCAGCAACAAAAGTAATGATATCAGTTTACTTCACCAGAGAGAAAGTTGTAGCTGCTATTCCTTTGGAAAAAGGTCAGACGGTTACTGTTAAGTGGTATACTGAAACCTGCTTACCGAAAGTTTTCCAAAATTTATTGGGAAAATACCAAGAAGTTAAGTTAAGTAAAAATGCAGTGAAGGCAATGATGGAATGGAAACCTGTAAACGAAAGGCTCATTTGGAGCAGATTTCGAACCCCCGCTAGAAATATTACCATCTTCCAAGCATATGCGCCTACCGAGTTGGCAGAGAAAGAAACCAAGGATGAATTCTACAGTCAGCACGTTGCAGCGATTAACAGTGCTCACAAGAACGACATAATAATGGTTGTGGATGATTTGAATGCCAAAGTATGCTCAGAAAACCTTAACCTTGAGCACGTGATTGGAAAACATGGTTTGGGTACGACAAACGACAATGGAGAGCTTCTCATTGACGCCTGTAATACAGCCGGTCTTGTCGTTGGAGGTACGCTTCTCCCACACAAAAAATGCCATAAAGCTACTTCGGTGTCTCCAGACAACATCACTAAAAACCTAATCGACCACTTCTGCATTAGCAGAAAATGGAGAGGGAGTCTTCTGGACGTACGAGTAAGAGGGCCGCTTACATAGGCTCCGACCACCATCTTCTCGTCGCGGTCATTCGACTAAAACTTGCCGCTATTAAACGTCCCAGTGAACAATCTGTGGCAAAAAAATTCGACGTGCTTAAGCTAAAGAACGACGATATCCGCAAGTCTTTCGTTGAAGAACTTAAAACAGCCCCGAACAATTGTGATAGAAGCATTGAAACATCATGGAGTGCCGCTAAGGCTGCTTTCTTAAACTCCAGTGAAAAAAAACCTTGGGTTCCGACCCTCGAATAAGAAACACTGCATGAGCGAGGAAACGTGGTGTCTTGTTGAAAAAAGAAGAAGCGCGAAAAAACTAAGAGATGACGCTAAAACTAGAGAGCAAAAAAACGACGCCGAAAAGGTCTTTAACTCTCTCAATAAAAAAGTAAGGTGTTCGTGCAGACAAGACAAAAGAAGAATGTATAACGACCTCTCGAGCGTTGCTAATGCTCAGAAACTCAGGCAGCTTTACGATATCACCCGCAGACTATCTGGCAGAAAACACCAACAGAATCGCCCTGTTAAATAAAAAAATGGAAATCTCTTAACATCTGCGGACGACCAAATAAGTAGATGGAAAGAGCATTTTTGTTACATCTGAATCCCACATCTACCACATTCCCGCAACCAGAATCACCAACTACAACTGCCGCAGTGACTCGCAGTAGTAGTCGAATACAAACACAACCACCTACATTCGATGGAATAGTGAAAGCTATCCAAAGCATTACAAACAACAAGGCCACCGGAACAGATCAAATAACAGCTGAACTGCTGAAAGCATGCCCCATTACATCAGCTAAGATTCTTCATCCTCTGATTTCCAGAATCTGGAGCGAAGAGAGTTTGCCAGAAGATTGGCTACATGACATGCTAGTCAAATTGCCGAAAAAAGGTGACCTAAGCGAGTGCCGAAATTAAAGAGGAATTATTTTGCTCTCAGTACCATCAAAAGTACGACAAAAGTGCTTCTAAACAGGGTAAGCGAAAAACTTGATTCGGCCATCCGAAGGCAACAAGCAGGATTCCGGCCAAACCGATCATGCGTGGATCAAATCAACACCCTTAGAATAATTGTCGAACAATCGTGTGAGTGGCGTGCTGCGCTTCAACTTGTCTTCGTAGACTATAGCACTGCCTTCGACAGTGTATCCAGAGAAAACATCTGGGTTTCACTGCAGCGAAGAGGTATTGCCGCAAAGGCCATAAACTTAGTACGTGCACAATATGAAGGCTTTAAATGCAGTGTGTTACACAACGGGTTGTTGTCACCGACATTCACCACTGATTCAGGCGTACGGCAGGGGTGTTCACTATCACCATCTCTCTTCCTTATCGTTCTTGACGATATCCTGATAAAGCTCTTAATAAGGCCAAAAGGGGTATCCAATGGAACTTTACCGAACCTCTAGAAGATCTCGACTACGCTGACGACATTTGCCTCTTATCGTCCAAACATTCAGATATGCAGAGCAAAATTGAAGACGTTGGCTTGGAATCACAAAAGGCCGCCCTAAAAATCAACGTATCCAAGACTAAAAGTATGAAGCTAAACGCAAACAGGAATGACATCACGTTTAGAACTGGCAGCGATGACATCGAAAACGTCGATAGCTTTACGTATCTAGGCAGCATTATCTCCATGGATGGTGGAGCAAAAGAGGATATCAACTCAAGAATAGCAAAAGCAAAAGGCGCGTTTGCTCAACTGAACAAAATTTGTTCTTCTTTCGTTATATCCACCAAAACGAAAGTGCGTATTTTGGATTCGAATGTGAAATCGGTCTTATTATATGGGTGCGAAACATGGCTTGTTACTGAAAAACTAACGAACAAGCTGCAAGTATTCGTCAACAAATGCTTAAGGCGTATACTTAAGATTTTGGTGGCCTCGCACTATATCAAATGCCGAGCTACATCAAAAATGCAATCAGAGGGCTATAGCAAACGAGGTTAAGCTGCGCAAATGGAGATGGATATGGTCACACTCTCCGGAAACCACACAGCGAAGTTTGTCGCCAGGCTCTTGAGTGAAATCCACAAGGCAGTAGAGAAAGTGGTAGACCCAAAACCAACTGGAAAAGGTCGCCTGAAAAGGAAATGCAAGAATCGGGAAAGTCGTGGCAAGAGATCAAAGTCATCGAAAGGGATCGCAACAAATGGAGACGTTTCATATTGGCCCTATGCTCCTCCTAGGAGTTAAAGGAGAATACAAAAATACATACATACCTTATTCCCCAGATCTAGCGCCTTGGGACTTTTGGTTGTTTCCAAAAATAAAAAAAAAGTTTGAGAGGAAAGAGTCTTTAACAGCAATGAGGAGATAATAAATGATGATGATATTGTAAAACTGCAAAAAGCCTATTTTGAAGACTTTTCAAGGTGGATTTATCGACGTCAAAAATATATCAAAATAAATGGCGATTACGTTGAAAAACACAAACAGATGAAGAATAAAGTTATAAATTTAAAAAAACTTTTATCCAGTTTTTTCAATTCTACTTAGCAAACTTTTGTTAGGCCCCTAGTACATACGCATATGTATATAAAATTTATTGACGCATCCATAAGCTCTAGTCTGCGATTGAATCCTCAACAACTTCGGTATCGGTGCGTACAGTATATTTTTCAGAGCATCGGACGGCGCATTTCGGGCTGCAATTTAAGCCAAACCAAAAATTCTACGCATAACATTTTCAGATTAAATTTAACTATAGGAATGGCTTTCGGAGTTTCCACTTTCAATTGCGATTTTTAATCTGACCATGTTTTATTTATTCCAGAAAAAATTTTTTAAAAATCAGTTGAAACGGGCAATCAAAGAATTATTGAATTAATGCTGCCATTTCTTCACCGCTCCGGAACTGATACCTTTTTTGTCTGCCATTGCTTGATTTTGGATTTAGTACAGTAACTTTTGACGTAGCCAAATTATCTGTGCAGTTTATCTGAAGTTTCTTTTGCGTTCTACAACTTTTACTCATTTATTGGAATTTTACGCTAATGTATATTTCGAACCTAAACATTTTGATGACCAAAAAACAGGGTTTTCAAACGAATACGCAGGTTTTAATATAAAAAGTCCTCAAAAAGCAAGAGTATTCAAAGTACGACAAATGGGCAGCTTAGCAATGATTTCAAAACAAATTCTCAAATTTTGTATAAGGTTAATCTGAACAGAAACTAGTGTTGTTGTTGTTTTTGTCCTTGTTGTTGTTGTTTTTTTCCTTGTTGTTGTCGTTGTATTTGGGAAATTTCATTAAATTTTGGAAAAATATTCATATCTCGAAAACTATACATCTGATTGAAAATTTATATTGTACATTTTCACATTTTAAGTTTACATATTAGACGGAGAGCTGAGCACGAAAAAACGGAAAAACTCGGTGTAGTGGAAATTTATAAGGGAATCGATAGCTTAGGACATGTTCATTACGAATCCATTAGTCTGCCGTGCTGAATCTGTTGCCTTTGAATGTGACCGACCTTCAACAATTGTCATGAAACTTTTGTCAAAATAATATAATTATAAAGCCTATTGGAGCGCGTCGGAAGTTGCAGTGGCAGTTTTCGAAGCAGTATTTGATGCCACTACCAATGTATTCGCAATAGCGCGTCGGTAGTGGCACTGGCAGTGTTCGAATAAAAACTGTTTTCGCAAACAAACTCAATTATTTTTCTTTTAATTTTATCACCAAACACACAATATAAATTTTAAATTGTCACAGATTCAAATATTTTTACAAATGACATGTTTTTCTTTTATATTTTTGAAGTTCGAAAAATTCGAAAATATTCAAATGGGAGGCAGTGGCAGTGAATTTAGAAATAGAGATAAATTGCACAGCGCTGTGTACTGCCGCTGCTGTATTGTAGTTACTTTCATATAAAGTAGTGCGTTCTAAAATCACTGTTTTCGAACACTGTCATGCCGACGCGCTATTGGAGTTTGGGCTTAACTACAAACCCAAACCGGTTCAATGTTGCTAACACCCGGCGGACTAACTTGAAAGCTCTTCCTGTGTACTTTTTACTCTACAAGTTTATTTCTTTGTACAGACATAAATACGCGGTCTAATATAATACAGCTCTAAAATTTTGTGCATACATCTCTTGAAAATGTCGTGGATTCAACACGAAATGGTGTAAAATTTTTCGTGAGCACTAATCAAATCAAAAAAACAGGTTTCTGAAACCAAACCATTGGTAGTCCTTTGAAATTTTGTAATAAAAATGCTTTTTATAAGTTGGCCCAAAACCTTTAAAAACAACAAGAAATTAAAGCAAAAATTGGCATTTATAATGTATTTTCCGATTCTAAATCTTAATCCGGTCGCAGAATTGGTTTTGGGATATCCTAACGTATAAAAAAATTAATGACAATTTTTCGTATTTTTTGATGTTATATAATAAGGCATTACTTTTCTTTAAAACTCAATTTGAATTAGATCAATATATTTTGTTTACTCCAAAATATCTTAACTTTAAAAGTTGAAAAAGGGCTAAAATTCAATTTTTGGCTATATTTGGGGTTAAATATAGGACGAATGAAATTGCTATGCTATTTATATTAATTCCATTATTTAGTACTATTCTCAGTCTTCCAAATGAGCTATAAAGTGGGCTCGTATGATTTCCCATTACAAAGCTATGATAATTTTAAAAAGGCATTACATTTACATTTTCAGATAAATTTGTATGAGAGCCCCCTTAGGAGGTTGAGATAAGAGATAGACATTTTAGAAACAAATGTTGAGGAGAGGAAAATAGAAGGGAGTGCTTAATTTTTTCCTTCATAGGGAACTTTCATCGCGGTAATGATAATAATTTATTATTTACTGCACAGTATAAAAGAAAAAAACATGTAATTGACTGTAACTTACGAAACCGAGCTGCTCCGATTTTTCTTGAACAGTTTTATAATCCTGAAATGAGTACGAACACATCCCCGTACCCCGATTTTGTCGTCAACAAAGTCAAACTCAAAACACGTAGGAGCCCACTGTGAAGTGTACAGAGTAATAAGAATGTTGATTTTCAACAAGTCAGGAACAAGAAGTCGTACGAAAACACTTTTCATATCATTTGGTAGATAATTTTTCGAGGTACAAAATTGTGGAACTACATTTTTCTATATAACTAGCTTTTAGCGAGATATTTGCAACCTTTGACCTTGAACAACTTTTTATGCGCACACGATTTCGCAATGGACTTTACACTTTATTTTGCACGCATTAATGAAAATTATTCCGTTAATAAAAATTCACTTGGTATTATTTCTCAGAAAAATCCTTATTTCCCTAGGATAAGTATGCATATATAGGTGTTAATCTGTTTTATAAAAATACATCTTTCTTCCTCAAAATTCCTTAGAATCATCAAAACTTTACGATTTTTACCTACAAAATTTCCTTCCATACTCATCTGACTTATCTTGCAATAAATTATAAATTTACTAAACTTTCGTTTAGGTCAAGGAAAAAAATGTTCAGCTTTAAAACATAATTGGGGACCGTCATATATTTTAGGTACCCACAATCCTTCCAAACTTGTTTTCATACTGTACAAAAATCCCCAAGAGTTTTGAAAAGTGCTCTTCAAAGTGTATTTTGACCTCACAAACACGAATATGCTATCTTTTTTTTTTGGATCACGTAAGGTTTTCGAGTAAACCGGCTTAGAAGTTACTAGGAAACCGGTAATATTACTTACAATGAAAAATCACTTAAAAACAGTAAAAGTGCTCCAATATTTATGATCTTAGGCTTGTTAGAAAGGTATTACATTAAGCCCTAAAATAGGTGTAAAATTAGAGAAAAAGGGAACTTTAGATTACACAGTCCTGCCATGAAAAAAATTATGAGACCAGAGTAGGTGATTCTTATAGATTTTTGATTGCTGAATCCGAGTATAGCCCGATAAAATACCTTTCATATGACATCAATATTTTTTAAATTCATCCAGGTGTTCCCAACTCATACCGATTTTTATAAAAGTTATATCCCGATCTTCCGATGGCTATATCTCCGAAAGTAGGTTTGACCAGAACTTTTTGTTGTTGTTGTAGTAATTAATTCCCAAAGCAAAAAAAAAACAACAACAGTCTCTAATGTAAAATTGTTCCATTGTGCCATCCATTCATATTGTCAAAATTGGGGGGATTGCCCAAGGGGGTTTTGTACCCTATACTAAATTCCATGTCTCTGAATCTAAAGCAGAAATAATTTTCATATTTGATAACACAGTCCTGCGTTTTTGAAAAAGTTAAAAAAGTTTGAAATGAGAGTAGGTGATTTTTATAGATTTTTAATTGCTGAATCCGAATATGACCCCCGATTTGCTGCATCACGTCTGAGATCCGAGTTATCCCTGATTTAAAGTGCAGAAAACGCTATTTTCAAACATATGGCGTACATCCTTTAAGTAATCTAGTTCACTTTTGACATTCTGCATTGCATAGCCCTGATCTTTTTAAAGGTACTTTTAACTTTTTCAATCGGATCATTATTTTCCGAGACATCATCCATTGAAGTAAAGGTATACAAATTGAATATAAACGTAGTCCTTTACAGGGATTAGCGATACCTTTACTTCAATCGATGATATCTCGGAAACTTATGATTCAATTGAAAAAGTTAAAAGTACGCTTTAAAGAGGAAGCTCAGGGCTATTCAATGCCGCTGTCAATAGTGAACTAGACTACTTTCAGGATGTACGCCATATGTCTGAAAATAGCGTTTTTCGTAATTTAAATCAAGGATAACTCGGATCTCAGACGTGATGGAGCAAATCGGGGGTCATATTCGGATTCAGCAATCAAAAATCTATAAAAATCACCTACTCTCATTTCAAACTTTTTTAACTTTTTCAAAATCGCAGGACTGTGTTATCAAATATGAAAATTATTTCTGCTTTAGATTCACTGATATGGAATTTAGTATAGGGTACAAAACCCCCTTGGGCAATCCCCCCAATTTTGACAATATGAATGGATGGCACAATGGAACAATTTTACATTAGAGACTGTTGTTGTTTTTTTTTTTGCTTTGGGAATTAATTACTACAACAACAACAAAAAGTTCTGGTCAAACCTACTTTCGGAGATATAGCCATCGGAAGATCGGGATATAACTTTTATAAAAATCGGTATGAGTTGGGAACACCTGGATGAATTTAAAAAATATTGATGTCATATGAAAGGTATTTTACCGGGCTATATAATTGTTGCACAAAATTTTTCAATTTGACTCAGTTTTCGAGATATGACAATTTTTCAAAAATTCACCCCATTTTTTTTCCCAAAAAATGTGTTACTAACCTAAAATTTATTTCCTTTCATTTGATATGCGACATGTATCTTAAATTGCATCATTAATAAATTTTTATAGAAAAAAACAATAATGGACCAAATCAATTTTCTTGAAATTAGGAACTTTAAACAACAACAATGCCAAAACAAACAACAACAACTTTAAACTTTACAACAACAAATTAACTGCTACTACAACAACAGTAATTTTACATAAGAGTGGGGGTAAGTAAGCGGCCTGCTGCCGCAGCTCAGGATTTAAAACCCCCAAAAATCCAACACCAGCTTCGCGGTGGCTTTCGGCCGCGGATCAGTCCATAATATATCCAACACATAATTTGCTAGCCAAATTGCGCACGCAATTTTTAATAAAAATTTTTAATTTTTTTAAATAATAAGTAGCTACAGCGCTTTCACAAATAGCTGCTTCTCTTTGTTGTTGTTGCAGTAGTAAAGTTGTTGTTATAGTAGTAGTAGTAAAGTTGTTGTTGTTGTCTGTTCTGGCATTGTTGTTGTAAAAAGTTCCTAATTTCAAAGAAATTTATTTGGTAAATTTTTGTTTTTTTCTATAGAAATTTATTAATAATGCAATTTCAGATACCTGTTGCATATCAACTGAAAGGAAATAAATTATTTATTTATTTATGTAATTAAGTCTACTAGAGTTCGCCTTGTGGCCGAAATTCGACCATTTCGATTTGACCACAAAACAAAGGAAAAAGTTTTTATACCCTTCCTTGGTCGATAAAACACAAAAAGCTTTTAATATTCTTCCTTAGGGTTCAGGTTATCTGCATCGGTGCAGCAGCTAAGTTGCAATATCGTACTTTCCATTTAGAGGCGAGTAACTCCTACTAAAGAGCAAACAGTTTTTGATATCTTTCTATACCAAAATTCATAAAAATCAATCATGCTATCGTGCTATATAGTGCTAACTCTATATCTATACCAAATTTCATAAAAATCTTATGCAGAATTTTCGCGTGAGAGCGTTTTTTCCATTTAGGGGCATGGCACTGTCCACTGAAAATATAATGGTCATGTTATCGTTCCTTAGTGCCAATCCTACCTCCATACCATACCGATGCTGCGGTTTAGCTGTGAGAGCGTTTTTTCCATTAAGGGGCGTAGCACCGCCCACTGAAAAACATAATGGTTATATTATCGTTCCTTAGTGTTATCCCTACCTCCGTACCAAATTTCGTTAAAATCAATGCAGCGGTTTAGCCGTGAGACCATTTTTTTCATTTAAGGGCGTGGCACCCCCCACTGAAAAACATTATGGTCATATTATCGTTCCTTAGTATTAACCCCATCTCCACACCAAATTTGGTTAAAATTGATTCAGCGGTTTAGCTGTGAGAGCGTTTGTTCCATTTAAGGGCGTGGCACCGCCCACTGAAAAACATAATGGCCATATTATCGTTCCTTAGTGTTATCCCTACCTCCGTATCAAATTTCGTTAAAATCGATGCAGCGGCTTAGCTGTGAGAGCGTTTTTTTCATTTAGGGGCGTGGCACCGCCCACTTTAAAAAAATATATAGTCCTATGCACTGCTCCTCCTCACAACCTTTCCAACAAAAAAAAATCAAGCAAATCGGTTGAGATTTAGGTATAGAAACAGGGACCTAACCGATTTCGTTTGCCTATTTAAGCATACTAGAGTTCGCCTTGTGGCCGAAATTCGACCATTTTGATTTGACCATAAAATAAAGCAAAAAGTTTTTATACCCTTCCTTGATCGATGAAACACAAAAAGCCTTAAATATTCTTCCTAAGGGTTCAGGTTATCTGTATCAGTGCAGCAGCATAGTTGCAATATTGTGCTTTCCATTTAGAGGCGTGTAACTCCAACTAAAGAGCAAACAGTTTTTGATATCTTTCTGTACCAAAATTCATAAAAATCAATCATGCTATCGTGCTATATAGTGCTAACCCTATTTCTATAACAAATTTTATAAAAATCGTATGCAGTAGTTTCGCCATGAGAGCGTTTTTTCCATTAAGTGGCGCGGCACCCCCCACTGGAAAGCATAATGGTCATATTATCGTTCCTTAGTGTTAGCTCTACCTCTATACCAAATTTTGTTAAAATCGATGCAGTGGTTTAACCGTGAGAGCGTTTTTTTCATTTAGGGTCGTGGCACAGCCCATTGAAAAACATAATGGTCATATTATCGTTCCTTAGTGCTTACCCTATCCCCATATCAAATTTCGTTAAAATCGATGCAGCGGCTTAGCTGTGAGAGCGTTTTTTCCATTTAGGGGCGTGGCACAGCCCACTGAAAAACATAATGATCTTGTTATCATTTCTTAGTGCTAACCCTATCTCCATACCAAATTTCGTTAAAATCGATGCAGTGGCTTAGGCGTGAGCGCGTTTTTTCCATTTAGGGGCGTGGCACCGCCCACTGAAAAACATAATGATCATTTTATCGTTTCTTAGTGCTAATCCTATCTCCATACCAAATATCATTAAAATCGATACAGCGGTTTTGCCGTGAGAGCGTTTTTTCCATTTAGGGGCGTGGCACCGCCCTCTTAAAAAAAATATATAGTCCTATGCACTGCTCCTCCTTACAACTATTCCAACAAAACAAAAATCAAGCATATCGGTTGAGATTTAGGTATAGAAACAGGGACTGAACCGATTTCGTTTGCCTATTTATATATAGATGAATAAAATTCTTACAGACTAGAGAAAGATTAATAAAATTTAATAAAAAAAAGAATCACAATATATTATTTAAAGCAGTCTTTAAAGCAATTTTACTAATATCACTATCAATATTGATTTTAGAGCTAATATCATTAATATAGCTAATAGCTTTTGCTAAAGGAGCATTTGAGGCATAATTAGTGCGCATCATATCCAAATGAAACGGAACATGATTCCTCAGAGGCCTAGAGGGAACATTAAAATTAATAAGACTAAGCAAATCTGGACAATCAACTGCCCCAGAAACAATATCATGAACAAATAACACAGAACAAATTTTTCTTCTAACATCCAAGGTCTTCAAGCCCAACAATAAACACCGAGAATTATACGGCGGCAATTCACCAACAAAATTTAATGATTTTATCGCAAACCTGGTAAAAGATTTTTGGACTCTTTCAAGCCTTAACTTATGCGATTGATAGCATGGACTCCAAATAATCGCAGCATATTCTAACCTAGACCTAACAAAACTAACAAATAACGATTTAAATGTAAAAGGATCACTAAACGAAAGACTATTACGCTTAATTAACGCTAACATAGCATAAGCTTTAGGCACAACATAGTCTAAATGAGAACGAAATGAAAAACTAGAGTCAAACACAACACCTAATTCCTTAAACTCCGTTACGGACACAAGGTCAGTACTCGAAATTTTATAAGACGAGGGAAGAAGGCTACTGGACTTAGAAATCGACGTAGAAACACATTTACTTAGATTTAAAAATAAATTATTATTATTGCACCAAAAAAATAGCTTATCCAGATCACTCTGAAATAGAACAATGTCAGCAGGGTTATTAATTTTCATAAAAATTTTAAGGTCATAAACATTTACAGTGGTCAAATAGGAACACAACATCATTAATAAAAATAACAAACAAAAACAGACCAAGGATACTACCCTGCGGCACACCGGAGGATGTAAAAAACTTAGAAGACTTCATGCCATCAAAGGCAACTACACAACGACGGTTGCACAGATACGAATTGAGCCACTTCAAAAACGTGGAATGAAAGCCCAGCGATTCACATTTTTTTATCAATAAGGCATGTGAAATCTTATCAAACGCCTTTGAAAAATCCGTATATACAACATCGACTTGACAACCACTAAGGAACGAAGCAATACAAAATTCACTAAACGAAACTAAATTAGTAATTGTTGATCTTCCCGGCACAAACCCATGCTGATAAGGAGAGATCATACTCTTTACAGCAAAAAAAATCTTATCTTTGGCAATAGACTCACAGAGTTTTGAAATAACCGTTAGCTTAGAAATGGGTCTATAATTAGCAACATTGTTTTTACAACCCGACTTAAAAATGGGAGTAATATGTGCAATTTTCCAAGCATCAAGAAATTTACCCTCAGCAAGACATTTAGTAAAAATTATTCGTAACGGATAGAGGATGTTAAAAGCAACATTTTTAATGAAAAAAGCACTAATGCCGTCAGATTCAGCACTAATAGAATTGTTTAGACCATTAATACCAACAAAAACATCATTTTCCGTTAAGTAGAGAGATCCAAAATTTAAAGATGAATCCTGACGATCCGGAACAAAAGATTGAGGACATGGATACTCAAAATTTGCCATAAAAAATTTAGCAAAAAGACTTACAATACCAGAGGCATCATTAGCAGTGGTATCACCAAAATACTTAGATGACGGAATACTAGAACACCCTCTTTTTGAGTTAACATATCTCCAAAACGTTTTTGTGTCTGATTTAATACCTGTTTCAAATCCAAGGATATATAGCTTATAAAGATAAGTATTGAAGAAATTTAATTCTCTCATGTAATGCCTATATTTATCAAAATACGCACTAGAATTAGAAGCTAAATATTTTTTGTAAAATTTTGTTCTTAAATTTTTCAGTCTTTTTAAGCTCTTGATATATCAAGGAAATTTATATAACCGATTCCTGACCTTAGGAACAAAATCATTGCAGATCCTATAGATTGAATCCTTAAAAAAACAAAGCATTCATCAGTGTCTAACTTAACAAGGGAACTCCAATCAAAATTTGAAAGGACATCATTTACCAGGCGTAAATTACAACGCTTGAAATTAAAATGGAAATCACTTGAGACAGAAGAAATTGGAAGAAACTTATACATGGATAAACTAATTTCAATTGGAGAATGATGCACATTAATATTGGATAAAGGAGCATGAGATTTAAAAACTTCAAAATTTAAATTAGATGATATAAAAACTAAATCTAATAGCCTATGTAATAAGTTAAAGCAATTATAAATTTGATTGAGACCAAGAGACAAAAAATTATCAATAACAAACATATCAACCGCATTAGAAACATTAGTTGGAGAAAGATAATGATGATCATGAGATTCGATCCAGTTTACTCCAGGCATGTTGAAATCTCCAGTTACCATCAAGTGACTATTCGTTGCTGAAGCCACAGCAGCAACAAACGAAATGTTATCAACGTGCAGCTTAGAAACATCCAGCGAACTGCCGGGCGGAATGTAGGACACAGTTACATATAAAGACTCATTTAAACCTTTTATAAGAACACATAACTGATCAGCCAACACATTATCATTAGACAGCAACACATTGGATGAGCACAGACGATGATTAACCGCAATCAGCACACCACCACCTCGACTACAACCAGTTGAATCAACATCACGATCTTTACGGAAGACATTAAAAATATGCGGATCGAAAAACTCTTCATTAAAAAAATCGTTGTTCAACCAAGTCTCCGTGAGAATGAAGATATTAAATTCACACTGTGACGTTACAGCAAAAATAGCTTGAGATTTGGTCCTAAGTCCAGATACGTTTTGATAAAAAATTTTTAGCTCATCAAGATCCGATTTTTGAAGAGTCTTCACTGGTGAAAGTTCTACAAATGAGGATTTCTTCTTCCCATTTGTTAAAAATTTACAAACGGTCGGCATTGAACATTCTTAGGCCAAACAGATTCATCAAGCAAAACATTGTAGAAATCATCAAACACTCCAATCTTAAAGTTCACACTATTCACGGTTTCCGGATCAGCATCCCTCTTCACCTGTTTATAGCAAACCATATCTGTTTTTTTAACATTAGTGTATTTACAGACATATTCCATAACATTATCCCCTGTGACACTAGGTTTGAATGATGAAAGATGTAAGAACTTTTTACTTTCCACATTATTATTGCAACCAATGACTGCATTAGGCTTATTATTCCTATGACTCTGCTTCCTATTCACCACAGAAGACCAAACCTCAGCATGGTTAACTGGGACCCCAGGCTGATTAACACTATCAGTTGTTGAAATAGTTCCATTTGCAACACCAGCAGCAGAAACATAAACATCAGCCAATTCCCAGCAGCAGAACAAGACTCATCAACATTGTTACCAGCAGCAATTGCAGTAGTCGAATTATTAGCATTCGACATACCAACGGCAGCACCAACAACACACCCAATACTACCAGAGGCAGCTGCACTCACACCATCAGTACATGCAGGCAAAGAAACAGTATGACCAGCAAACAAGATGTTTCTGTCGGATTGACTCATGCCTAAAGTCAAATTTACATCATTTTTGCTACACTTTAAGCAATTCTTCTCCACGAATTCATTTAATTTTTTTGAAACCAATTGCTCAATGGAGCTTTTTACAGTTTCCAACACTTCCAACATAATTTTTTTCATTGACGAATCAACAAGATTGACATAGTGTTCGTCACAATCGCCACACATCCACTTCAGTTGCTTATTTTTTTTCATCAGTTTTAAATCAGCTGCTGTAAGAGCACAAGTCAAATGGAACCACTTCTGGCAAACACCTTCACAACCAATGCACTTGTTGTCAGCAAACTTTTGTCTGCATTTCCCACAGACTTCAGTGCACATCTTGTATTTTTATTTTTAGATTAAAAACATCTTCACTATGCAGAAAAAATTAAGTCTTACGGCCGTTCAAATAGAATTACCCAAAAATTTTGGTCACTATCTTGATTATATAAGTGTATTTCTTATTTAAAAATGTTTATTGATACAATAAAATTAATAAATATAATGCAAAAATTGCGCCCACAAAAATTTTCAGCTGAAATTAGGCTTTAGTTATAAAAATTATAGGTTAATAATACATTTTTTGGGAAAAATAATGGTTTTTTGGGAAAAAATATGGGGTGAATTTTTGAAATATTGTCATATCTCGAAAACTATGACTCAAATTGAAAAATGTTATACAGCAATAGCCCGGTACATGCCTTTCATATGACATCAATGTTTTTAAAATCCATCTAGGGGTTCCCAACTTATACCGATTTTTATATCCCGATCTTCCGATGGCTATATCTCCGAAAGTAGATCCGCTCAGACATTTTTGATTAGATATTCTTTCTTAGAATTATAAGCTTAACAAACCAAACTATTTTAAAAAAAAAAAATATTAACAGTAGCTAATCTAACATTAAGCCCAAATTACATATTTTAATGTACCAAGATTTGTGAGGAAAGATGCTATAGGTGCAGGGACATTTGTGAGCTTTTTGCATGGGAGGTTACGACACCACTCCATCAACCGACCGATGGAAATAGCAAAAAACTGTTGCGGACTTGAAACTTGTCACAGTTGTTTATTGAACTTGTTAATAAGTTCACGCATTTCAAATACAACATTATAAACTGGTCATCGTGTTCGCAATCTATTCGGTATTTGTGTGATCATTTTATTACAAAAGCCATTATTCTGTTATAATATACTTTATAGCACTACTCTGGTGTATGAAGAAACGAAACTGCAACGGCTCAAAGTGATCACCCCATTAGAAAAAATAAAATTTGTACATAAAGTCATAAATCAAAATATAAAGCAAAACTTGCAAATTGAACTACGAGGCGATATTTCCAATAGAACAACGACTACTGCTCTTAGGCTATACAACAAAATACCAACTGAAATACAACAAATTAGTAACTTCAACAAATTCACCAAGAAAGTAACTCAGTATGTAGTAGAACACACAAGTGATTTTTATACTTAATATGGCAAAAATGTAATTAGGAAAATTATATATTAGTAAAACTAAAATTCAGTTATGCATTTAAATGCAACTAGTCCAAAATTGTGATAATTTAAACAATGGGCCTGTGCCAATCGAAAACTTTTCACTCACCTATACAAATTCTGACGTCTCAAATACGATTTTTGAAGCATATGAGGTGAAATTGTTGTGTCAAAATTTGTACTAGCCCCAGGGGCTACTGCAAATTGTGACAATTGAAATAGAAATTTAAAAATGTCAATGGACAATGAAATAATTCAAAATAAAATTTTTAATTTGTAAAAAAATATGTATGAGCCACTCCAAATAACAAAGAGTTATTCCACACGTAAGTATAATGAAATGTGTGGCGATAAATGATTTTGCTTGTTGTTGTATTGTATATTTTGTATTTTCCATAAAAAAACAAAATTACCAAAAGTCAAGACATGTACATAAGTACATAAGCAAAACTGCAGTTATTAGAATCCAAAGAACATGGTTTCAGCAGAACGGAACAACGCAACACATGTCTCTGCCAAGAATTTGAGAAATTTGTCCTGAGCAATTGATTTTCAAGGCAAGTGACATATATTGGCCTCCACGCAGGCCTGATGTAACGGATTTTTTCCTGATATTTTTTAAAATCTGAAGTTTCCGCCAATAGACCAAATTCTTTGGCACAGTTTACTAAAAACATCCATCACAAAATGGAAGCCATCATAAGAAATTTTAGTGGTTGAATGAATTAGTGCAGTGACGGCTAGAAATTACATTTGGACGATATTATTTTTCAGAAATAAACTTCCAAAATTATATAATTTCATAAATAATGAAAACATTCGATAGATGGGTTATTTTTATTTTTTACTATTCCACTATATATAAACTTTCTTTTCGGTCACCATATGTCAGGCTTTTTCATTCCAAATAAACTCCATAGCAGCGTCTTTTGCTGACCCAGCTCCATATTCAAAATTAAATTCGAATATCCTAATCAAGTCCCATTTTTTTTTTTTAAATTTTTGAATTTTTTTTACTTATTTATTTTCTGTAATTGGTAAAAATTGTACAAAACAAATGTAAAAAAAATTCGATTCGCTGAAATGTCAAAAATTGAATCTGTCAGAAATTGTAATCCATTTGGCACAGGAAAAATTAAAAATTTTAGTCACCAGAGTGAAATTTTTTTTCACCATGATTTGCTTAAGGTAAAAGTTTCGATTTGGCACACGCCCAATGTACAAAATATTTTATATAAAAATTTGAAATTTACGATGTCTAGTGACAATACTCACACATTAATATCCCAGCACCAGCTCTAAGCTGAAGGGATAAACTTAGTAACTAATTTATTGATCAAATGTTTTACAGTACATTATATGTGATTTATTAAATAAATGAAATGAAATGAACTATAGTTAATTTACAAAAAAAGTCCACCGCTCGCTCAACACTGGGTGGGGGTTCAGAGATCAAGTCAGTTTTTGGACTATTTGTAAGAATTGTAAGCTTAACAAGAAAAAAGTTTCGTCCCAAGAACTTGTATTTGTCTCACCATAAAAAAAGTTACTTTTGCCTGATCCATTCCTTCCAACCACCACATTATGTCGCTTATCAAATGGTTCAACAACAGTTTGATCTTTGTAACTTTTGAAGCCTTGTATAATAATCTGGAAGTAGATGGAACATAATATTAAATAAATTCGTGATATTGGAGAATCAAAAATTTAATGTATAATTTAATGTTTGCCCTTAAGCGCATATTTATTAGCAATAGTAAAAATTAATTCTAAATGTTGTCCTACCTGCTTAATATGCATTTTAATAATATTGGTTAATACAATAAATAAATCGAAGTCACTTGTTTACATGTACTGATAAGGTCTTTTATATGGTCAATCGAAATCATATGTCAGTGCTGACAAACTTTCTAGATAGCTCAACCTCTACACGTTTGGATCGTTCAAATCCAGTACACATTGGGTTCGTCAGTCCATATTCATCACTTTTGACTGATTGCTTGTTGCGAACAAATTACACTATGCAACAGCCAAATCTCCCAGTGAATGCCACTATCCATTTCATATGTAAAATGGGCTGCTGATTCCGAAAATTGCATTGTTTTTTTTATTTTTCGTGTCGTTTTTGAGATAATGGTCATTTTCGGTTTTCGGACCAAAAAAAAAGATAGTTCCATTTAAAAACAAATTTCTCAAGAATTAATGTTTGTATTCAAATGTGTTATATGTCATATTAAAGGTAATTAAATTACCTACAAATAACATTCACTTCACTTTTTGGTTGGTTTGTTAGTTTCGGCGAAATAAATTGATTTCTAAAAAAATCATTTTTTTTTTTTCGATAAATTAACAAAAAATCAAAATCAAATGCAGATTTATACAAGAAGAAATAACTTTTTTTTTTTTTGTATCATAGACTATATATTTGTGAAGAAAATAAGATACCACTTAAAAAAATCGATGGAAAAGTGCAAAAGTTGTATACAATTCATTGATAAATTACTAAAATTCGTTTTTGCCTATTTTTTTCGGTTTTTTTTAGTAAACTGTCGATAATTTGAAACTTTTTGTAAAACACATGAGAAAATCCAAAAAATTCTTAAAGTTAGCGTTAAAACAAAATACCCGTGTCTCGTCGTTTTTCTTCAGCACATCATATTTTTTTTTAATCGATTTTTGAAGTTTTTTAATCCACTGTACATGAAAAAAACAAAAATAGCGCATTCTTGTGTTAAATCGATGAATTTAACTATATGATCCTTACATTTGAGGTGTATCATGTGTTCAGTAAACTTATGCAGGATACTACGAGGAATATTTTTGTAGACAATTTTAACCCTCTAAAACCCCCACATGTAGGTCTTTTAACCTAAATCTGGGGGTCAAAATGACCCACATGTAAGGGTCTTAGAGGGTTAAAATTTTCTACAAAAATATTCCTCGTAATATCCTGCATAAGTTTACTGAACACATGATACACCTCAAATGTAAGGATCATATAGTTATTTGCATCGATTTAACACAAGAATGCGTTATTTTTGTCTTTTTCATGTACAATGGATTAAAAAACTTCAAAAATCGATCAAAAAAAAATCTGACGTGCTGGAGAAAAACGACGAGACACGGGTATTTTGTTTTAACGCTAACTTTAAGAATTTTTTGGATTTTCTCATGTGTTTTACAAAAAGTTTCAAATTATCGACAGTTTACTAAAAAAAACCGAAAAAATAGGCAAAAAGGCATTTTAGTAGTTTATCAATGAATTGTATACAACATTTGCATTTTCCCATCGATTTTTTTAAGTGGTATCTTATTTTCTTCACAAATATATAGTCTATGATACAAAAAAATAAAAAAAAGTTATTTCTTCTAGTATAAATCTGCAGTTGATTTTGATTTTTTGTTAATTTTTTCGAAAAAAAAAAATGTTTTTTTTAGAAATCAATTTATTTCGCCGAAACTAACAAGCCAACCAAAAAGTGATGTGAATGTCATTTGTAGGTAATTTAATTACCTTTAATATACGTTTGAATGCAAATATTGGTTCTTGAGATATTTGTATTTAAATGGAACTATCTTTTTTTTTTTGGTCCGAAAACCGAAAATGGCCGATATCTCGAAAACGACACGAAATAAAAAATGAATAATGAAATTTTCAGAATCAACAGCCCATTTTACATATAAAATGAACAATTGCATTCCCTGGGGAAAAATTTTTTACTCATTTGTTGCATAGTGTTATCATTCATGTTTGAAGTTCACATTAAAAATTGATCATCGTGTTCGCAATCTATACGAAATATGTGTGATCATTTTATCATAAGCCCCATCAAAACATGCTATAATAGACTTTATATAAAAGAAACAAGTGGTGGTCCGATATTAAGAGATGGGATACATTTCCATTAATTTTGCCATATTTTTACTCACCACATGGATATCGTCATTTTTGGCGACAGCAGACCTAAGCAAAATGAAAGTTGGAGTTTTATGGGAAGCGGTCCCTCCGTTTGCCTACAAAAAGTACCATCGCCCGACAATTAAGTCTGTCGTGTGAACCAGTTCTACCTGTATTTCGCAACCAAGAGAGAACACCACTATAGTATTGTACCACATTCATACTTGCATAGTTAACTAGATGAAATAAGAAAACTAATCATCACCGTTTATGCCTTAACCATGATCGAAAGCTCTGTTATTTGGCTGACAATTAGTTTGAAGTTTACCAAATCACAATAAATTAGAAATTTTTTATTTGTTTACATTAGCTGTGTTTTAGACGACAGTTTTCAGTATTTTATTAAGCACTTTCTAAGGAACGTATTGGAAAACAAAAAAATCATAATTTCTCTAGGATTTTTCAATTTGGCTTTGCTACCTGACGATTTTTTGGGTAAAACTAACTGATTTTTTGAAAATTCGAGGGCTCTGCAGTGCACCCTGCTCGCTTTGCTCGCCAACTTCCACATAACTCTTCCTCTATTTAGTTCCAAATCCATCCTTTATAAGAAACAAATTATTACTTTGTTTTGATTGAATTTTATTGATATTTGTTTCGTGAAGCTCCTCCACTCTGCGCGAAAGACTTAGGAAACGAACTTGATGTCGCGCTTGACCGAAAAATATTTTATATAATAGAAAGTCTAGCTAATCTTTTCCATTCAAGTAGAAAAATTTTTATATGAAAAACTGTCCTGGTTAGTGCATGATCAACATTAGGGCCATTGGGTGTACACTTCATCAAATCACTCTTCAACTAACAGTTTTGCTTTGTAAGGCCTTTTTACATTATCAGTGTAGCCGTCAATATTAAGTGATGCCAAGTTCACTTTTTTTTCATCAATCTGAGAATTTATGCAGATTGATAAGGAACTGATAATGTAAACACTCATCAATCTACATTGACAATCAGTTTGCCGAAAAACAAAATTTTTTGACTTTCTACTGTATTGATGACTTTACTGATGGGTAGGTTGACTGTGTAATGCAATGAAAAATTTTCAGTACACTTTTATGTCGTTTTCCATTGGGAAATCTAGATTTTGCTCTCAGATCAAAAATTTTTCTGGTCGAATGGAACAAGCAAACAGAGCAAGCGTTTTGCTTTTGCTGGGGCGGATGACGGGTACAAATGTTTTGACATTTGTAGTAACAACCAAGGTTGTAGTAGTGCATCGTCAATTTATTTGACGTGTGTAATTCGAAAATTAAAAATAAACAAAAATAAATAAAAAGCTCTGTTCACATTAACTTGTATTTTATTTTTAAGGATGAAAATAAAAATGAAATGCTTCATTAATGATAAGTGTATATGTTTCGTACTTAAATCATAATCGAAATCACTCAATACTTTGCCCAACGAAGTATACGTTGTTGGTTTGTCTTTTCAATTTGATTTTACATTACTATTTCCCAGTTTTACTCTGATTTAACATGCGCCTTGTTTCCTTCTGCGGATAGTAATGAAAGAAAGATGTGGGCCAGATACCTAAAAGCCATTGTACAAAATTGGACCGTTTGTCCTTCAATTCGAGTAGCAGCTGCTGTATTTTCGGCGAGTTTTTGTTGAGCGCCATTCGCAACCTGTCTTCTGCACAGCTATCTATCCCAACATTGTGTGCGTCGTTGAGTACCCGTATTTTCCCATGATTGATTTTTTGTTCTTTAACGTTGTTTTGTCATTTCTGGAAAAACCAGGACATGAAGAATTATTTTGGCAGTCGAAGACATCAATTGCTAACACCAATTTCATTTCCAATTTGAAAATAAAAGCATTAATGTTGAATTTAAATAATGTTTGAAATGTGGGTTGACTTTTACGAAAATAATAAATATTTTCAAATTGCCAAATCATGACAGTTGCCCTACATGCTTGTAATAGTGTGAGTGCGAGCAAATGAAATCTGAAAAAAAATCTAGATTTGAAAAAATTGATCTGAGATCAAAAAATTTTGCTCTAGATTTCCCAATGGAACGCAAATTGTAATAGATTTTGATCTAGATCAAAAAAAGATTGCTTTTTTTGCCCAATGGAAAACGACATTAGTCAGTCACGAAAAGATTTCAACGAGTGCACATCGTGCGGAAATAAAATGGCTTGCAAATGTGATTTGTTTTTACACAAAAACGGATAGTTTAATGATTTTGGTTTTTACTGAAGCTTTGAAGCTTGAAGAGAACTTTTTAATTTTATGACTGGGACAAAATCAATTTACTGAAACCTTATTGTTATTATTTTTATCAAAGACTCCTATTTTTAATATAAAAAAAAGATTACAAAAAAAAAAAAAATTTAATAAATGGCCAAAGCCCATTTTTTTGGTGTTAAAGTGGGTTTGGAAATGACAAATTGTTGTTGTTGATTTGTTTCCTTTTTGGCGTACAAAGCAACACTAAATATTGACGGTTTATTGAACATGTAAACACAAACTCGGTATAACATATTGATGACCAGTTTGATGGCTACATGACGGTTTATTGAACATGTTAACACAAACTCTGTATGACATATTGATGGCTACAGATAATGGAAAAGGGGCTCTACGCCTATGAGGTAACATCGCAATAGCGGGTGAATTCTTGCTATGAAAACTGAAGCGTCGATGAAAAACTACGAAACTAATTATTAAAATGTAGTGAAATTACCATAAATTAAATTTTATTTCAGAAATAAATTATTCTATCCATTGGAAAGACAGCTAAAAATTATTTTTTTACTATTTTAGAAAAAAATTTACTTTTATATATAAAATTCTTCAATAGCTGCATCTAAAATTACGATTGGTTTAGAAGTTTTTTAAAATTGGATTAAATTATATAAGCTTTCTTTCAACCACAACCTTGCTTAAAATATAAAAAAAAAATCATATTCTTTTTAACTTTCATCATCCGAGCGATGTCCACTCGTTGAATTCTTTTTTTGAAATGAAAATACGCATGCCGAAAAATATATTTGCGTTCACATTTTCAAATAACTCATCAAATCACTCGTCAAATCAGCGAAAAGTCAAAAATTATTGATTTTCTTCAAAGTTTTTGACGAATTATTTCACGAAGCGTTTTCACTATGTGCGAACTCACACGACGGGCACGGGCACGTCAAATTTTTAGGCAAGCGGAGGGAAGTAGTGCTTTCATTTCCCTCCGTCGTGTGAGTTCGCACCATCAAATCCGTTCAAATTTTTTTTGACGGCAAAATTGGTGATGCCAATTAAATCTGAACTCATCAAATAGGGTATTACATTCGCCTATTGCGCGCTGACCCAAACAAAATAAGCTACTGGAATTGTTTAGAAGATATTGAAGAATATGAGCTTGCGAATACAATTTTTTGGGCATATGAAATCTTTTTTCAAGCATACAGGTCATTCTGAACGTTAGGATTAATTCTTATTATGTGTTTACTGTAGATTAAAGTGAATATTAAATCCTTGGTATATATATGGAAAAAGAGGAAATGTCTTCAGCTTCAGATGGAGAATCTTGTGAGCCACCACCGAAAAAAATCAAATCGGAATGGTGCAAAAGCTATTCCAACAAAGCAATGCAAATGATGTGTAAAATGGGATATGAAGCTGATAAAGGACTCGGAAAGCAAGGTCAAGGTCGGCTAGAACCTGTTGAAGCGTTCCATCAGGAAGGAAGAAGAGGTTTTGGGTTAGAGCTCAAGCTACTCTTGAACTCTCCGCAGATATGGGATCCACAGTGTGAGGAAATATTGATTCCAGAACCTATATCTTGGTTAAAAAGTCCTGACTGTACGCTGAACAATGAAGATATGCACGAATGGTTCCGCCTAGGTACCAAGAAAGATTCAATAGATGATGAGACTGCATTCTGTGAACCAGAAATACTATTTAATATTCTTGAATCGAAATCTGTTTTCAACGAGCTAAATGGAAGTGATATGAGAAGGGCTCGTTCGCGATCAAACCCCTTTGAAACAATAAGAAGCTCTATATTTCTTAACAGAGCTGCTGTGAAAATGGCAAATATTGACTACTTGTGTGATTTTATGTTTACTAACCCACGTGATCAATTTGGAAACCCCATGGTTGCAGAAGATGAGCTACTGTATTTTGCAGATATTTGTGCAGGTAAATTAAAATATATTTACTTTTACGCGGCATCTGCATGCATGTTTACCACAAGCTTACATTGAGTATAATCCCAGCATCGGTTTTTTTTTTAGTTTTTATTATGTAGAATTAGAATTCTATGAAAGTTTCGGTATAGCAGACGATAACGTTCTGCATACTGATGTTTCGCTTTGACCAAATTATTTAAAAGATTGTTTGCAGTGTTCGGAATGCCAGAAGCAATTGCGAAAATGTTATCTGCATGTACCTATGCTAAACCAATCTTTTCAGCATGCGGGCCAAATTTTTCAAATAACATTTCCTTGAGGGCCCTGCATATACACCTCGCCTTGAAAAGTTATAAGAATATCATCAATTTTCGAACGTAGGCTCAGCTCATGTTCAGAATAAGTAGAAAAAAAAAATACACAAAAATTGATTTCAACACGCTCAAGGCGGAAAAAACCGATCGATCAGCAGAGATAAGGTTATAGGGGAGGGGGGGAGGGGTACGGGGGCTAGTGTGGACAATTTTTATATAATTACAAAATTATATATGTAAATACTAGCCCCTTATACGGGGCTAGTGTGGACAACCATTGATTTTGCTTGGGGCTAGTGTGGACACCATTAGAAACTTGATAATTGATACAAAAACGTAAAGAAGGAGTTCAAACATATATTTATTTAAGGCAATAATGATGTAATATAAATAACAATACAAGAAATAAAATTAACTTCTATCCCATGTTGTATTTGGATAAATTTATATCAAACTTCATATAACTTGCTGATCGAGATGCTTCCGACAGTTTTTGTGGTTGTGGCAGCTTTGCCACTATTTCATTTCGGTGAATTTCGCTGGCATCCAGTAAGTCGGGATACGTTAATCTGTCGTTCTTTCTTTTTAGAAACCTAATGTAGAAATCTTGCGAACCGTGGATCGTGACAATTTGGCTAATATTAAATTTAAGTTGGGAACAGATACAGTTTAGCCTCCAATTGAAATTGATTATAAACCAAATATTTTCTTATGTGTTTTTAAAATCTAAGAATAAATATGGAATCTAAAAGTGTCGCTCGGATCTGGTTTCGGAGATATAGACATATAAAAATCTATATAAGTTGAAAACGGCTACATTGATTTCTAAAATATGGGTGTCATATGAAAGGTAACTTAACAAGCTACAATATAGATCTAAAGTTTTTTGGAATCTGACTCTTAGTTTTCGAGATATTACGACTGTTCTGAAATTTGGACTGATTTTTTTTTAAAAAACCGTCATTTTTCCAAAAAATCCGTTATTACTGTAGAATTTTATTAACATATTTATAAAGCTCAATTCATCTCCTTTAAAATGATATAACACTTTAATAAAAATTTTTGATATTAACCCTTTATAACGGAAAAAATTAAAAATCATTTTGATGAATTTTGAGAAGTTTTTTACATTTTTTTGATATGATGTGTTCTCTTTGACAATATGAGCAGTAAAACATATTTTAAATGTTTATATTTATACTATATCAAGCATTGGTTTACAAATTTGGACCATTGGACATATAAATAAAAAGTTAAAATAAGCAAAAGCGTTTTATTGATAAACCCCTACTCTTATGTAAAATTACTGTGGCTAGCAAGCTAGGTGTTGGATTTTTGGGAGTTTTAAATCCTGAGTTGCGGCCTGCGGCCGGGTGTCATATGAAAGGTAATTTAATAAGCTACAATATTGATTCAGAAATTATTGAAATCTGGATTGTAGTTTTCGAGATATTTCTCATTTTCTGAAATTTGGACCGATTTAAAAAAAAAAAAACGGTTTTTTTTCCAAAAAATCCGTTATTAACCTACAGTTTTATTAACATATTTATAAAGCGTAATTCATCCCCTTTAAAATGATATAAAATTAAAACAAACATTTTTGATATTAATCCATTATAACCGAAGAAGTTTAAAATCATTTTAATGAATTTTGGAAAGTTTTTTAAATTTTTTTGATATGATGTGTTCTCTTTGGCAATATGAACATTAAAATGAATTTTAATCGATTATATCTTATAGTATATCAAACACAGGCTTCGCTAGCCACAGTAATTTTACATAAGAGTAGAGGTAAGTGGGCGGCCTGCGGATTTAAAACTCCCAAAAATCCAACACCTAGCTTGCTAGCCACAGTAATTTTACATAAGAGTAGGGGTTTATCAATAAAACGCTTTTGCTTATTTTAATTTTTTATTTATATGTCCAATGGTCTAATGGTCCAAATTTGTAAACCAATGCGTGATATAGTATAAATATAAACATTTAAAATATGTTTTACTGCTCATATTGTCAAAGAGAACACATCATATAAAAAAAATGTAAAATACTTCTCAAAATTCATCGAAATGATTTTTAATTTTTTCCGTTATAAAGGGTTAATATCAAAAATTTTTATTAAAGTGTTATATAATTTTAAAGGAGATGAATTGAGCTTTATAAATATGTTAATAAAATTGTACAGTAATAACGGATTTTTTGGAAAAATAACGGTTTTAAAAAAAAAAAAAATCAGTCCAAATTTCAGAAAAGTCGTAATATCTCGAAAACTACGAGCCAGATTCCAAAAAATTTTTAGATCTATATTGTGGCTTGTTAAGTTACCTTTCATATGACAACCATATTTTGGAAATCAATGAAGCCGTTTTTAACTTATATAGATTTTTAGAAAAGCTATATCCGCAACTTCCGATGTCTATATCTCCAAAACCAGATCCGAACGACACTTTTAGATTCCATATTTATTCTTAGATTTTAAAAGCAAATAAGAAAATATTTGGTATATAATCAATTTCGATTGGAGGCTAAACTGTATTTAAGCCTTAAGTTGAACCAAAACCATATCGTTCTCTTTCAAAACATCTTGGACAATTAAAAGAGGTGGTTCCTTACTGTCGTCACCGATTTCATCAAGTCCAGGCTCTTCCTCTGATTCCAATATATTCTCATTGGGAACATCGCTATCGCGATGAATTTTATATTTTTTTTTTAATTTGTTTGTTAAAGCGAATATTTTTGGGAGGTGCATTTTTTCTTTTAAGCGTTTCTTCAATTGTCTTGTCAGGTGTTTCGGTAACAATTGATGACTTTCCACGTTTTTGTCGAATTTGATACTTTCTTGGACCGGCTTTTAGAAATGGTCTGACGATTTCTGGAGTCATTTCAGCTGTTGCGGACATGTCCACACTAGCCCCATTTCAGTTGTCCACACTAGCCCCTTCCTGTTTTTTTAAACAAAAATAATTTTTTTTAATCTTACGGTGAAGTTCATCAAAAATAATTTCAATGATTTCAATAAACACTAGTTGAAAGTTTGATTATCTATTAACACTACAGCAGAAGGATAATTAGTTTAAAAGTATCACTGAAATTACGAAAAAACAAAAAAATTACTTTTTGCTGCGTAAAACACGTTCGGTCACGTTATCATGGAAAGCTGAACTGTTAACAAATGAATTTTTTTTTTTGGTGATGCAGAGTGCAAATACCAACTTGAAAAATATTAAACAGATACAAAAAATTCAAAACGGCGCGAGAATTTGAATTTGTCCACACTAGCTCCCAGTCCACACTAGCACCCCCCCTCCCCTACAGATCATTATTTTCCTTTTGGGTCCAATGTTTCGTTCTGTCTAATGGGAGTTTATTTTTGAGTCTGTCTATTCGGGGGACAAGCGTACGCGAAAGCTGAATTAGCGTACGCGAAAAAAGCTTTTGGAAAACTTGCGTAAGCGAAATCCAGTGAAGTTTTTTCCCCCGGGGCAGCTTCGTTACGCATGATTAATTTAGCGTGCGCGAAATGTTGCGTACGCTGTAGTGCATATTGGGAAGTGCAGTTCAACTACTACAACAGTAATTTTACATTTAAAACTCCCGAAAATCCAACACTGGCTTCACGGCGGCCTTTGGCCGCTGATCAGTCTATAATATATCCAACACATAATTTGTTAGCCAAATTGCGCGCAGCGTACGCAACATTTTTTAGCGTGCGCTGCAACACTAAATTAATCATGCGTAATCAAGCTCCCCGGCGGAAAGAACTTCACTGGATTTTGCGTACGCAAATTTTCCGAAAGCTTTTTTCGCGTACGCTAATTCAGCTACTTGAGCTTTCGCGTACGCTCGTCCCCCCGAATATCCAGTCCCATTATTTTTCTATGTTCTCTGTGTGGTATTCCAACCAACTGCATCCAGTTTTTAGTGTGATCTTACACATGTGAGGGTAAAAAAATGCGTCATAGAGGAGCGATAATCGGTGATAACACATTTTAAGAAGTCACTTACAGAGAGATAATGCAATAGCTAAGCAAGTCAGTCCGCCACGAGCCCCAGGCCACAACTAAGACAATTATTGCGAATAGAAACGAAATTTCGTTTCGTTTCTAGTCGAGAGACTAAATGGAAATTTTAGTTGACATTGCGAACATATATTATTTTTAGTTACTTTTAGTTAAAAAGAGACAACTATATTATTCCATAAACAAGCGTAAATTTGTAAATAATTCTTTATTTTAATGTGTTTATTTGATTTATGTTACCACACTCCTATCATGCGTAAATTCTACTAAACGGTTGCTTGTGACATAACACAAGCTCAACAAACTTGCTTGAGAAAATAACGAACTTGTTCGAAAAAATAGCTGAAACTATTTGGTTTTTACAATTGCAGAAGGCCATTAAAAATTGAAACTGTTCACGCAAAAATGCCAAATAAAGTTTTTATTTTACAAAATTCGCTAAAGTAAATTTTAATCCGGAACTGTCCAACTCCACTTGCTAAAATGTTTTCACAAAACAAACCGACGAAACTGCTACAATCAAAATAGAAACTGAAAACATAACTGATAGCTTTGGTTTCTGATGGCAATGCGATTTTTATGATAGAAACGAAATTTCGTTTTGTTTTTAAATTAGTTTCTATCATAAAAATCGCATTGCAATAGGGTCCTTCAGTTTGTTCTTAAACTTTGTACTGTGCGGTCGTGCTAATACCAAGTCTAGTTTTGTTTACACTTCATTCATATCTTAAGAATTTAATTTTCTTAGTTTTGTTTGTGCGAGAGTGAAGCGTTTCGTCGTCTCGATCGTTTTACTTGGACACTTTTATTAATATTTAAAAATGCCTTGCCCTTGTGGACAGAGGGTAAACCGTGGTCGGAGTACTGTGCAATGTGCCAAATGCAATGACTTTTTGCATTTCGATTGTGAGAACGTTTCACAGTCTGATTGTGATTTTCTCCAAAAATCGAATAATCCTTCTCTATGTTGAGATTGTTCTAAAGTTCGCCGTAGCCCAATGCGCTCACCCCCTACAGCTCCTAATTTGGTTGATGAAGCAACGATGATCAATGCTGAGCAACAACAAAATCAACAAATGCAACAAAATCAACATAATCAAACAGCTGTGACTCTTCAACAGTCCGCTGTAGCCACGATGAATAATACAGTGCAACAACAACAACTTAAATCATCAGTATCGCAACAACAACAATGCGCGGTTGCCACAAATATAACAACAACCAAATTCATCTCCATTGCAACAACAACAGTCTGCTAAAGCTACGAATAATAATGCAAAGCAACAACAACTACCAAAGTCATCTCCGTCTCAACAACTAGCCCCGAATAATAATGCAAAGCAACAACAACAACAATCAAAATCAGTTGGTCCCCAACAACAACAAACTAAAGTTGGTGAATATCAAATAAATTTGCAAACTGTATTAAATGAAATTTCAGCTCTTCGCACAGTGGTCCGAAAGGCTAATCTAGATGGAATAAAGCCATAACTCCTGTTTGGAAGCAGTTAGAAGCCTGAAATATATTATAGAAAGGGTACTTCACAACAAAAATGGGCGGTATACGTCAAGTGGGCGTGGCGCAACTTCTACATGGTAGTAGGTAGAGACCCGAGTTTTTAGGGTTTTACTTTATTATGGAAACAGTACTTTACATCAAAATGAACGGTGTACATCAAGTGGGCGTGGCACATGACTTCTTCGTTTTTTCACTGATTTGAAGTTTAGTGAAAAAAAAAAATTTTAAAATTCAAAAATTTTTTTTTATTTACTTAATCATCATTATAACAAAGCATCAGATGGTTAACACAAATAATTACAATCTACCTGAATAACTTTCAAACATCTTCTTTCCTCGCTTCTTGTTAAATTGCCCATTATAAGGCTATTTCCGTGTAATAGGTGTGTAACCTAAAAATACAATAAAAATTGAAGGGGCACTTAGGGGCAGCTAATTTTTTCTTCATTATTTACATGATAATTCATAGATAAGAGAAACATAAACAGTTTTGCAATATCGATCAATATATGTAGTTAAAAGTTTAACTAAACTTTGGGCTACACAAAAAAGTAGTACAAAAATAATACACTTTTTACATTAATTTTTTCTCCCCAAAAAATATTTTAATTGAACACATATTTACAGTAAAATTAATTCATACCTGATTTAATTTAGGAAAAAAACAATAACTTAAAAAAGTTTTCTAGTTCACTCACACGAACTCTTCAAAGATACTGCTAAAAATAGACTGTGGTCTTATAATAACTGCATTGATGCAATTGTTCATGTTTCGATCAACATAGCAAAAAAAATAATGCGTAAATATAAACAAACAATATACCGTTATGAACTGTGGTCAATTCTCAATCAACTAGTAAAAAAGTTTCATGCTTTTGAAAAACTAGAAAACTGACTTTATTCCATCTAGATTGACCTTTCGGACCACTGTGCTTCGTTCTGATTTTTATAATGCGTCCGCTTTTTCTTTAATACACTCTTTGCAAAATGATAAAAAACTCTTAATTGGCAAAGTAGAAGAAATGCAAAAAGAGCTTCTCTGTGTAAAAGCTAGTGTCTGCAACAACGATCTTTCCTCGGTAATCTCTCGTCTTACTGATGAAGTTAAGCTTTTGCAAAACAGTGTCAGTGTTCTCTTCCAAAAAAATTAAAAAGAAAATAAAGAAATGCCTTTGAATTCTGCAACAACACCTTCTATTGTTCCTTCTCGTCTTTGTAATGCTAATAACTTTCTCTTTAAATCAACTGCTCACTCTAATGATGCCAATTGCGTTGTTGCTGCTGATGATACTTCCTTAGCGTTGGTTTCTTCGCATGATAATCCGTCGACTTCTCCATTGCCATCATCTTCCTATGCTTCTGCTGCTGCTGCTGCAGTTGGTGATGCTGATTTATTTGTTTCGTCGCCTGCTGCTTCTAGTTGGCATACTGTGAGCAATAAGAAGCAGAATAAAAATAAACAGCATAAAAATGATCGTGCTGTTGTTGTTGGTAAAAATACAAGTAATGAGCTTGATGTTGCTGCGACCAAAAAAGTTATACATCTCTCATATTTTAAACGTTCGGAAACTGCAGAAAAAATACTTAGCTACATCTCTTCGCACACTGGCATACCCAATGAAAAATTGGAGTGCTATCCCCTGACGAAAAAAGATGCTGATCTCACAAAATTAAAAAAAAAATCAGTTTCAAACTTATCGTGGCTGACACCGTATATAAAAAGTTATTTGATCCTGATCTTTGGCTTTCCGATGTTCGAGTTCGACCGTTTTCTTTTTAGAAAAAAATGCGAAACTACCTCTAGTGGAGTTGTAGTTTCTTCAACAACAACGTCCGCCAATTCGAGTGTAAGCCAACTCAAAATTTATCAGAATATGTCTGGTATGCGCACAAAAATTAGTGCTGTAAGAGCTGCTATTCTTGATAATGACTATGATGTATACGTTTTTGTCGAAACTTAGTTAAACTGCAATTTTTACGACAGTGAAATTTTTGATCTAGTTAATTTTATTGTTTATCGTAAAGATAGAGACCCTGTTAAAACTGGTTGTCATAGAGGCGGTGGGGTTTTAATAGCTATTAAGTGCTCACTATACTCTAGTTTTGTAAGTCTTAATAACTCTGATTCTCTTCTAGATAAGCTTTGTGTTAAGATCCAAATTGAGAAAAATTCTCTTTTTATTGTAGTTTCATATATTCCTCCGAATAGCTCGTTTGAATGCTGCTCATACAGATAACATTATGTTTTTACCTATAGACAGCAATAACGAAAATCATTTGTGCGTATTAGGTGATTTCAATCTATGCGATGTTAATTGGGCGTTCAAGAATGATGATGAAGGGGTTCTAATACCTAACAATGTTAACAAGCTACATGAAATTCATTTAATTGGTGGATTTTTCAGTTTGGATCTTAAACAGGTAAATTTTTGCAAAAAAAAATTAAACAGGCTTTTAGATCTTGTGTTTATTAGCGGTAATATCAAATTTAATTTAAATGAATGTCCCGTTCCTATATCAGAAACTGATATGCATCATTTTCCGTAATTAATCGAATTGGAATACTATAAATTTAACTATATTTTAAATGATATAAATTCAAGTAAGTTTAATTTTCGATTATGTGATTTTAACGCTTTAAATAATGAAGTTAGAGCCGTTGATTGGACTACTAGTCATCAAATTAATGATTTAAATAATTGTTTTAGTTATTTTAAAACAAATGTTACTAAAATATGTGCAAATAATATCACATATGTTCCTAAAAGAGTTCACAAATTGCATTGGTATACGAAAGGTTTAAAGAAACAAAAAAATCTTAGAAATGAATTTTATACATCGTACAGATTGTCGAATAATGAGTGCTATAAGATAAAATATCTCCATTACATGGGGGAATTTAATTTTCTAAATAAATTTTTGGAACTTCATAAGCTCAAAAAAGTTTTGTTCTTCTATACCTTCGAGTATGTCTTTCAATGATGTTACATCTCAATCAGTAAATGATTCAGTAAATCTTTTTGCTCAGTTTTTTAAATCAAATTTTGAACATGATGTAACTTCGATTAATCCTGAAGTTCTACAGCAAGTATCTCCTTTAATTGACTTTGGATCTCTTCATTTAACATTAGAAGATATTAATTCTGGAATTTGTGATCTACGAAATTCTCAAAAATCTGACATTGATGGTTTATGTCCTTTCCTGCTTAAAAATTGTGCGGAAACAATAGCGGAGCCGTTGCGCTTCCTATTAAATAAATCACTTTCTATGGGTGTATTTATAGACGATTTGAAAATTCCCGCTATAAGTCCCATATTTAAAAGTGGTAATAAAAACGACGTGTCTAACTATGGGCCTATTTCTAAGCTATCCGCTGTCTCAAAGTTGTTTGAGAGTATTGTCAAGAAGAAGCTATTTTTTGCCGTGAAATCTGCAATAAATCCATCTCAACATGGGTTTTTGCTGGTCGATCAACGGTAACAAATTTAGCAGTTTTTTCTGATTATTGCATCTCTGCATTTTCTAATAGCTTACAGGTAGACACGATTTACACTGACTTTTCAAAAGCGTTTGATAAGGTTTTTCATAATATTCTTCTTGCTAAGTTGTCCAAGCTTGGTTTTCATTCCAATTTTTTAGATTAGATAAAATCTTATCTGGAAAATCGTTTAAATTTTGTTTTAGTTGATAGGGTAAGATCTAACTTTTTTGTTGCTACTTTGGATGTTTCGCAAGAAAGCATTCTTGGCCCGCTATTTTTCCTGCTTTTTATAAATGATATTGGATCTTGTTTCAGGAGTTCAAGGTATTTGCTTTACGCCGATGATTTTAAGCTATTCCTCAAAATAGGTAACACAATTGACATGATTGCATTACAAAATGATTTAAATAATTTATTTGTCTGGTGCACACTAAACAAACTGTTTTTAAGTATTTCAAAGTGCTATCATGTAACTTTTTCTAAAGGGGTCCTTCCGTTAGCTTCGTCTTATAACTTAGGTACTTCAACTGTCAAATCAGTTAATGAAATTTAAGATTTGGGTGTTTTATTTGATTCCAAATTTACTTTTGTGAGTCATATTAATTACATAATTCCTAAATGTCACTCTATGCTGGCTTTCGTTAGGCGAAATAGCACTGTTTTTAATGATCCGTATACGAGAAAAATTCTATGTTCTGCTTATGTTCGGTCAAAACTAGAATACGCGTCCGTAATCTGGTATCCATCGTTTTCAGTGCACTGCAATAGTCTCGAGAGAGTCCAGAAAAAGTTTCTTAAATTTGCGCTTAATAGTATTAGCTTTTCAGATCCTGTGCCATCTTACAATTCTCGTTGCTTATTGATAGTCCTTCAGTCTCTTCATTCAATGAGAATGATAGCTTCATTAATGTTTGTATTTGATATTATTGGAGGTCAAATTGACTGCTCCTATTTACTAGAGCGAATACATTTCAAAGTTCCTTCTAGATTACTACGCCACAGCAATTTATTCTCTTTACCTGTTTTTCGAACAATTTATTCCTCAAATGGTCCGATTGTAATCGATTTTTCTATTCCAAAAAGTGAATTTAAAAAATTGTTATCTATTATGTACTCTTTTTATATTTTTAAATAAATATTAACTTTTAATTACTTTTTTAACATAAGATTATATTTTATTTTTTATAAGCTTTTCTTATAAATTGTTAAATTAGTCTGTAAGATAATTTCATAGACTAATCACGGCGCTGTCCTGAGAATTTAAATAACGATAACAACACCCCTCTGGGGTTATTTCATATTATGAAAGCCTATTAAATTCTGCATATTTTGGTGAATTTTTAAAAAAATCGTTAGAGCCGTTTTTGAAAAAACGCCAAAAAACCGTTAAAATTGAAATGAAAAAAAAGTTTTGAGTTGACACACAAAAATTAAATTTTTATCAATATTTTAATAAATAATGATTATAATGTGTATATATTATGAAAGCATATTAAATTCTAAATAATATAAGACTAAGTAAAAAAAAAATCGATAGACCGGTTTTCAAAAAACTGGCAAAAAACCGTTAAAATTTCAATGAAAATCAATATTTTTAAACGACATATGAAAATTAGTTTTGCTGATTATTGTAACATATAATGAGAATTTTAAATGTACACACATATTATGTATGGGTGATTCTTAGATAACTGTGCTTTTTCGAGTTGTAAAATTGGCAGATAATTTTTTTGGATTTTTGCAAGTTTCTTCATGCTATCTTATGTAAACACACTCTTAAAACTCACCTTTTAAATAGATCAACTACAAGTGTGAATTTACGGCTTTGAGGTCGAAATTAAGAAATTTTGCTGCCACGTTTGTGACCAAATTGCCACGTTTGTGACATTTTAGACACAGTATGGAAAAATGATGGTTTTGAAGCGTTTTGATGAGAGATATATTGCATATAATGACAAATTTAGACTTCAAGACTAATTTTGCAACAGTGTCATGTCTCCAGTGGTCCATTTTTTTTAAACCCTATCGTCCTAAAGATCAACAATGGTCTCCTGTTCTCTGTTTTTATAGCCGTTTATGGTGGATTAGGATCTCCTAATTACGAATCTGATCTTGATTTTTTTCTGTTACATCAGTATCCTTAGTTATCCTTGCTCAAAAGTGAAAAAATCACAGTTTTAACATCTACTTAATAAAAACAGCAACAAGTAAAATGAATTTTTGTCAATGGATTTAGACAGCCGAATCTATTATCAACAAGACATAATTTACCGTTTTTCAATTGGATTCCTAGTTTCCGAGTTATAAGCCTTTAAAAAAAGGATACCTCTCAATAACACACAAAGGATTTTCTGGACCGAAAAATTAACAAAAATGGTAAGTTTTATTATTTTTATCAAAAATATAATTTATCACAAAAATTTTAAGCCCTTGCAGACTAAAATCGGATGAAAAAATAAGGCTCTTTTGTAGATTTAGTGAATGAGCAGATGAAATTTTGATTCTGTTAATTTGCAAAGCAATAGTTTAGTAGGGTCATTCACTAAATCTAGCATAGAACTGTCATTTTTTATGCGATTATGGTCTGCAAGGTCACGAAATTTTTGTAATTAAATATGTTATTGATAAAAATAATAAAACTTGATTTTTTGTAACTTTTGGGTCTCGAAAAATCTTTTGAATGTTATCGAAAGATGTCCTTATTTTAAACGCTTATAACTCGAAAGCTTGGAATGCAATTGAAAAACGGTAAATTATGTCTTGTTGACAATAAATTTGGCTGTCTGAATCCATTGACAAAAATTAATTTTACTTGTTGTTGTTTTTGTTCTATAGCTTTAAGTAGATGTCAAAACAGTGATTTTTTCACTTTTGAGCAAGGATAACTCAGGATTCTGATGGTGTCGAAAAATTTTTGTATTAAAAACATAATTAATAGCCTTCAACTTAACATCTGTATACTCAAACTTTATATCGAAATATGTTTTTTGCAGACTGATAAAAAGTGCCACGTTTGTGACATTTTTGATGCGCCACGTTTGTGACATTTTTGTAGTTTATCGCTCATTGTAAAGCACGCTTTTGAGTTCAAGATTTTTCCGAAAGAATTTGGGGTCATGTATGCAAATCCTACAAAAAAATTGTTTCATGCATAAAATAAAATGTACTACCTGGGAGTGCCGAGTGCCACGTTTGTGACCATAATTTTTAAAAAAAAGTGCTTTTGTTTATAAACTGCCCTATAAAACGCAAACAGATTTCTTTTTGGACTCGTCTTGACATGATGACCTTTGGGTGATGGATATTGATCAGAACTAATGCATATGTTTTGCAATCTATTGACTGAAACAGTAGTACCATGCAGTAGTAGCATAATGCTTTCAAGAACATTTTTTTTTCCAAAACTAGGGGACAGTTTTCAATTCGAAATTGTGCCCTCTAAAAATTATTTAAAACTGCAGATGAACGCATAATATTGTAGCTTTAAGTATTTACTTAATATGTGTAGTAACTTGTTTTCTGTTCTATTTCCGTTTTTTGGTCGTTTTTCATCGTTTTGTGTATAAAAAGTAGGGGTAGGACATGCCACGTTTGTGACATTTGGGGTATATTTGCAAACTTTCAAAGTAGACTAATAAATATTTGGTGGTAAAATTGATACGCTCTATTAGAAAAGCATAGTTTCTAACTTATAGCGTAATTTTTTGTGAAAAAAAGCCTACTGTATAGGTGAAATCGCCAGAGGACACAAAAAGTACAGTTATCTGAGAATCACCCATATATATCATGTATATTTTCTATAGAATAAAAAGTTTACGTTCCTAAGCAAAAAATCACTGAAAAAAATGATTACAAAAATTATTTAGTTAAAAAAGTATCGTTAAAATTGGAGTTAGTCCGACAAAATTCGGATTTTGCTGCAAAATAGTTCGAAGTGAAATTTTGTCACCAGAATACTCTTTATTTATGCATGAAAGATAAAGTGTGAAAAAATCATAGTGAAATCTTCTACGCATAAAAAGTTATTCAAGGTCAATGGTCAAAAAAATCAGTTTTTTGCAAATATCACACTAACGGTTACTTTTTCAGAAAAATAGATCTAGACGATTTTGTAGTCCTTAAAATTTTCTATAGAAAAGACCTCAGAGTGCTCTTCGTACGACTAATAGTTTAGGAGATATTCTAATTAAAAAAGTGTCAAAGCTTGGTAATGCATACATGCGGTATATAAGTGTGCATAGCCACATGTTGATTTTTAATGTGCCATAACTTATGAACGATGAGTTGCACGAAAAAAACAAAACTATCAGGTTATAGGGAATTGTATGCTCTATAAATGATAAGCAATGTATGTACACATTTAATTTACCGTTTAGGAGTTTAAAATTTGAGTTTCGGATGGAGTAAGTGATCCCAATCGACGAATTTTGAATTCACGTCGTAGCAATTCGAATTCAATGATAGCACTTTCGTAGATTTCACGAAATTCGTATCTACGATGGATGCAGTGATAGGCCTGAATATTTGTAATAGTTAACACTTATATGCTGGTTTTAATATTAATTTTTAATCTCTATTTTGTATCATAGATTCTAATTCATCCAATAATAAAGCTTTTTTTTTTTGCTAAATTTCTGTTTGTTTTAAACCAAGGGTGTCAGCGTTTTAAAATGATTGAGCCAAGTGCAGTCAGCGCAAAATTTTCGCTTTTACAGCAACTTCAAATTCCCCGAAGGACAACAATCACGAAAAATATTTTTTGTTGTTTTATTGGTGGCTCCTTTACAACTACAACAATGTTTTAATAATTTTTAAAATTTCTGAGAACTACAACACACACGAAAAATTGTTTTTTTTTATGCTAAACAACAAAAACAATTTTTCATAAACGTTTTAATTCCGCGAAATTTGATGCGCTCAAAAAATTACAACAAAAATTGTTTCTGTAATTGTTCTTCTTTTTGCTGTAGGCGAGCCAAAATTGAACTTAGAATTCCTAAATTCGCCTATCTTGATTTAGCTTATCTTTTTGAAATTATGTTAAGAATTTCATTAAAACTAAATTATAAATGTATTATAACTCTTTTTTTGTTTGGAAAAAAACTATGTATTGAAATTAATTATCGGCAGACGGCATAGCTTTTTGCCATGCTTGTATATCTTTATATTTTTGTAAAATATGTATAAAAACCATGAATAAAGAATATTAATATTAAATTTTTTGTAAAATATGTATAAAAACCATGAATAAAGAATATTAATAGTAATAATAGTTAATAAATTATCAATTTTTATTTTCTCAATGAGAATTGTCATTTCTCATTATCAATTTAGTTTCCCATAATCATTTTACTATTTCTCATTATCAATTTATATTTTCTCATTTACAATTTCCATTTCTCATTTTTTATTTATGGAATTCTGTCTATGAACGAAGTTCTTACAGACTAGACAAACATTAATTAAATTTAACAAAAAAAGATATCTCAATATATTATTTAAAGCAGTTTTTAAAGCATTTTTACTAATAACACAATGAAACTAGTGCACACATTATTATTATTATTATTATATTTTATTAAATATAATTAAAATTACATTTAATATAAGTACTAGCTGCCAGGGCTATCGGCTTAACATATTAAATAAATATATATATGGGAGAGGCACCTGTTGTGGCTATGCTCCGGTTGTGGCCACCCATGGATAATTTTTGACATGGGGCAGATACAGTCGGTATGAGTGTTGTCGTTTTTGCCCAATGGCAGCACGATGATTTTGCGCCGACACGGAAGTTAAAAGACCCATATGGTAAATTTGTACAGTCGATAACAGTTTTCCATGCGTATTTGTCAACGCCGATGTAAATTCTCATCGTGTTAAAAGTGCGACAAAAAACACTCCGTCGCTTGAAAAAGGTAAGTAAAATCGTGTTTGGAAGTTGGAGACAATATATTTTGTGATTGTGCATTGGTTGGGGTTAAAAGCTCGCACTAGAATATTTGCTGATTTTTTTGCGGAAACCTTGCTTTTCCCGGTAGTGGCCACCAGAATGTCACCGGTTGTGGCCACCCATTTTTTATCGCTCAAAGGGGCGTATTCGTTGGCAAAACTGTTAAATACAGTTGTTTATGTAAACATAACCATCATAAGAGGTTATCGTGATGTATGTATGCATGCATGTATGTATGTATTATGTCCGTATGTCGGAATTTCAAAGGGGTTGGCAATTTTTCGAATTTTTCGCACAAAAATTGTAAAAAAAAATAGTAAGAACGGCCACCCGGCTATTACACCTGCAAGCATAGCGAAACCGATGATGAAAGTGAATAATCGAGTTTCCATTTTATAGCGATTTTCATACTCCTTTTCTTTTGTCTCACGGCTTAATCACTACTCATTGTTTTTATTTTTGAAACTGAAAGCTGTCAAAATTCAATAAATGTCTTTTCCGTGAGATAAAGTAAGAAAAGTCTCTTCATTCAATTTTTTCCCATCATTTTCCAGGGGTGGCCACAACCGGTGACAAAATTTTCGATGGTCGAAAATTACCACTATACAAAAATATGATATTCTTGTATCAGCAGTTTCCTAAGGCTTCTACCTTCACATTGATATGTTTATATCTGCATAAATATTTTTCAGTCAAAAGTTACAGCTCAAAATGTAAACTATGGCCACAACCGGGGACTCTCCCCTATGTATAAGTATAAAAAATGAATGTGAAATAGTTTCAAATTAGATGTGCTAAATTCAACTTTTTTAAAAATTCGTAAATACTTTTTATATTTGAGTCTGTAGGTATGCGGAGAAACTCTAGTGGATTGGTATTTTTAAAAAAGGAAAATCGGGCAGAACGCAGTTTCGAACATTGTCAAGGAGGAGTTAGAGCAAAACTGGCATAAGGGTTGTGGTTGTGTAAGGCTGGTGTGGCCAAGACGTAGCCGTACGAAAAACGCGTTCATAGTTGTGGTGGTGGTGGTTGGGAGATGAATGGCTTGTCGTTTTGGATTGACGTCTTTATAAAAGTGGTTGTATGTGATCCAATCTTGGCTTGAAGATTCCATAAAGGTTCTGACGGCTATCTTTTTAATTGCATTTTTTGAAAAACTCATAAAAGTTTGAAGTGGTGCTTTTACAGCTGCTTTGGCGGCTTGATCGGCATGTTCATTTCCCGCAATTCCTGAATGCCCAGGGATCCACATCAGCTTCACCTTTCTTTTCATTTCAATTAAATAATCTTTAATAATAGAGATAGGTTCACAGTTATTGTTTGTGTTCCTTGTAGCTTCAAACATAGAGAGGCTGTCAGTACAAATTACAAATTTTCCCTTGGAATTTTTGACTATTTGTAGGCATGATAAAACTGCCCGCACTTCTGCTTCAAAAGAATTGGCGCCCTCCGGGAGCATTCCGTGAGTTAAAGTAAAACCATTTTCTCCGACAACTGCAAACGCAACTCCGTCATAATTTTTCGATCCATCTGTAAATCGTATTTTCCAGTTCCTGGACTTGAAGGTGTTGATTACGTCTTCGTACAGTTGCCTGAATTGCAAGTTTGATGTATTGTCCTTTTTGTGTAAAGTTAGACTGCGAATGAATGAATCTATTGGCAGGGTCCACGGAGCGTGTTGCAAGCTTTTCTCTTGAATCGGTGATACATCTAAGAATTTAGACATTTCGCTGGAGGCCATCTTAAGAGCTGTTTTTCTTATCTTCAAAAGATTTATTTCTTTGTGGAGTATAGATGTTGAATCACAGTATAGTTTGGGAATCCAACGGTAGCTAAGGTACTTGATTCGTTTTTCTATAGAAAGCATTCCAACTTCGGCCAGCAAGTTTTCGAATGGAGTTGTTCTGAAAGCTCTGAGACTGCACCTAATGGCGGCGTGATACGAAGACTTAATTTTGTTGAGAGATGACTTGGCACATTTACCATAAACTTGTAATCCATAATCAATTTTAGATAAAACTGTTAGCTTAGTAGCGCTTATAAGAGTATTAGTAAGTACATGACTTTTTTTTGGAAGAGAGATATTTAATAATATTAAGCCTGGCAGCCAGATTACTTTTGAGATAAATACAATGGTCCTTAAAGCTATGCTTACAATCGAAAATTAATCCTAATATTTTTAAGTTTTGTACAGTTTCTATTGCATGATTGTTGAAAATTAAGTCAATATGAGAACAAGTTGTTTTATGACATACAGTGGCTCACAAAAGTATTCGGAATTTGAAAATTTTTTAAAGAATCATAAAATTTTTTAATAACGAATAAGTTTTTTTTGAATCACTCTTAATAATTATAACTCGGTAAAAATCTAGTTTTATTTATTAAAAGAAACTTTCCTAAAATGTTACTTAAAAATGTAAAAAATAGCTTATAAGCAAAATCGTACTTAAATTCAATGCACAAAAGTATTCGGAATTTTAAAAAAATATGGCAATATCTTAAAGACGTAATCAAAGAATAATCCAAAACTATTGGCGACACTCTTAAAATTCAATTTACAGTTAGTTTGCGGTAGCTCAGTTTTGATTTGTCAGTTTTTTTTTTTAAACGAAAGACTTGGTTTTTTAGAAAAAGTAGGATGGGAAGAAAATCAGAGAAACCACACTTAAATAAAAAAATTGTAAAGCGTGAGGACGGAAAACACTTTAGGAGATCACATGCTGTGTCGGATGAAGTATTTAGACTATACACAGCATTATAGAAAGAAAAAAGTTACATAATTCACAACGCTCTGGTAGGTTATCGAAACAAGACATTCGAGACAGGTCGGATATCTTACGAAAAACTAAAATTCAACCACGTACTTCAGCAGCGGACATTACTAGAAGCCTCGCCAAATATACTGGAGTAAACATCAGTGATGAAACTGATCGCCAGACACTCAGAAATGATAGTTATAATGGAAGATCTCAACTTTCCGAACCATTTATAAGTAAGACCAATCGCAAAAACTGCTTATGCATATAATAAAGATGCAACTTATATAATATTTTGTCTCGTCTCTAAAAATAACGCTTGACATAAACCATTTGTTGCAACTTTATTGTTTTTTTGCAAACTCTAAGCTCTTTTTGCGGTTAGCCGTACTTATAAATGGTTTAGAACGTTGAGTTCTTCCATTACAACTAGCACTTCTGAGTATCTGGCGATCAGTTTCATCACTGATGTTTACTACATTATATTTGGCGAGGCTTCTAGTAATGTCCACTGCTGAAGTACTTGGTTGAACTTTAGTTTTTCGTAAGATATTCGACCTGACTCGAATGTCTAGTTTCGATAACCTACCAGAGCGTTGTGAATTATGTAACTTTTTTCTTTCTATAATGCTGTGTATAGTCTAAATACTTCATCCGACACAGCTTGTGAACTCATAAAGGGTTTTCCGTCCTCACGCTTTAAAATTTTTTTTACTTAAGTGTAGTTTCTTCTGATTTTCTTCCCATCCTACTTTTTCTAAAAAACCAAGTCTTTTGTTTAACAAAAAAACTGAAATATCAAAACTGAGCTACCGCAAACTAACTGTAAATTGAATTTTAAGAGTGTCGCCAATAGTTTTGGATTATTCTTTGATTTCGTCTTTAAGATATTGCCATATTTTTTATGCTTATAAGCTCTTTTTTACATTTTTAAGTAACATTTTAGGAAAGTTTCTTTTAATAAATAAAACTAGATTTTTACCGAGTTATAATTATTAAGAGTGATTCAAAAAAAATTTATTCGTTATTAAAAAATTTTATGATTCTTTAAAAAAATTTCAAATTCCGAATACTTTTGTGAGCCACTGTATGTGTAAGTGTTTACATTTTTCAAAAGAAATTTTAGCCCCTGAATATTTTGACCAATTATCTATTGTGTTCAATACATTGATAAACATAGATTTTGTTTCATTTAAATCTTTCTTATTACATATAATATACAGATCATCAGCGTAGAAACAATGTTGAATATTTTTATTATTAATAAGAAGCTGACTGATTTCTTCAAATGCTATCAAAAATAACGTGACAGATAGCGGGGACCCTTGTGGAATTTCTTTGAAAAGCGAAAATGTTGGTGATAAAACATTATTCACCCTGCAACGGATTTTCCTATTTGTCAAAAAAGATTTAATATAGCTATACATTTTTGGACCAATTTTCCAATCGTGAAGTTTTTTGAAAACAATATGTATGCCAACTTTATCAAAAGCCTTTTCGAAATCAATTGAAAGTATGGAAATGTGATTTTTAGTGGAAAGACTTTTCCATACCATGTGGTCAATAAACAAGTGCGCATCTGTGGTACTTGAACCAGGTTTAAAGCCGACTTGATAAGGGGACAATGACTTGGTGGACTTAAGGTACCACATTAGTCTTCTCGAGATAATTTTTTCTAAAATTTTTCCTGGTCACGGTAATAAAGAAATCGGTCTGAGCTTGAAATTTGCTGAATGTTTTTATTAGGCTTTCTAATCGATACTACGGAATAATTCCCGTGTCGAAAATATTATTGTAAAGTTGTAACAGCCTGATTTTGAGCACTTGAGTACTATTTTTTAACATATGATAAGAAATTTTATCAATCCCAGGGGTGGTCCCTTTGACAATACTAAGGCAACTTTCTAGTTCATTAATATCAAATTTATTCTCTAAATATTTTGCTTTAGTATTAGTATAGATTGGAGTTGGAAGGGCGAGTGCTGCATTTTTAGCTGTTGTGAAATCTGGTGAAAAGTTTGATGATTGAGAATTATTTGAGAAAAATTTAACAAACTCTGTAGTTATTTCTGTTATATCAGTCACCAAGTGTGAGTTTGTTTTTTCAATACATTTTACGGAAAAAGGTGTGTAGGAACCTGTAAGAACTCTTATACTTTGCCAAATACGTGGACAAGGGGTTTGTGGATTTAAATTTTTTGTTAGCTTTTCAAAACTATCATCTTTAGCTTTCTTTTTTGCTTTAACAAACTGAGCATTTTTTTTCCGATAAGTGATTAGAGCCGTGGTAGAATCTGACCTTGAATAATTCTTCCATGCTAATTGTTTATCATTTCTTAACGTTCTCAATTCGCTTGACCACCAAGGTACATTTCTATTTGTTTTTTTACTTGTCGATCTAGGTATTGAAACATTAGCTGCTGAACGTATTATTTTTTGAATCGAAGCCATTTCCTTATTAATAGAGTCCGACCGATTAATCGGCTTCGGCTACGGCTTCGGCCTCACATTCGGCCTTCGGCCAAAAATAAGCCGAATGTTTGGCCGAAGCCGAATGTTTGTAACTTCAAGCATAAAGCAACTTGTTGATTAAAAAAAAAACTTTTAAACAAAATGATGGCCGTTTATAGTGTATTGGAACTTTCTTATTACGAATCTGAACTTTGTTTTTTTCAATTATGTCAGAATCCTTGCCCAAAAGTAAAAAAATCATTGTCTTGAGATATACTTTGGGCTATGTAACAAAAACAGTAAATGGCAAAATTTAATTTTGTTATTGCATTTGCATAGGTAAGATCACTCTTAACGCTCTACATTTTTAATTCTATTCCTACTTTCCGAGTTATTAGCCATTAAAATAAGGGTATTTCTCAATAACATACAAAAAATTTTTCCAGACCGAAAAATTAAAAGTTCTTTATTAATTATTTTTTGTCAGTTAAATATTTCATTACAAACATTTCGAGCCCTTGCAGAACAAAGTCGGATGATAAATGGCCGCTTTATTTAAGAGAGGTGGTGCCTTCGTGAGACATCGGATACAAAAGGTCGAGTAAATCAGTTTTTGGATATTAGGTTTGATCTTTTGTTCTAGTCATACCTTGAGAAGTTGATCTTTTGTTCTAGTCATACCTTGAGAAGTTGTGCCTTCCTGAGAAATCGAGTGCTAAAGGTCAAGAAAATACCTTTAAATAGAATATAATTTGTACGAAAACAACTTACGCAAATTTTCTGAGCTAAAAAATCGTGGATCAAATAGGGGAAAACATTTTGCAAAAACCTAATATCTCACAAAGGGACCACTTCTCAAGATCAATTCCCGTTAAGGCTTATCTGAACAATGCAAAATCGGCGCTTAGTGTGTTACATTTGACCTGATAATGCCTAAAATGCTACAAATTGAATTACCCTGAGAGTAGGGTATAAAAATATAAAATAAATGAACCTTCGGCTACGGCCGAAGTGACCTTCGGTCGGACACTACTTATTAATATTTGCAGAAGTAGGTTTACTTGAGCTAGTTTTATGCACTTTGGTTTGAAATTTTTTCCAATCTGCGTAATTGCAATTGAATTTATTTGGTTTAGAAACTATGCGTTGTGGAGAGTTCGTAAGCTGAAAAGTACTAATGATGGGAAAGTGATCACTATTGTGCAAGTATAGACCATGTTGCAGTGGGAAATAATTGAGTAGAGCATAACGTTAAATCTACATGTGTGAAAGTCCGGTGGGTTGAAAAGTGAGTAGGTGAGCCATTATTTAACACTGAAATATTATTACACAAAATAAAGTCCTCGATTTCTTGTCCCCTTTGATTGTGATTTGTAGATCCTCAAAGAGGGCTCCAACCATTGAAATCTCCAGCTAATGTAATCAGAGTGTTAATACTTGAAGTTAAATTAATAAGGTCTGTACTTGAAAATATTTGATTCCGAGGAATGTATATAGATATTATAGTTATGGGGAATGTGAAATTTATTTGAATGGCAATAACTAAAAGGTTAGTTTGAACCTGAATTATTGTATGTGGAATACTTCTATGGATAAGCATTCCAGTTCCTTGTTTGCATGTCAAATTATTTGGGAGATTATGGAAATAACCGATGTACTGTTTTGGAGTGTAGGGTGAATCAGTGAGTTTAAGGTGTGTTTCTTGTATGCAGAAGATTTGCGGGGCATAATTTTTTAATAGGATTTCTAATTCTGTATAATTATTATGATAACCTTTCATATTCCACTGGAGAATATTAAGTATCATATTTAATGTAAAGTTATTCATTGAAATGGGATGTACTAGGCTTGTTGTTCACAAAGAAGAACAGCTAGTACGATTAAATTTCAGTATCTGATGATCCTATGTTTTCAAATGGGTTAGTTGTTATGTCCATGGAGAGATCAGCATTTGGAGAGTTGTGGTTGCTAAAAGCTACTATGGAAGAACTAGAATTCTGAGAGAATATTGTCGGCTGTGATGGAGTATATGAGTTGTTGAGTGTTTGATTATGGTTGATTGAGTTGGTAAGTAAATTTTTGGGTATTTGAGAGTTGATGGTATTTGAAGTTTTATAGTTAACTTCACTGAGCGATTCAGTTATATTAGTTTTAGAAATGAGAGAGAGATTTTCTTTGATTGATTTTTCTGGGCTGAGTTGCTTTGTGAGAGTTGGAGAAGTTTCGCTGGATAGCGGTACTTCATTATTGTTGTTTGTCTCATTTGATTTTTTTAATGTTGTTGCATACGAAGATTCGGTTGTAATCGAAATTGGGTTTTGTTGTCTATATAAGCGGCGGGCATCGCCAATACTGCATTTTTTTTTTTGAGTTTTTATTTTCAATATTTCTTTTTGTTGTTGATACTTTGGGCATATGTTGGATGAAGCGACGTGAGCGCCAAGGCAGTTTGCGCACATAACTCTTGTGCATTCATCAGGAGTGTGGGGAGGAGAATTGCAAGTAACGCATGTAGGGGTTTTATCGCAAGATTTGATTGTATGCCCTAAAAGTTGGCAACTCTTACACCTCATTGAATTAGGGAAAAATTCTTTTACTTTTACTGAGTACCAGGCGATATCAATTTTACTTGGAAGTTGATAGCAATCAAATGTTAGAAGAACAAGACCAGTAGGAATTGGTTTGTTATTAAGCATCTTTGTGAATTTATAAGCGCCAATTACCCCTTGGCTTTTAAGTTCATCTTTTATTTCTTGTTCACTAGTGTATATTAGGTTTCTATCGAAAACCGTACCTTTGCAAGAGTTAACTGTTTCATGAAGTGTAATGGATACTGGACACAATCCACCAAAGTCTGTAACTTTAATAAATTTATCGGCTATTTTTTGGGATTTTGTGAGAATAAGTAAGCTACCGTCCCGCAGCATACTTACTGTATCAACCTCAGTACTAATGCCGTCAATTGCTTTTTTCTTGGCAAACACACTAAATGACGATAATGGTTTATTCAAATCAGTAGATTTTATAGTAACAAATTTAGGATTTACGGTTTGTTTGTTTGTTTCAGGAAGTGAAGGAAATATTTCTGTTGTTATGTTTTGTTTTTTTCTTTTTCTATGATTTTTAGAGCCTTCTGCGAGCACACTAAACCGATTCCCCGAAGAGGTCGGATTGCAGTCCAACATCACTTCTAGCAAAATATATGTATTATTTTGTTAGGTTTTTTTAATAAGAATTACTACCAAACAGCTTGACTTGATGTCAAAAAAAATATGATAAACAACACAAAGCACAGCCGAAAAATCAACGAGAAAGCGAAATGAGCTGCGAAATAGAAAAGCGTAAAAAAATTTGTAAAATATTTAACGAAAATCCAAATTGGAATTTCCAAGCAATTGCTAGAAAAGCTAAGGTTTCGCGTGTTATTAAAACATATAGGGAACGTCTGACGGAGCGGTAGCCTTACCTTTCCTCTATTCAAATATGTGAAAAATTTTACAGAACTTCACCACATAAAAAAATATTAAGGGGTGTTATAAAACCCACACAGAATTGAAATCATTGAATCAGAATTGAAAATCAATATCTGTTTCAAATGGTGTTACAGACTTGATTTTTATTTTTTTCAAACATTAGCAAAACCGATATTCGAATCAGCTGTTTTGTTGTTTGACAGTTTTTATTTGTAAATTGTACTAAGCAGTACTCAGTCGAAAACCGCAAACATCCAGACAGTTTTGCTTCTCACTGTATATTTCAGCTACTGTTTTTCTGTGTTAACTTTTTGAAAAAATTTTTTTATATAGAATTGACAACCGTGGATGTTGGTCCCTTAATTTAGACTATCTCCGCTAAGTTTTTCATGTTCTAACTGTAAATTTTTTAAATATTGAGTAAATAGAGAACTGAAAGAAAAGAGTAAGAGAAGAGTAAGAGGAGATTCAGTGTTTTTTAAGCTCAATAAGTATGGTTTTTCGACAGTGAGTGTTCGTGTGTTTTTAGTTTTTAAAGTTTAACAATTTTGTAAAGAACGCAAGTGTGCATCATTCTCCGCGTAATATAAAGATATTATTTTATCTTTATACTAGGGGTCTCTGCCACTTGCTTGCTTTGCTCGCCAACCCCCGCGTAGCTCTTCCAATTTTTAATTCAATTCTCTCTCTTCCACTCTGCGTGAAAGATTTCGCTTCGCTCGCCAACCTCCGCGTAGCTCTTCCTCTTTTTAATTCTCTCTCTTCCACTCTGCGTGACAGACTTCCCTTCGCTTGCTAACCTCCGCGTAGCTCTTCCTTTTTTTAATTCTCTCTTTTCCACCCTGCGCGAAATGCTTAGGAAGCGAACTTGATATCGCGCGCGACTTAAAACTATTTTACATAAGAGAAAGGTAAGTAAAACAATAAACAATGACAGGGGCTATCAACCAGTTCCAACCTTTTAAAAAAAAAACTGCTATTTTCATTGTGATATGACTGTTTTTGCATTATTTCGTTCATCTCCGTTTCATCACTCTCCGTCGTTTTTTTGAAACATTACATTATTCTCCGTTTAGTAACCACCTAGTTTTTTTTGTTACTTTTGCTCACACCATTTTCTTAAGTATTTATATTTAAATCATTTCACAATACTAATTATTTGAGAAGTTATGTTAGAATCATTTCACAACACTCTATAGTTTAGTGTTTGTAAATAATTATTGATAACAGGTAGTTATTACGTTAGCCAATCAAAACGATTGTTTATTGTTTGTAAATAAATATAATCAACAAGTTGTTTATTTATAATTTTGTTCAACCAAATCAAAATCAAAATTCAATTGTGTTTATCTACTGTATCATTTGACAAATTATTATCAGGCACCTATGTAATTTATTCTAAAGCCCTGAACACATTCGGTGCGAGCTGCGAGTGCGAGAGAAAATAGCTTTTGCTCAAACGATTTTTTGAGCTTTTTCTCGTGCGTAAAAACACAATCAACTCGTTGCGAGGAAGTTTTTTTTTTATGAAAATTGAAAACAAAAAACGAAAAAAAAAAAACATATTTGTTTTCAAAATTATTCAAACTTCAAATTGAAATTAAAAAATTCAGTCGAAAATAATAAATTTTAATTTTTGTGTTTGGTCTTGTTCTTCTTTTTTTAAAAATCGTCAGAAAAATAAAATCAATTCTATCGCACTGCGAGAGCTTTTATAAATGACGTTTAATAAAAGCTCAATTTTATATCTTACTCTAACATATGGAGAAAATCGTGCTATCTTGGTCAGGTTTCTCTCGCACTCGCAGCTCGCACCGAATGTGTTCAGCACTTAAGATTTTTACTTGAATGTATATATAATTCTAATATTGTTTATGATACAAAATGAATAAGTAATGTCTTTATGACCTCAATAAACAAGTCTGATGCCCCATCCACAACCAATGCGGCACTTGCAGGCAATTTTTAAAGCTTTTTTTGCTCTTTTTTCTTGTTCCCGCACTGAAGCCTTGAACACATTCGGTGCGAGCTGCGAGTGCGAGAGAAAATAGCTTTTGCTCAAAAAATTTTTTGAGCTTTTTCTCGTGCGTAAAAACACAATCAACTCGTTGCGAGAAAGTTTTTTTTTATGAAAATTGAAAACAAATGAAAACAAAAAACGAAAAAAAACGTATTTGTTTTCAAAATTATTTAAACTTCAAATTGAAATTAAAAAATTCAGTCGAAAATAATAAATTTAAATTTTTGTGTTTGGTCTTCTTCTTCTTTTTTAAAAATCGTCAGAAAAATAGAATCAATTCTATCGCACTGCGAGAGCTTTTATAAATGACGTTTAATAAAAGCTCAATTTTATAACTTACTCTAACATATAGAGAAAATCGTGCTATCTCGGTCGGGTTTCTCTCGCACTCGCAGCTCGCACCGAATGTGCTCAGCACTTGATAGCAAAAACTGTTCGTAACCAGTGCTTGCAGTAAAATTTGATTGTTATGCTGATCTCTGTAATTAAACATTAAAATAGATAAAATGCAATAAAAAATATAATTATTTTGTTTACGATTCTGTTGACACCGAGAAATCTTGAAATTTTTGTGTTTATTTTTAATTATTTTTTCAAATATATTTGACATTTCCTGCAAGTGGAACAAGCAACTGCTTTGCATGAAATCAAAAAGCTTTTTATACCCTACACCCAGGGTATATTCACTTTGTCCTTCCGTTTGTAACGCATAGAAGGAGGCGTGGCAGATATAGAAAAGTATATATATTCTTGATCAGCGTCACCTCCTGAGTCGATATAGCCATGTCCGTCTGTCTGGCTGGCTGGCTGGCTGTGTGTGGAAATACACTTTTTGGGAAAACTAAGCAAGATAATTCAATAAAATTTAGTGCACAGCCTTCGGCGTCAAAGTTAGCTCGGGGGATTGAAAATGAGCGAAATCGGTCAACGGACACGCCTACCGCCCATACAAAAAATATATTCAAAATGCAACTTTTTGAGTTTTTTTCACGATAATGCAACCAAAATACACATAAATATTACGAATTGTAAGCTCAAGCTCTGAACAAAAACCAGGAGAATTTGGACAAGAGGGCGTGGCACATCCCATATAAGCAAAAACTTCAAAACGCTATACTGAAAGCGTTTTTTGAGATATTTAAACTAATTTTTACTCAAATGCTAAGAACTATAAATTCAAACTCTGAGAAAAAACTGGGTGAATTTGGACAAGAGGGCGTGGCACCTCTCATATAAGCAAAAGTTTCAAAACGCTATACTGACAACATTTTTTGAGATAATCCAACCAAATTTTACTCAGTTGCTAAGAACTATAAATTCAAACTCTGAGAAAAAACTGGGTGAATTTGGACAAGAGGGCGTGGCACCTCCCATATAAGCAAAACTTTCAAAATACTGCTGTGTAGGGTATTTAATGTTTGGCCAGGCCAAAGGTAACACCCTTACTAGTTATACCCTACACTCAGGGTATATTCACTTTGTCCTTCCGTTTGTAACGCAGAGAAGGAGGCGTAGCAGATATAGAAAAGTATATATATTCTTGATCAGCCATGTCCGTCTGTCTGGCTGGCTGGGTGGCTGGCTGTGTGTTGAAATACACTTTTTGGGAAAACTGAGCATGATAATTCAATGAAATTTGTTACACTGCTTTCGTCACCAAAGTTAGCTCGGGGGATTGAAAATGAGCAATTTTAAGAGTATTTTTGACGACAATGCAACCAAAATACGCATAAATTCTAAAAATTGTAAGCGCAAGCTCTGAGAAAAAACTGAGCGAATTCGGAAAAAAGGGCGTGGCACGTCTCATATAAGAAAATGCTTAAAAACCCTATACTGAAAGCGTTTTTTGAGATATTCGAACCAAATTTGACTTAGACACTAAGAATCATAAATTAAAGCTATCAACAAAAATTGGGTGAAATCGGACAAGGGGGCGTGGCACCTCCCGCATAAGCAAAAGTTTCAAAATGCTATACTGAAAGAGTTTTTTTAGATAATCGAACCAAACTTCACTCAAATACTAAATACTATAAGTGCACGCTCTAAGCTAAAACTAGACGAACTCGGAAAAGAGGGCGTGGCACCTCCTATATAAGCAAAAGCTTCAAAACGCTTTACTGAAAAAGTTTTTTACTCAGACACTAAAAACTATAAATGCAAGATCTGAACAAAAACTGGGTGAACTCGGACAAGAGGGCGTAGCACCTCCCATATGAGCAAAATTTGAAAAATACTGCAGTGTAGGGTATTTAATGTTTGGCCAGGCCAAATTTTACACCCTTACTAGTTTTTACTCTCTACTGTTTTTCTCAAATCCTGCAGCGGTGAAATAGAATTTTCTGCTCTGCTCTATCTTATGAAATTTCAACTAACTGTTTCACTTGCACCTGTTCCTGCATTGACACGGCGTGCTTGAACCAAGTTTAAATAAAAGTTTCTTGCATATGAGTTTTTTGACTGAATTATGTTACGTAATAACTGCACGAATCAAATGATCCCAAAATTAAAAAAATCGAATGGGCCCTTTTTGAAATAAGGCTGCCTTAAGCAATAACTATAAAAAGTTAATACAACACAAAATTAAAAATATTTGTAACATTTTGCAAACCATTTTTCTAAACTAATTTGAGGTCGCTGAACACGAAAAACGCATTTATTTTTTTTCCTTGGGGTCGTTCCCAAGTTATTCGACAATTTATAATTTCGAGGTTATAGCTTCATATACATCAATATATTTCTATGACGCCATGTCCGATAAATTTTATTTTTCCACGCTTACAAAGAGTGATTAATGGCGCTTCTAACAAGTATACCAATAACTATGCTCCAAACAAAATTGACTGAGTTAAAACAGGTAAAAGCTTGATATTTCAAAAATTTTTTAAATTTTTCACATCAACTTCAAATGAAACACTTTGTTTTTGGCACATATTTTTTTTTAAATAATTATTTTTAGAAATGTTATTTAATGGCGCATATAATTGCAAACATTTTAAGTCTATGTTGAGCAAAATCGAATGAAATTTCCAAAAGATATTAAGGTTTTAGTGCAATAGGGAAATTTCGATTTCTTTCAAAAATTAATATTTTTGATACAATCCGCAATGTTCTTCTACAGAGAATGATAAGAAGTTACTTAAATCGTCTTTAAAGTGTTCAATAAGTGTAGGGTGTCCTATTTGGAGGCTGAAAAATTGGATCTGTTGACTCAGGCCGAATATTTCGAAAATTCTCACATCTTCCTTATTGCACTAAAGCCTGTATATCTTTTGGAAATTTCATTCGATTTTGCTCAACATAGGCTTAAAATGTTTGCAATTATATGCGCCAATAAATAACATTTCTTAAAATATTTATTTAAAAAAAATATGTGCCAAAAACAAAGTGTTTCATTTGAAGTTGATGTGAAAAAATTTTAAAAATTTTTGAAATGTCAAGCTTTTTCCTGCTTTAACTCAGTCAATTTTGTTTGGAGCATAGTTATTGGTATACTTGTTAGAAGCGCCATTAATCACTCTTTATAAGCGTGGAAAAATAAAATTTATCGGACATAGCGTCATAGAAATATATTGATGTATATGAAGCTATAACCTCGAAATTATAAATTGTCGAATAACTTGGGAACGACCCCAAGGAAAAAAAAAAAAAAAAATGCGTTTTTCGTGTTCAGCGACCTCAAATTAGTTTAGAAAAATGGTTTGCAAAATGTTAAAAATATTTTTAATTTTGTGTTGTATTAACTTTTTATAGTTATTGCTTAAGGCAGCCTTATTTCAAAAAGGGCCAATTCGATTTTTTTAATTTTGGGATCATTTGATTCGTGCAGTTATTACGTAACATAATTCAGTCAAAAAACTCATATGCAAGAAACTTTTATTTAAACTTGGTTCAAGCACGCCGTGTTGATTTTGGATAGGGCATGAGAAAACAGTACAAATAGTAATTAAAAAGATAAATTTATTTATCTTTAACCCTTTGGAAGGCTTGGATCGATTGCAACCAAGAACCGCACCTGTCAAGCCAGTAGTTGGCGTTCACAATCGCAATCACTGAGTAGAAGTAGGCAGGCCTATAGTAGTAATAACCTTTTAATTTTATTAAGAAATATAAATTTTAATTTAGTCTCAAGACGCTTAAAAAAACTTTTAAAAATACAACATAAATTTTTAGGGTTGCCACCTGGTTATTTTCAAAATTTTAAAAAAAAATTCAGGGTTGTCACCCGGTTTTTTTTTTTTGTTAGTTTTGCTTAAACCAAATTTCGGTTCGATGAGTTTTTAACAATTCAAGCGTCGAAAATTTTTTAACGATTTAAGCCCTGAACACATTCGGTGCGAGCTACGAGTGCGAGAGAAAATAGCTTTTGCTTAAAAGATTTTTTGAGCTTTTTCTCGTGCATGAAAACCCAATCAACTCGTTGCGATAAAATTTTGTTTATGGAAATTGAAAACAAATGAAATCGAAAAAAACGCATTTGTTTTCCAAATTATTTAAACTTCAAATTAAAATTAAAAAATTCAATCGAAAACAATTTATTTAAATTTTTGTGTTTTGTCTTGTCTTCTTTTTTTTTAAAAATCGCAAGAAAAATAGAATCAATTCTATCGCACTGCGAGAACTTTTATAAATGACGTTTGATAAAAGCTTAATTTTACATCTTACTCTAACATATTGAGAAAGTGGTGCTATCTCGGTCGGGTTTCACTCGCAGCTCGCACCGAATGTGTTCAGCACTTGAAACTATTATTTATTAGTGTGCAATTATAATGGCGAACGTAAAAAAATTAAGATTTAAAATAAATTTTCGAAAGCAACCATTTGGCAACCCTAAAAATTTATGTTGCATTTTTCTAAAGTTTGTTTAAGCATTTTGAGACTAAAATTTTGTTTTAATTTATTAAATATATTGTTTAAGCGAAACATATGGCAACCCTAAAAGTTTACGTTAATTTTTCAAAAATGTTCCAGAGGTTCATCATATTCTATACCTTCAAGAATAAAAAAATAGGTGGGGACAAAAAAAGGCATGTTTTGGTTCATGTTTCGGAGATTGCCCATAAAGTTCAGTAGAAGGTTTCCGATACAAGTTTATTTTCATTCATTCATTTATATAATCAATCACATAAACTCATGTGAAGTTAGATCTGTAATTTTCAAAAATGGAAAATTTTTTTAAAGTTCTGGGTCGTTCTGCCCGTGACTTTGCGTGTCAAACAGACACTATTTACTCTGACTTTCACAATCGTTAAATAATTATGAAACCGTTAGTACCAAAATTTTTAACAATGAAGTTTGCTCTATAAAGAAAATTAATAGGCTTAAAAAGTGCAGGTTGCGATATAAAAAACGCAAAAATTTTAGAAAAATAGTAGAATCCACCTTGGCTCTCCACAAGTAGCGACGATCGGCCTTTTGTTAAAGTCAAAGTGTTTGACGTATTTTTGATTGGCCTTCTTGACTCAAGAGCTAGTGTCTCCGTTTTAGGAAAATATTGCCACGTTTTTTTCCAAAACATAACATTTCTTAATTTTAAGTCGTCACTATCTACTGCGGCTGGAAATAAACAAAATATAATTAGTTACTGTGAACTACCTGTCATTTTTAAGAATATCACTAGAACAATAAATTTTTATATTGCTCAGTGATGGTGCAAGAAGCGTATTTCGAAGTTGATTTTTTCCGAGCATTTGCTATTGCTTCAGATATTTTTCCACAAATGAATTCATTGAGTATCAGTGAAGATTCGTTAGAAACACCTGATTTTCATGTTTTGACTGCCGAACAGAAGTTTTCGCTTGAAAAAGTTATTTCAACGTTTCCTTCTTTCGAAAAACTTGGACTTGGTTGTACAAATTTATTATAACACCATATAGACGCAGCGGAGGCAGTAGCTGTGAAATCGAAACATTTTCTTCTTTCACCTCCAAGACAAGAAGAAGCATATCAAGAAGTCGATAGATTATTCAATATGGGAGTGATAGAGGAGTCGAATTCACCATGGTGCAGTCCTGTCGTCTTGGTTTGCAAACCGGCAAAAGTGAGGCTGTGCATTGATTAGCGTAAACTTAATGCCTTAACTAAAAAGAGTTCTTATCCGCTACCCCATATATAGCTATGGAAAAAGAAATAGCACGATTGAGTTTATTTTAACAAAAATATATTTTATTTAGTATGTTGAATGAATATGTTTGGATTATTGTAGTAAAAAATTAATTTGGAATTCATAGGCCTAAAAAAACCACAAACTTAAAATATTTTCCTTCATTTAGCTCTGTTAAAGCCATTTAAGCGTTTGAAGATGCAGAAACACCTGGAAAAAGAAATAGCACACTTGGGAAGTAACGATATTGAATAACCTGCTTAAAATAACTTGAAATTTCTTATAACGTTAGTATTTTGTGGTGTGTTCACGATTATTGATTGTTTCGCGACATCTAACAGGCAAGTCCTCCACAAGTTTTTGGCATCTGCTCTTTGGACTGGAATACCAAGCTTCTGAATTCTTGCCCAAAATTCTTCCAAATTTTTATAGTTTTTCTACCCAATAATATTTTTCACATAATTCCGAAGGTTCTCTATAGGGTTTAGATCTGGTCTTTGAGCTGGCCAGTCCAAAACATGGATTTTTTCAGCCCCAACCCAGTTTTTCACTAATTTAGCTGAATGCCTTGGATCATTATCCTGCATAAAAATCCAATTAACTGACATGGAATCAAATGATAATGGCTCCATCGTATCCGCATTGGCCTAATGTGCCATCAATTTTGACTAATGGTCCCACTCCATGCCAAGAAAATACCTCCACCGGACTTAAAGCTTTTGTATTTTTGGTCGAATTCTTGGCATTTGGAGCGATGAAACTAAAATTAGTCGCATTCGACCTGTTGGGAAAAAATTTTTACATCGCCCAAAGTGCTAAGAGTTCAACTCAAAGTACACCACTAAAAGCGTTTAGCACGGTGGAAGTTGTGTCATGATATGCAGCGCATTTTCTTGGCATGGAGTGGGACAATTGGTCAAAATTGATAGCAAATTAGACCAATTCGGATACTTTAGCTTGCTCCGGAATACGATGGAGCCATTTTTATATGATTCCATGCCAGTTAATTGGATCTTTATACAGGATAATGATCCAAAGCATTCAGCTATACTAGGAAAAAACTTGGTAGGGGCTGAAAAAATATATGTTTTGGACTGGCCAGCTCAAAGACCTGATCTAAACCCAATAGAGAACCTATGGAATTACGTGAAAAATATTATTGGATAGAAAAACTATAATAATTTGGAAGAACTTTGGGCAAGAATTCAAGAAGCTTGGTATTCCATTTCAAAGAGCAGATGCGAAAAACTTTTGGAGGGCTTGCCTCTTAGATGTCGCGGAACAATAAAAAAAAATTGGCCACACCACAAAATACTAACGTTATAAGCAAGGCTCGGATTTCGATGAAATGTCATCTTTTTCTGCTCTTACACAGACGTTTTCTGATAACACACAAAAACGTTCATGATCCCTACGTTTCAAAGCTAAAAGTTTTTATGGCATTTTTTTTGCCTTTTTTAGCCATTTTTGGATTTTAGGTCATTTTCCATAGTATACGGCATTCTTTTTAGGCATTTAAGTGGTTTTTTATGTTTATTTTTAGTTTTTTAGGCATTTTAGTGGATTTTTATATTTTTGTCACTTTTCTACAATAAGTTTTAAATTGAAAAGCGTTGCATCTTTGTTTTTCGAAACAGTAAAAAAATCGTAGATACATTTGAAAGTTTTGATGCCAAAGCAGCTAGAGATGCTCAACAAAATTTTTCCAGAGATAAAAAAAGGAATATAATCTTTGTAGTCAACATCATTGTCTTTGGGAAATGGAATTGATTTGATTAAAAGTATAAAAGAAAAGCTTAACGCGTTAATGGTGGTGGGAGTGTTTATAGAAAATTTATTTACGTGCTGGATAAAAATTCTGGGTATAAAAGTTTGTGTCATATTGCTGAATTATAAAATGGCAACATTTTTGCAAATAGGCACCTAAAATCTAATTCTTTCTTTTAAATATGCCCATCTCGTCAGTGCAAAAGTAGAAAGAAATTTTTCGGTGTACACTGTACAGCAACATTTTAACTGAGAGTAGAAGGTCGTGTAGTTTTAAAAATTTAAAAATTTACGTTGCAATTTATTGGAACGCAAATTAATAAATTTTTTTATTAGAAAAAACTAAAAATATGCACTGATTTAATTTTTTTTTTGGGCATTTTTTAATTTGTATAGGTTTTTAAGGGCATTCTGTCATTTTGTTTTGTAATTTTTCGATGTTTTTAAGGGCATCATTACCTGGTTATAGGTAATTACAAGTTGTTTTAAGCAGGTTATTCAATATGGTTGCTTTCCTTTTCCACAAGACTTTACAAGTGTGCTATTTCTTTTTCCAGGTATTTCTACATCTTCAAACGCTTAAATTGCTTTAACAGAGCTAAATGAAGGAAATATTTTAAGTTAGTGGTTTTTTTAAGCCTATGAACTCCAAATTAATTTTTTACTTCAATAATCCAAACTTATCCATTCGACTTGCTAAATAAAATTAATTTTTGTTAAAATAAACTCAATCGTGCTATTTCTTTTTCCATAGCTGTAAATGGGTTGCTAAGTAGATTGAAAGATATTTATTTCATAAGTGGAACCGATCTTAAAGATGGTTTTCTGTAAATAAAATTATCGGATTCTTCAAAGGAGAAAATTGATTTGTTATTCCAGGGAGACCCCTGTATCATTGCAAAGTAATGCCCTTTGGGCTTTGTAATGGACCTCAGACAATGAGCCGTCTGATGGATAAAGTTATCCCCTCGAAGTTCCGCGAAAATGTATTCATCTACTTAGACGATTAACTGGTTTGTTCCGAAGATTTTGACACCTACATGCAATTGTTGAGCGATGTAGCCAAATGTTTAAAAGACGTCAATTTGACCATAAACGTAGCTAAAAGCAAATTTTGCCAGAGAGAAATAAATATTTAGGCTATCGCATAGGTCATGATTTTCTGAAGGTGGACCCCGAAAAGGTTTAAGCCATCGAAGAGATCCCTTTGCTCAAAATTTCCTCGACAAGTAAGACGTTTTTTAAGCATGGCGAATTGGTACCGTTCTTTCATTAATAATTTTGCTAGCTTAGCTAGCTAGTCCTTCGACAGATTGTTTGCGCAAAAAGGCTGGTCGTTTTCAACTAACCAATGAAGCCATTGAATCTCTTGAAAATATAAAAATTGCGCTTTCTTTAGCTCCTGTCCTGGCCCAGCCAGATTTTACTCGTGATTTTATAATTCAGTGTGATGCATCACACGTTGGTGTCGGTGGTTTGCTTCTTCAATGCGATGACGAAGGTAAAGAACACCCCCATTGCTTATGTTTCACAAAAGCTTAACAAAGCCCAACGTAATAACAAAGTTACGGAGCTTGAATGCATGGCAGCGGTTTGCCTCTTCGAATCATAACTGACCATTCAAGTAGCTTATGACCCAAAAGGATTTAAATAATCGTCTGGCGCGCTAGAGTTTGGCACTCCAATGCTTCGATTTTAAAATAGAGCATCGAATAGGAGCTTTAAACGTAGTTCCAGACGCTTTATCGCGTTTTGACGTGGACGAAATTTGCACAGAAAATCTTATACCTGATATTGACCATTTTTTGTCAGATTTTGACAACATTGAATACCAAGTATCTTCGTAAGACCATCACTGAAAATGATACTTCGTTACCTGATTTATGCGTTAGCCCGAACGAAGGTTTAGTGTTTAAGCGCGTTAAATTAAGGCAAGGTTCAGACAATGAAGAAGATGATTTATGGAAGTTATGGTTACCGTAAAGTTTGGCCACAGAAGCTATTAAATTTGCTAATGAATCAGTTACCAGTTGTCACGGCGGATTTGCTAAAACTTTTGCCAGGGTTCGTCAAAAATATTTTTGCCCATCTATGGCAAAAGGCGTAAAAACATTTGTAGCAATTTTTTTCCGGATATGGCATTAGCCATATTAAAACTGGTTTTTATTCTCCCCAGGCGAATGCGTCCGAGTGGGCTAATCGTGAAATCCTTTCCAAATTACAAATCTTTTTTGAGGTTCGAAGTGATCATTGCAATTGGGACAGATATATTCCACAAATACTGTCAGTTTTATGCAGCGATTACCACTCGGCAATAAAATGCTCACCATAATTCGCTGTCTTTGGACAGCACGCTTCCTCTTATGCAATTCTTCAGAAGCTTAACTGCTTAAAATACGATGATATTGAGATCGAGCATAATTTTGATCGCCTTAATAGAATGCGCGACAAAATTCGAAAAAACTTGGAAATCGCACATGAAAAAGCGACCAAAACTTATAATACTCGATCTAAACCTGTTGATTATCGTATTGGACAGGAGGTTTTCTAGAGAGAATGTTAGGCAAAGTAATTTTAAAAAGACATCATCTATAAATTTAACCGGAAATTCATTATGAATTGGAAGATTTAAATGGAATTTACATTGGGCCGTACCACGCCGATAAAATTAAACCCTAAAATTTTGTCTTCTGAGCTAATTTCATAATTTTGTTTCGCCCGCAAGAGCATCTTTTTCTAAAAGAAAAAAATATGACGGGAGTAACGACCCTGCGTACCCTTGAACCCAAAAAGCGTCTGTTCCCAGATCAAACCACAACTCAAATTATAACTGTAAGAATAAAGCGCTTTTCAGTTGAAATCGTCATTTCGGGAATATTAATTCCGCGAACGTTTATATGATATGATGAAACGTTCCCGAAATGACGATGGATTTGCCGGAATGGCGATTTACAGTTTTTCAATAACTAACTATGTGCTACTTTGCTCAAATGCACCTCAAGATTAGAATACTTTGCATAATAAAGCAAAGCAATTAAATAATTTCATGTCCCTATATCCTTTCCGGGAGCGTTACTTAAACAAGGTTTAACCCATGCAATTTTAGATATCTTCCCTAAAAAAACCGTAGTCACATTCAAAAGCCTTAGTTCTATGCATGTTCAAAAAGTTTTAATAAGGGTTTTCTTTAATACACATGTCTGAAAACGTGTAAGCAACGTATTGACTGTCATATAATTTGAAAAATTCTCAACTCAAATTCAATTTTAATTTTGCTTACGAGACTCGAAAGTTTTCAAGGTTTAAGTGCTTTTCGAGGCTTTTACATGTTTAAAGAAATCCCCTTAATATAAAAGTCATTAAAATAGTTTTAAATGTATCCTAAATTTCAAACTTAAAAAAAGAGCTTTTTTAGATTATTATGCATTTTACTTCAGAAGAATTTTGCTTGCATTATTTTTTTATTTATTTTTTAATGCATTATTGGTAAGTATATACTTTGCCATTATATTAAGCAAAAAAAAAATCATATTGTACATAAGTATTTTTTGGCCATTTCATGAGCTTTTTAAAAACGTTCCCGAAATGGCTATTTTTGGTGAAATCTCTGATGAAAAGCAATATAACACAAAAAATAATGAATTCTGTGGTTGATAAAACATAGATTTTGCGACAATATAAGCTACTTGCCATGATAATTGCTTGTGATTTATTTCGCTATAAAATCAATTTTAAGATTTGGCACCTTGGTGATTTTGAGCCATACAATAAAAATACAAAGTCAAACTTACCATATATTGCTTTTTAGCTACAATCCCCAAAACAAAACGTATTTTCGAAATTTCACCCCAATTTAAAACTTTAAAACTACATTTTGAATAAAACTCGTTATCCCAAGATCATGACGGAATCACACAAAGAACATCTTCTTGAAATACATTCACCCATTATATCCAGTTTTTATGGGTCTTTTTGACCACTTTTTTTTCCCAAAAACTGGGTCATACTAGCTCCGTTCCAGAAGTTTTTTAGATAAATTTTTGGTTTAATCGTTAAAATTTTAACTGTCAAAAACAAAAATACAATAAACAAAAGCATAATAATTTTGTTTTAAAAATATTTTTATTTTTAGCAATTAACTTCGCAACTTATTGATTTGCCCAATAGAATTTTATTTATTCATTACAAAAATCCAATACTAAATAAAATGTCCATTATCTCTAAAACATGAATCCAATTTTGCATGTGCCATTCGCAACTGCAACTTCCCACCAAAGCTTTGAGCGAGAACTCAGTTTGACAACCTGAATTGATACGCCCTTTTTACATATATTATTCATGAGGCCGCTATCTTGTAGCAAGCAACCACCACCACCTTTGATTAGAACCATAGTCTTTGTCGACGCCGTCAATGGCTACATCTAAAATCGAATTACTGGATCTAAGCTAGGTGGTGTTCTACGATAAGTTGCCGCGCTTGAAAACTTGTTGGAATGCAACCGACTTACAATCCTTCACTTTACACCAGCTCCGCTAGACGTTCCACTGCTAAAATAATAGTTGAACCGCTGCCGTGTTGGATTGTATCCATTCATCAAAAGAAATTCTTTGGGTAAAATGTGGTTATTTTTGTTTCGAGGGGAAATGATCAGCCATGTTTTTTTCGCTCTCATTTGACTAAATTTTGAATACGGGACAAGAATTAGTCAACTTTAGGCAACAAAAGGTAACAAAAGTTAACTTTTGTTTCGTTCTGGAACGGAGGTAATTGGTTAATGTACAGGGTGGCTGATTCGAACTTTTACCAACTTCAGATAGACTTATCTGACAGATGGAACATGACAGCTGTCTAAAATTTGGCATGATGTTAGTTCATTCTATTGTCAACAAGTAACCAAAAGCATTTGCGCGTCAATTTATTGAAAATAAAAAATTTTCGAAATGGAATTCAAACGTAATAGTGTGATTGCTCTTTTTTTGGCTGGAAAATCGCAACCAGCAATTGTTCGTGAGCTGAAACATTTAAAAGTGAATAAAATGTTTGTGTATCGGACCATAACACGTTACAATGGTACCGGCAGCGTTGCCAAACGACATGGTGGTGGTCGGAAAATAACTGCAACATCACCAGAAATGGTTTGAAAGGTGAAGGCCAGAATTGAGCGAAATCCGAGACGCAGTGGCAGACAAATGGCTGCCGAGCTGAAAATATCGCGTGAACGAATGCAACACATATTGTCAAACAAGCTCGGACTAAAGGCCTTCAAGTTCCAAAAGGCGCATGATCTCACTCCTGCTCAAAAAAAAGTTAGGCTCGATAGAGCCAAGGAGTTGTTGCGCTTGCACGCCGCCGGAAATCTGTCACAAATTGTCTTCTCTGATGAGAAAAATTACTGTATCCAGCAATATGTAAACAAACAAAATGATCGGGTTTACTTGACAGAGAGGTCCTACGAAAATTTGAATGTTTGTTTGGCCACCAGGACGCAGGCACCACCGCATGTGATGGTTTGGGCTGCAGTGACTGCTGATGGGCGCTCACCACTCGTTTTTTTGGCCGCTGGCGTCAAAGTAAACACCCAGGTGTATCGTGAATCAGTGTTGGAGGGTGCTTTACTACCGTGGGCACGCAAACATTTCGGTCGCAAGCCATGGACATTCCAACAAGACTCGGCACCGTCACACAAAGCTCGTGTGAATCAAGAATGGTTAGAAAAAAACGTTCCTAGCTTCATTTCTGCTCAACAATGGCTCTCAAATTCGCCTGATGCGAATCCGCTGGATTTCTCAATCTGGGGTATGTTGGACAGGAAGGTCTTGACTAAAAAATACCAGAGCGTTGATGCGCTAAAAGTGGCCCTTCAACGAGAATGGCGCAAACTTCCACAAAATCAAATTCGTGCAGCATGCGACTCGTTCTTCGACCGTCTACGGGCCATAGTTAAGGCCAAAGGTGGCCATATCGAAAATCTCAAGTAGATTCTTAAAATTTGAACATTTCCCAACAATTATAGCGTTCGATCAATAAAATCTGTGCATGGAAACTAAAAATATAGTCTTTTGATTTGGTAACACTTCGAATCAGCCACCCTGTATTTCACAAAAATATTCTACGTAAAATTTCATTAGGGGTCACCAAAGACAAAAATGCTTCAAGAATGTTATAAATATGCATTTTAACGCTTTTTTGGATTTAGGGGTGAAATGTATTCAGCAACTAGTGGAGAAGTTTTATTGCAAATGTTTCTGGCTCAATATTTCCCTGTTTTAGGTGTCATTTTTGTACCTTTTTAAGAAAAAGGTAAAAAATTACTATTTGTTTTACGTTTTACCGATTCCCAGTATTAATTGGCCAATAGGGCTTCTGTATTAGAAATTCAGTTTTGCATTCTTATTCAAAAAGTTATGATACTATTTTATTGTAATTTAACTTCTTTTTTATTATTAGGTCCTGGAGGATTTTCGGAATATATTCTATATCGAAAAGCGTGGAAAGCTAAAGGATTTGGATTCACATTACGTGGAGCGAACGATTTTAAATTGGATAAATTTTTTGCTGCTTCTCCTGAATCATTTGATCCATTCTACGGTATTAAAAACGATGGAGACATATTTGATGAAAGTAATCAAAGGTCTTTAAAGGAATATGTATATAAGCATTGCAAAGGTGTACATTTTGTAATGGCCGATGGCGGTTTCTCTGTGGAAGGACAAGAAAATATTCAGGAAATATTATCAAAGCAGCTTTACTTGTGCCAGTGCTTAACAGCATTGTCTATATTGAGAACTAATGGACATTTTGTGTGCAAGCTTTTTGACACATTTACTCATTTTAGTGTTGGCTTGATTTACTTAATGTATATGTGTTTCAAAGAAATTTGTATATGCAAACCAAATACAAGTAGGCCTGCTAATTCTGAACGGTACCTAATATGCAAATGGAAAAAATCGAATGTTGATGATGTTTGTAATTACTTACATTATATAAATCAGCATTTAAACACTAAAGACCAGGCTGGACAAGATGTAATTGAAATAGTTAGCTATGAAGTTTTGTTGCAAAACGATTCTTTTTTAAGTTATGTAATAGAATCCAACAATAATATTGGCAGAAATCAAATAGTTGGTTTAAGAAAAATAGCAGCGTTTTGCCAAAACCAACAGCTAAAAGAGCATCGCCAAACAGAGGTTCGGAAGCAATGTATTACACTGTGGAATCTGCCTGATAAATTACGACAAGCGCCAGAAATAAAATCAACTGAAAAACTATTGGAGGAGATTTTAGATTCTTGGTATGAAAATAAGACATTTTTAAGTGCTTTGTCGATTGAACTAAGATCTTGTGAGTTACTATCAAGAAAGATTGAGAGTATCTATGATTGGTTTTTCGTTCCTATTGGCCGTGGAGAAACAAGCGTAAACGTTTGTAGTATGTTCTTATGCCGATCTCGAGGAAATCTCTTAAGATTGACTGAAACTAACAAATGGGAACCAGTAGAGTATATGTTTGAAATTTCTCCTAAATCCTTGTTTTATGGCGAAATTGTGTACGAGTATTGCGGAGAGGGCCGAACGCAAACTCGCGTATGTGGCCTACATATCATAGATGCCGTAATGCTGGGGGGCAAAGATATTCGCAGACTAAAACTTAGAGATCGTGTTAAAATGTGCAACATATTTGCGTCAAGCCTCAATAAACCATACAAGGAAGGAATAGTGACAAAAGTTTTACCTATTCGGTGTAAAAAACTTTTCGAGTTAAAAGATATAAAAACATTTTTTAATGGAATGCGTCAGTATAATTTAAAGGATAATTCCTTAAGACTGGGTTTTGGATTAGATACGCATTTTGTGGAAAACAAGTTCTTTGTCCCTGGAGGAATTCTTTTATTTTGTGAAATAAGTAATAACTTCTTTTCCAAAATATCAAAATCTACCAACTCTCTGTATTACTTTGACAAAACAAAAAACAGCTCGCACTATATTGACAATATGCCAAATGATGTAAAAACCTTGCTTTACGCTTCTTTTCGCAATAGTTTCATAAGAAGATTACAGTGGAAATGGACAAATACAAAACAAGTTGAAGAGCAATGCTATAAACAAGATCAAAGTATTTTATATCGCGATGACATACAAAATTTTGTATTTAATAAATGAAATGAAATCTTCTTTTGTGTTAAACTATTTGAAGCAGACACTGTTTGCACAGTGAACAACGAAATAAGTCAAGTTATTTTTAAAATTCGTTAAGATTTTGTGTTTATAAAAGGATGATAAGGCTGTGAGGGTAATCTTTCAATCAATTGGATTGGATGCACATCCGCGCGAAAATATATGAAAAAATTTTTCATCCTAAAAATTAAAAAAAATAAAAACCAAATAATGAAGAAAATAGTGGTGATTTCGAATCTGAAAGAGTTTTTTAAATCGATTTGTCCAATTTTTTTTAAATCCCGTTTTATCGAAATAATTAGCAATTTGTACTGAAAAAAAAAAAAATGGTAAAAACGAAAGTGCCTTAATCTAATACCCTGTGTCTCGCTTAAAACAAAAAAAAATTAAAAGCTTTTTAAGCTTAATGGTCACGGTTACATTTTGACATCAAAAACTTAAAGATTGGATCACAGAAAAAACTATATAATTTTTGAAAAAAAAAAAAAAAAATAAAATCAAATTCAAGCAATTAATTAACTTTTAATTAAGAGTCCATGTTTTCCTACTATTTTAATTTTTTTTTTTTTTCTAAAGCTATCTAGTTTTTTCTGTCTGGTCCAATCTTTTTTAAGTTTTTGATGTCAAAATGTAGCCGTGACCATTGCGCTCAAAAGTATGAAAAGTGCAAATTGCTAATTTTTTTTAATAAATCGGGATTTAAAAAAAAAAACACCTACTTAAAAAATTGTTTTCGATTTGAAATCACCGCTATTTTCTTCATCATTTGGCATTTCTTTTTTAAAATTTGACGGTGAAAAATTTTTCATATATTTTCGCTCGGATTGCCCTATGTTTACTTAATGCAAAGATATCAACTGTAAAATACATTGTTGATTCTACTCACGAAGGAAGGAAAATGTATTATTTTCGGCACAACATTTTTTTTTTTTATCTGAGTTCAGACAAGTTGTCTTAGTTCAGCTTGTTCAGATGCACGAATTTTTTGGCCGTTTTAAATAAAAATGAGCTTAGGAGTCTGATTACTTTAGCAAATAATCTTATTAAGCGCTGTTTGTTAAAACCGAATTATTTTTACTACTAAAAAACAAAAGTAAGAAGATTCCAGGGAATTGAGGCCAGGAGGCTGAGGTTTTTTCACTTTTCAGTCAATAAATTGTCAATACAACGCTCAACGACGAAATTATGAGTTTCTACATTAAAATGGACTTATAACCTATAAATGTAATAAAAATTTCCTACGACCTGAGGATTTGATTGACGCAACACAATTTCTCATATAAAACTCGGCATATCGACTAAAATATCCACGATCCGAGACAAATGAAAGCGATCCTAAGATAACTTTACTTTGTTCATTCTCATCAATAAAGCAGCAACGCAATAGATACGCAAATTAATAAAAAAAAATTAAATGTTTTGATGTGCCAGGAAGCTGAGGTAATAGTCGAATGACAAACTTCAATATCATATTTTGTAATGAAATTGAATATTAGTTGCAAAATTTGACAGTGACATTGAAAGACTATTGTCTGCATTTCTCAGTTCTAATGCAAAATGTACGTATGCACAATAAACCTATCGCAAAAAATAAAAATGAGAAAAACCTTGCTCCCAGGGGCTAAAAAGTTTCCTATTGGTGTAAGTATCAAGCATAAAAATGTTGGTCCCGATCGGAAAATATTTGACCGTGCCCCAGACTGTTGAAGGTCGGAAAAACGCTATTTATATGAAAAAATGGGGCTTTAATCGAAAAAATCAGTCTATCTTTGAAACTATTTAACATAAGTGAATGAGATTTGGTTAGTATATGGTCAGATTCACTTTCAAGCAAAACAAAAAAAAAAAATTCAGAACCAGCTCATTTCTTGGTTCCATTTGTTGGATCCAAAACGCGTTCGGAAAATTTTATTGGATCAATGGAAGCGTTCAGAAAATTATGGATTTTATTTGGTAGCACTGGCTTTTTTCTTGACGGTTTGGCATTTACTGTCAAAAAAATGTCAAAACATTTCATAATAGTTTAGAAAAATAATTAAGATTTTATTGCAAAAAACGGGATTTAGTGATTCATTTAAGATAAACAACTGAGAGAAAGACGAAATCGAAAATTACCTAAATTTTTTGGACATGCTTGCAGCCTTAGATCTTACTGAAAAGCGGGAATGGATGAAAATATACGCACGAATGTACAACATAAACCCATTGTAACGAACTTTCCTTATGCCTGGGATTAAACTCGCCGGTGTCCAAGGTTCTTGCAAATTAGAACACGACAGTTTCAGTTTAATGTTGTTCTTTATTTGATTTTTCTTGTGATGCGTTACAAAATCATTTATTTCATGTACCTAATTCTCTGTCCCTAACTAATTCTTTGTCCCTAGCTATTCTTGTTCCCTAGTCTAGCCTCGATGTCCCTAAGGAAAAGTACTAGCCCTAATCTTGCTTATATGCTAGTTACTCCGTTTGACAAGGTCCCCACAGGCTCGAATAAGACTTTTTAGGGTCACGAATTCCTGTGAAGCTTGGTCCAAAGGTTCTACTGCCTGACTTCGCTATGTTTAACTACTTCGTTTGACAAGGTCCCCACAGGTTCGAATAAGACTTTTTAAGGTCACGAATTCCTGTGAAGCTTGGTCCAACGATTCTACCGCCTACACTGGATATCTGATTTTTAGCTATTCCGTTTGACAAGGTCCCCACAGGCTCGAATAAGACTTTTTAGGGTCACGAATTCCTGTGAAGCTTGGTCCAACGGTTCTACTTCCTATACTTGCTACCTTGTTTTAACTACTCCGTTTGACAAGGTCCTCTCAGGCTCGAATAAGACTTTTTAGAGTCACGAATTCCTGCTGAAGCTTGGTCCAACGGCTCTACTTCCTGACTTCGCTATGTTTAACTACTTCGTTTGACAAGGTCCCCACAGGCTCGAATAAGACTTTTTAGGGTCACGAATTCCTGTGAAGCTTGGTCCAACGATTCTACTACCTACGCTCGCTATCTTAATTACCACTATACAAGTTATTGTTTCTGTCTCGTAGCACGCTTAGCTTGATCCTGCAGTACGTTGTTGGCACACTGTTGTCTGGCACTGAACTAGCACTGTGATCCTGTAGTACGTTGCTAGCTTTATTCTAGCTGATAGCTTGAGGCAGTTTGATGAATATCCTTGCACTGAGGTCCTGCGGCACTTTGCTGAATATCCTCGCACTGATGTCCTGCGGTACTTTGTTGAATATCTTTGCCCTGATGTCCTGCGGCGCTTTGGTAAATATCCTTGCACTGATGTCCTGCGGAAGTTTGATGAATATTCTAGCACTGATACCCTGCGGCACTCTGATGATTATCCTTGCACTGATGTCCTGCGTTACTTTGCTGAATCCTTACACTGATGTCCTGCGGCACTTTGCTGAATATATTTCCTTCCACTCACTAATTTCACTTTCACTGATCGTTGGCGGCTTGTCAAAAACTCCTCTCGAATGACCGGTTGCACTTGCTTTTATACTAATGTAATCTCTGCTGCTGCGCTGCCGCTAAGAACCGGTTTGACCACGTGCTCTGGTCATGCTGTTGTCAACCACGTGTTTGTACGCTGTTGCTATGCGCACTTTTTCTATAGGAAAAACCGTTATGTGGCTGTTGTGTGACTGTGTTGTGTTGAATGTGGGTTACGTGCATTTTATTGTTGGTGGATGCTGTATGTTTGAGTGTTGTTGTTAGTGTGTGGTGTGGATTCTATTGTTGGTGACTGTTGTGTGTTGAGAGTTGTTGTTAGTGTGTAGAATGTGTGTACTATTGTTGGTGAAATTATGTTCTATGTGATGGATGTGGCTATGGGGTGTTGGTGATGCTATGTTGTTGCTGGATGGTTTGGCTGGGCCGTGGTCTTGTGACCCAAAAATTCCTTACGGGGGAAATTTTGGGCCTTCACACCATCAACAGCTCTAATCATTTGCCAGCGCTCTTATGGCGGAATTATGTTTGAGAAAGAACATACACTCAGTCAAATAAGTTTAAGTACAGTAGTGTTTTTTGAATTTCAACGCTATATTTTGTATCAAAACAAACACTTTTTTTTGATTATGCAACATGTATTTAAAAATGTATGTATTTATTAATAAATAATGTAAGATTTAATACAAATACTTAAAAAATAAGAGAATGGTGAAACAAAAAACTTAAAAACTCATAAATTCATATCAAAAAAGTTTACGTACAGTTTAAACACAGATAGACATTTTGTTTTGGCTTTGCTTATAGAACGGTAAATCTACAGTTATTCCAACTAATAATAGGCAAGCGTTGATAATAGTAGCATTTTTTGTCATTGTCATTTAGTTTTATTGAAATTTTTCTGTTTTAAGTGTGAATTACATAAGAGCTATGGGACGTGGTACGGAAATTTGTTTTGAAGTGCGAAAATTAATAATTAAATATTATTTGCAAAATAAAACTTTGCGTCAAATTGGTGAATTAGTCGACAAACCTCGTTCTAGCGTGCAAACAATAATAAACTCTTGCATAAACAATGGCAATTTGGATGTAAAGCCGCGGTCAGGCAGGCCAAAGATCTTAACGCCTCTAGAAAAGCGCCACATCGTCGGGACCGTTGCAAAAAATCCGAAAATTTCTGCAGTAAAGATGACCCAAGAAATATGCGAGTGGACACAAAAAATTGTCAACCCTCAAACGGTACGGAATACCTTGCACAGTGCTGGATATCATGGACGAGTAGCACGACGTAAACCATTTATATCTAAGGTAAATAAGAAAAAAAGACTGGAATTCGCTAAGCTGCACTTGGGAAAGCCTGATTCTTTCTGGGAAAGTGTCATATGGAGTGACGAATCCAAATTTAATATATTTGGATCGGATGGCAGGGGAAAAGTGTGGAGAAAGGTCAATGAAGAGCTAAAACCAAATAATTTAATACCAACAGTAAAGCACGGTGGGGGCAATGTAATGGTTTGGGGGTGTATAGCTGCATCTGGAGCAGGGAATCTGGCTTTTATAACAGAGAAGATGGACAAACACATTTATTTGAACATTCTCCGAACTCATTTGCTAGCCAGTGTCAACAAATTGGGCCTTAATAGCCAAAGTTTTATATTCCAGCAAGATAACGACCCGAAGCACACGTCGTTTATTGTACGGGAATGGCTCATCTATAATTGCACGCAACTCCATACACCACCACAATCACCAGATATAAACCCTATCGAGCACATATGGGACTTATTAGAAAAACGAATTCGGAACCATAAAATTTCATCGAAAGAATCCCTTAAAACGGCCTTAATGACAGAGTGGTCGAAAATAACTCCAAATGATACCGATAGGCTTGTCAAAAGTATGAATCGACGCCTGAAAGCCATAATCGTTGCCAATGGAGGACCAACAAAGTATTGTTATGGTCAAACACTTTAAATTTGTTTTATATGTAACTGTACGTAAACTTTTTTGACATGAATTTATGAGTTTTTTAGTTTTTTGTTCCACCATTTTTTTGTTTTTTTAAGTATTTGTACTAAAACTTGGACTATTTGTTAATAAATAGATACATTTTAAAATACATGTTGTGTAATCAAAAAAAAATTAGTGTTTTGATACAAAATATAGCGTTTGAATTCAAAAACCACTACTGTACTTAAACTTATTTGACTGAGTGTAAATATACTAAAGAAACTATTGAATTTTGTTGTCGTAATAAATACACAATTTTCCAATTAAGTAATAAAAAATATATGCAGTCAAAATATTTGTTTGCCGTGTGTCAAATAAAATTCTATTTAATTGTTATTTTGTTTTATTTTTTTTTTTCAAAGACAATAATTCACATTTATGTTTATTCTTGCCAATGCTACCAAGTTTTTGAAATTGAATCCGTGTGCGTTCCAATGAGCTTAGATCTGATCTGGTTCAGATCCACTACCATTGGAACACAGGTAATGATTGAGTAAATTGCACCCAATAAAGAAATGGGCCCCTCCAAGCGAAATTCGTCGTATCTCTGGGAATATTTTACTCAGGGAAATCAGATTCGGTACATATGTAATTGGCACTGAGAAAAAAAATTTTAGTAAAAAATGGGCGGGGCCACGCCCCCTCCTAAAAAACAAATCTGTCAAATCTCTGAAACACACCGAATTTTATTAGCTTAGTGTCTATAACAAGGAGACCAAACTAAGAACGGAAAAAAATACTGCTTCTATACCAACTAAGTACCTTAAATTGGTTTTACATTAATACAGTGCCATATCCTGTTCGCTTCACTTTACCCGAAATCAAATCTTATTCATATGTGTAAAATAGTTTCAGAGATTTGACAAACTTGTTTTTTTTAGAAGAAGGGGGCGTGGCCCCGGTAATTTTTTATTGAACATTTTTTCCCAGTGCCAATTACATGTGTACCGAAACTCATTCCCCTGAGTCCAAGATTTTCAGAGATACGACGATTTTCGGTTGGAGGGGACGTGGCATCGCCCATTTCTTTATTGGATGCAATTAACTCAAGCATTGTTCATATACATACCAAATCTCATTCACTTATGTTAAATAGTTTCAAAGATAGGACTGATTCTTTCGATTAAAGCCCCATTTTTTCATATATTTAAATAGTGTGTTTCCGACCTTCAATGGCCTGGGGGAACGGTCAAATATTTCCGATCAGTACTAAAATTTTTATGCTTGATACATACACCAATAGGAAACTTTTTGGCCACTGGGAGCAAGGTTTTTCTCACTTTTTATTTTTCCCATATAACATATAATAGGTCTAATGCACACTTGAAATCGAGTTTAATATACCAATAAAGAGATATGTCAGGAGGCTGAGGATTTGGCACTTTAAAGTTAAATTTTTGTATGAAATATCTTTGGGATTGAGGTGATATTCAGTGCCATACTAGAAATAATTTAGACATTTAGTTTTGATTATAAATGAATGAAATATTGAAAATTAAATTTGAATTGAACTTTTAGTCATATATTACATGCATATAATTTTCATTATATACATGTAATTAAGTAACACACTTAAAAATTCTTAAAATTAATGAAATATTGTTACAAAAAATATGTAAAATTAGTTGAGCCGCAGAATATTGCCTCGTGAGTAAAATCACCCATATATTTACATACTTTTAAACATATCTACTATTGTGTTTTCCCTGCAGTTAATCGGACTAGTGCATGCCTAGTCTTTGACTACTTCAACTAGTACTAGTTCCACAACAATCGAATTTTCATATAATGGACAGACGATTTTTCAGTGTGGATGTCCTACGAATCGTCAATTGTCTCCCTCTGCATTACCTTTTCGCTGGTCGAGAGACAATTGTCTCCCTCTGCATTACCTATTCACCAGTCAAGAGACAATTGAAAATTTTGAGAGCTTCCAGACTCGATTTCGAGTATCTGAAAATTGAGCAAACGTGTATCTTAAAATTGAGAGATGTAATTGGATGAAGAATGAGCGAACAATGACGAATTAGCTAATACGCAACTCAAATAGCGAATGAAAAATATACAATATTTTCAAATAATCAATTAATTAAAACAATTTCTTTACTTTAAAGTAGCGTATTTCCACGTAAATTTATTAAAAAACGGAACACCAAAAAACGTGACTGTTCGTTCATATTAATCTCTCACGATACTACATTTTCTCAATAAGCGGCACTTCTCTGTTAATAAGAGAGCAAATAAAGACAAAGAAAAACATGAAAACTTTGTATTTTTTCTGTCAACTGACGATCTGTGCACTACGTGGGAACTAGAACAACGCTAGTACCTTTTTGAACAGTTGCCGAACTAGTCACTCTTTGGGACTAAATCCAAATTTAACTGCAAGGTTTAATGTGATTGATTTTGCATATCGATGTGTTTAATTTTATTTTTTTTTTTGTGTTATTGTTGTGGTTGTATTAAAAAGTACTTATGCAGGTACTGAGTTGCTAACTCTTATTATTCAATTTCGCACTTCTTTTTTTTTATTTGAAAAAAAATATAATATTTAAAAGTGATTTTCTTAAAATACACAGGCCTTCAAATTTGGAACTTTTTTTTCCACCATTGGTTTTTCAAGAAAATTATGGTGTTTTGGAATCTCCTTTTCACGAATCTGAACTTGGTTTATTTCCATCACGTCATGATTTTGAGAAATTCCAACTTTTATTATGTGTGTTTGGCACAATTATATTAAAATTTCTTGAAATTCTGACGTAACAAAGCAATTCTGTAATCGGTTTTGGGCTTAGCATCAAAAAGTATATTAGCATTCAATCTCGTAGTTTTAAATGGGTTTCTCTAATTGGCTTGTGCAGCACTTGAAAACTTATTTATTCACTTTTTTCTGAGGTTCCGAGGTCAGAATTGATCCATCACCTTAGGATTTTGAGATATTTGGAGTTAAATACACGAAAAAAGCTATATTTTTCAATAAAGGTTTGAGCTGAACTTTCTAATAGTTCTGGATAAAATCACTCTATCGTTTTTGGACTTTATTATGATCTAAATAAGCACTAACAAATTGGTCAAAAACGAAAGGAACCTATTTTGTATTTTGCTTAAGTCGACTTAAAAAATTAATGTGCACTTATAATTGGCGCTAGCGATGAGCAAACCATGACCAGAACTGCTATGGTCTTAGTCTTGATTGTGGACATTTGGTTTTGGTCTTGGCCTTCGCTTTGACATTGGGTCTTAATCTTGGACATTCAGTCTTGGCCTAAATTTTGGTCTTGGTCATTATTATGGTATTAGTCTTGCTCTTAGAAATTAAAAATTAAAGAAAAAGTTACGAAGTTTTGCTAACTCAATAACCGTTTCCGAGCCTCATTTTTTTCCAAAGCATTTTGTTGTGCGTGTATAACTATTTTATATCCCGCCACTGTTTTAACAAATTACTAGTGTCCGACCGAAGGTGACTTTTTGGCCGAAGCCGAAGCCGATTAATCGGTTTTTTTATAACCTTCGGCCGAAGCCGAAGCCGAAGCCGAAGGTTCCATTATATTTGTAACACTTATTTTTTGTACTACTTTTTTTTATTAGTTCTTAAATAAAAATAAATAGTTAATAATCAAAATTAAATAACTTAATGTTGTAAGCTAGAAACAGCAGTTTTTCTGCATTTTCTCCATGTAGATTGGCTCTTCGGTTAGCTTATATTTGACCCGCAGCACTGAACAATTGTTCACTTGGGACACTTGTAGGAGGAGCTGACAAAAATTTTTGGGATACTGGTCGTAAATGAATATATGGACTGCAGGCCCAATAATGATATATATCCGTGGTCCTCAACTGCAAAGGTTCCTTTAAATAACAAGCTAATTGTTCCTCAAAAGGCAAACGAACGTGGTCAGATGCTGCTTCCTCGGTCCCAGTCAAAGGCATTTTATCGTGCGAATCCCACAGATCATCTTTTGGGTATTGGCTTCCATTGGAAGCGGCTGAATTTGAACAGGAAGGTGTAGATCCTTCAATTTCGATAAACATATTATCTGTTATATTTTTTTCAGCATAATTTTGATGAAGAAATTTCAAAATTTCTGTCTTAGTAGTAATAATTTCGTCAGTAGTCAGATACTTTGTTTTAAACCGTGGATCGATTAGTGTGGCAATTGACAGCTGCAAATTATTTCTTATGAAAGCAAATCTCGTTTTTACTGATTGGCATAAATTAATTTTGAGAAGTCTAACATCTTCAGCGTCTAGATCACTGGGAGCAAGTTTTGATTTTATCATAGCAATCAATGGTATAATCACAGATGCAGATGATGAATCGCTAGAAATATCAATTGTCGCTTGATAAAAGCACTTCAATAAGCATATAATTTTGCCTGTTTGTACCCACTCTTCTGCAGTTGGAATAATTATCCCACCCTTTTCCGCCATATACAGATTAACTGCAGTTTTCTGCTCTAGCAACCTCTGCAACATAAGGAAGGTGTTATTCCAGCGGGTTTCAACATCTTGAATTAAAGCGTGCTGAGGTAAGTCACATTTTTCTTGAAATTTTTTAAGATATCCGATGGCTTGTTCGCTTCTCTTGAAGTGACCTACTACTTTTCGACACTTTTTCGCGATAGCCTTAATATCAAGGTCATTAAATATAACATCGTGAATCACTAGTTGTAAAGTATGAGCTACACAACCAATAGAAACAAAGCTTCCACAATACATGGCTGCTTTCATGTTTGGAGCATTATCACGAATAACCATATGAACTTTTTGTTGCAAGTTGTACTCAGCAATAGTATCATTAATTTTTTGGGCTATGTATTGGCCAGTATGGTCTTCCTTCATGACTCCAGTGGCCAATATCACTTTTTCTCTTGTATTTTGTATTTTGACTTTTTAACATTTTTGTTTAAGAAGAAATAATTTCTTTTTTAATTAAAGTTACAAACATTCGGCTTCGGCCAAACCTTCGGCTTATTTTAGGCCGAAGGCCGAATGTGAGGCCGAAGGCGTTTTTTTGGCCGAATCTGGCCGAAGCCGAAGCCGATTAATCGGTCGGACTCTACAAATTACTATGTACTAAAACTTAACGTTGTTTTATGCGTACGTTTGTATGTTGAATATTATGTACATGCGTACACTGCTTTGTGCAGTGGGTGTACGCTTGTATGTACAATGCAATGCACACGTGTATCACAAGTGGAGCATACATCTATTGTTGTTGTTATTCATACTAGCTTTAGTTAATGATCATTTAGGGATAACGTGTTACATTATAATTCTCATTATGTTCATAAGTTTTTAGTAATAAGCCATCTTGTATGACAGTTGAAAATTAATTAAAAAACACAACTTTCAATTAAACCCACGGTCCTCTTATTGAGATCTTTTGAAAGTCTTAGCCCACTTTGCTGTGCATATAGCAAGTGGTTAAGCCAGCTCGTTGCTTTTAAATATTGCACGGCTGTGTAGAATAGGCAGGGCTCTAAAATCATTTTTAAATAAAGTCAAAGTTATTACATGGCGATCCTGCGAACGTCGCGCTTTGAAAATTAAAAAAAAAAAAACGTTTTTTACGCGAATTTTAAATCGGTTTTTTTTTTTAAAAAAAAAAAAGTTTTGCTGAAGTCTAGTTTGTTTTCTCCGCACGAATTTTAAATTTCAAAAATAATTTTTCGACGCGGAACAGACCGGTTTTTCTTTAAATGCATCCAGATTTACTAAAGGCTTTGGCTGACAATCCAAAAGCTGGACCTCGTCCACGGCTTACCGCAAAAACAAGCCAAAACTGGACAATAAAAAAAAACATTTTTTGTGAAATTGAAATTGCCGACGGCAAAACACAAATAAAAAAATTTTGCGAAATTGAAATTGCCGACGGCAAAACACAAATAAAAAATTTTTTCAAAATTGCCGACGGCAAAACAAAAAAAAAAAAAAGTGAAAGAACTTCAAGTGAATTATTAAATTAAAATATAAACAATGAAATCAAAAAAAATATATAATGCAAAATCAGAAATTAAAAACATAAACTTTTTTACAAAGAAAAAAAATTAAAATTAAAAACTGGAAAGATGTATAAATAATAATGAAAACTTTACGAAATGAAAATTAAAAAAAATATACAAATACAAAAAAAAAATGAATTAAAAAAAGACTTAAAAGTGTTTAAAGTATTTAAAAACATGGGATTGAATTAACGAAAATAAAAAAGGAAGACACGAATTAAAGAACAAAAAAAAAAAAGACTATAAGTGAAAAAACCATCATTTCAAAATCAACTTTAGGAAACATCTAAATCAGAAAAATTGAGGATATTCTTTTGGAGACATGTAATTCAGCACGGTGAAGCAGAGGAGGAATATGTTCAACACTAGCGGCTAAGCAGAAAAATAAAAAGTGTGAATTTTATGAAAAAATTAAAGCATTAAAATATTTATAAAAATGTTACAAAAAGTAAAAAATAAAAAAACAAATTTTGATATAATATTAAACAGTTTAAATTAAAGAAACATCTTGAATAAATTCAAAAACTTAAAAGTAAATAATTTTTCTTTAAAAATACAATAAAAGAAAAACGAATTGTGAAAAATTAAAATTAAAATTTTTTTTTTGGTTATTGCACAATTATTCATAAAAATATAAAATTTAATTTGTTAAATTAATATGAAAAATTAAAAAAAAATGTTTTAAAACATAATCTGTAAATTATTTTCAAAGCCATAAAATAGCCAAATTATTAATTTTGTTTTGCTCTCACTAGTAAAGAATTTCCTTTTCTTCGTTTGCAAACGCAAAAATCGCGTAGTCTAAAATACAATTTTTTTCCCCAATCCATTTGCTGCGCTTGTTTTTTTACATATGCTTTCACGAACATAGAAACCATTAGTTTTTTTTTTCTATGTCAACGCAAATTAAGTCAAGTGATTTATATTTGAACTTAGGAAAATTAAAGTCGGAATTTAGTCGCTTGTATAAATGCCTAAATAAAACAAATCTTTCGTCGGAAACTATACAAAATAAGCATTTGAACAATTTAATTTTGCAGCATAATGCTATAGCCACATTACTCAGAACTTCTTTACCGTTTTTAACGCCTGATCATACATTACAGGTTGAAATTATTTTCTCAAAAGGAAAATTGGAAACTCTTTTTCAGAAATTTAAAATTGATACGGAAATCCCTAATGATTTGTTTAGTCCTTTGGATTTGGAATTTAAGGAGGACTTAATAGATTCGGATATTGAATCCAATTCAAGTACGGAAACGGTGAAATCATTCAAAATGACACCAATAGAATTTTTAGGGATAGCATCGAAGCTTTTACCAGACTTCGATGGTAAATTTGCTAACTTGCAAAGGTTTCTAGACGCAGTTAGTTTGGTAGATTCGATTAAGGAAAGTAATGAAACTGTCGCTGTTACGCTAATTAAATCAAAATTAACGGGGTTTGCTAGAAACCTGATAACGAATGAAAGCACTATTGATGCAATCAAAACTACACTTTCCAGTAAAGTAAAAGGTGAATCGTCACAATCTTTATTGGCAAAATTATTGAGTTCTAAGCAAAATAGTAAAAATGCTAACGAGTACGCAAAAGAAATTGAAGAAGATACGAAACTTCTTCAAAACTCATACATTTCGGATGGAGTTCCATCAAATGTTGCGGAAAAACTTTCTGTAGATGCTGCAGTGAAGTCGTTAATTAGTAATGCCAGGTCGGAAAGATCAAAAATAATAGTGCAAGCAGGTCAATTTTCATCAATTAATGATGCAATTACGAAATTTACAGAAGTTAGTAATGATTTTGAGCAAATGGTCACCGTAAATTATACGCGAGCGAATAATTACCGAAGAGGTTATAGAGGAAGAAATAGTAATAGTTTTGACAGAAATTATAGGAGTTATAATAACTATAACCAAAATTCTAATCCTAACCAGAGCTATAATCGCAATCAAAATTTTAGCCGAGGTCAGGGTTACCACCAAAATAGGAATCGCAATAGTAGTTATAATCGTAATCAAAATCGTGATCAAAATCAGAATTCACGTTCAAATCAAAATGGTTATAGACCAAATCAAACACCCGCAAATGGTAGGGCTAGGGCAATGGAAGCCAATTCGGAAAACGGTCCTGCTCCTCAGGTTGCCCACCTGGGGGCAGATCAAACGAATTAAGAGACAAAATAATTTTAAATATCAATTTGAAATTCAATAATTTTGTAATTATTAATCAACATTGAATAACTCAAATAGTACGTTTTTGTTAGATACGGGTTCCGATATATCAATTTTTAAAAATAACAGTTTGTTATCAAATCATTTTGTTAATAACGAAGATACGTTTAAATTAACGGGAATAGGTGAAGGTGTCATTTCAACTTTAGGAAGTGTGAGTGCGAAAATTTTTATAAATAATTGTGAAATTGAACAGAAATTTCAGATAGTGGATAATATATTTCCGATTCCTTGTGATGGAATTATAGGTTTAGATTTTATTAAAAGTTTTAATTGTCTGTTGGATTACAGGAATGATGGTCCTAATAAGTTAATTATTAGGCCGCGAAACTCAAGAGCAAATTTAATTTTGGAAATTCTGGACGAATTTAAACCAAAGACTATGTTGTTGCCGGCAAGAGCCGAAGTAGTACGAAAAGTTAGTATTGATTCGGTTGAGGATGAATTGTTAGTCCCGAATCAGGAAATTTTACGTGGTGTTTTTATTGGCAATACAGTTGTCAGTAAAAATAATGCTTTTGTGAAAATTGTAAATACGTTGGAAGAAGATGTTTTGCTAGAAAATTATTTAATCAAGACAGAAAGCCTTGAACAATATAATGTTGTTAATACAAATTTAAATAATGATTCTGTTGAAAGAAACCGTAAAATTTTAGATAAAATAGCAAAAAATTGTCCTCTGTCAAAAGAAAAATTACTTGAATTATGCTCTTCGTACATTGATATTTTCGCTATTGAAGGTGATAAAATTAATTTTAATAACTTTTATAAACAAAAATTGAGGGTTAAAGATACCAATCCAGTTTATATAAAGAATTATAGGGTTCCACATACTTATAAGCCAGAAATGGATAAACAAATATCTAAAATGATAGAAGATGAAATCATTGAGCCATCAGCCTCTGATTTTTAAGTTCTTCATAGGGTGTTTCATACCCATTAACTAAAAATGACCAAGACCGAAAAGTAGTCTTGATCCATAGCACCCATCAGCATCTTGGTTTTGAAAAATTACCGTAACCATAACTTAAAACCAAAACTGATTTTGCTCATCACGTATTGATATATCTCTTAAATGACGAATCATCCAAAAAAAAACTAGAGATCTTTTTTGGGGAAAATTTTGATATGATTCTTCCATGCGTTATTAATAGAAGGACAAAGTTAAATAATACAAAAATAATTTGCTTACAATTGTGTGCTTTGAAGTCCTTCATCGTTAATCGCTGAATTTTCAATTGAATTATCCAGTGCTATCGATGCTAAGGAGACATGTGGATTGATATATCAATTAGAAAATAATAACTTTATAGTATGCTTACCGTTTGTGTGTGCTCGCATATTAACGACAATTAATTTATTTTGTAATATTGAATAAATTGTAAACACAAACTTCAAAAAAGAAAAATTATTAAAATTTCTTTTTTGTTTTGATCTTCTAATAATCGTCGGAAGACTCGAAAAGAAGTCGCGCAGCAATCAAACAAATTTTTTGTTTTGATCTTCCAACAATCGCCGGAAAACTCATATAAGAATCGCGCATCAATAACAATTGCGTATGAATGTTCTAAATGCTAGCTGGGTTCTCTGAAAGCTGCGTATGTATATATACTGGACTGACACAAATCACTTTTATACCTTCATAAGCCACTTCAGCACGTAAAGAATCAGCAATTGACTGTATACCATGTTTCGAAGCAGAATACGATGAACTATATGGTAATGCAATGTATGGCCTGTTTTACGTTTCATCATTGAGGGCAATATAGCTTTCGCTTCGTTTAGGGAATAAGCCCTTTTGAAAAATAACTCCTCATATTAATAATGGAGGGTGGATATGAAATTCTCAAATCATCGAATTAAAACTACAACTAAACATCTACCTTTTTTGATATTTTGGGTAACAAAAATATGAAGAAAAAAAGGCTCTACGCCCCAGTCTACCCGGTTTTTATATATAGAACAATTTTATATAAAACTACAAAATGCAAAAACCAAATTTCAAAAAAATTAAAACGCGTTTTTCTCAAAATAACAAAAAGGTAGATGTCTAATTATAGATTTAACCCGACGAAATATGAAGTATTTATTTTTATATCGAATTACCTTTATTTAAGGCTACAGCGCCGAAATAATTTTCTAGCATCACTTTTAAATCAACATCTACAGCAGAAGACAAAGCATAGGCATGAACACTTATGCTTCCGTTATTGATTAAAATATTAATTTGATTGTGCACCGCCAAAGGCTTTGATACAAATCCGGCAATATCATTTAATTCCTTTAAATCAAGCGATATAGGATTCTAAAAAAAAATAAATTAATTATCCTATTTTTTAAATTTCAAATCTTTAAAGCAAACCGCTTTGAAAGCCAATTAATCTTTTTTTACCCTTTCAAGCTCATCCATTCGTCTTGCAGCTAAGATGACTTTACAACCAGCTCTGTAGAAGAAATTAATTACCTTGCGCCAAAAAGGCCAATCTGTATTTTGAATCGTTTTGTAAGGTTCGACCTCTGGTGAGGTTTTCCACGAAAATCTGCAATTTATGGTTGCTTTTTAGCAAACAAAAGCTGATCCAGAATTATTTGTAAAAATTTTTTTTTAAATAACAATGTAATATGGTGAAAATGAATCAGCTGTTTTTGACTTTACAGCCGAAGAAACAGATGCCACACCATGCAATGTTGAATTGTGGAAAAAAATATTTGTAAATCTTTAGATTTTTTCGGATGTTTGACAAAATTCACAACATCCGGCCACATCTTTATGGTGGCTGTGATGAATTTCACCAAAATTTAAAGACAATTAATGCGTGATTTCAATACTAATAAACGGTTTTGTCATAGTGTTTGTGCGGCCGAAAGTGTTGCCAGGTTCAATTAAAACGCTTTCGCCTCTAGTTCTCTATGCCCCCTAGTGTCATGTGACGGTAATCAAATTAATGTATCGAGCCTTAACCGCCAAAAAAGCTTAACCGACACTATTTCAGATTTGTTTTTTGAAAAAAATCGATAACTAGCGTCAGTTGCATCTTTCCTTCAAATTTAATGACAATGTATGCAAAGAGAGTTCAAAAAAAAGTTCTACTATAAAATTTGTTTTTTTGTCGGTTAAGTGTTCTTGGCGGTTAAGGCTCTATATACTTACATTAGTTCTGTCATATTTTATAGACGGGTTTTGAATTTTGAACTTTGAGTTGTTATATTATTATGATAATGACAGCTTTTCTGGTAAAATTTCCTTCATAAACTACAATCATTAAACTGACGTTTTTTCAGTATATAGCTGACGTTTAACGATTCTAAAGAATAACAATTTATGTTTTCAAAATACTCCTCAGTTCACACTGAAAGTGTGTTATAAACTGTTAATCATTATTTTTGTATGCAAAAATTACAAAACTAATATTTTTAAAATTGTAATTTAAAGTCAGTGGGTAATCAATCATTTAAGTTAGTTTTTATATCCGTACTTTGTATGTATGTATGTGTGTATTCTCCTTTAACTCTTAGGAGGAGCATAGGGCCAATACTTTAATTCTACCTAATTGATGAAGGCTCTAATCCGACTGAAATGATGGGGTTGCATCAAATTGAACTATACTGTAGAAGAGTAACTGAATGTAGACGAAGCAATTCCAAAATTATCTTTATTCATTTTCGTTTGAATTAAAATTCATAATTTATCAATTTAGAGACTTAGCTTATAAGCTATTACAACTACGAAAGATAGGTATTCGTTTTAACAATACTAGAATATAATTTCTTTGGATAAAACATACCCTATAGAATAAATAGACTTGTTATATTACAAAAACAAACTTAAAATTAAAGAAAAAACATAGGTATATCTTAATCCAGCTTCGACAAAAAGCGGGTGGTTATATTATTGAAATATTCATTTAAATGCTAAATTTCAGCATCATTGTGAGCTGCCTCTGTAGATGACCACCAATTACGATTTAAACACATTTTAAGTAATTTATATTGCGCAATTTGCAGCTTTTTGAAGTGACTTTTAGCAATATTTTGAAAAACTGGACACCCGTATGCTATAATTGGCCTGAATACAACTTTGTATAACAGTAGTTTTTTATTTCTACTCAAGTTAGAGTTTTTGTTAATTATGCTGTATAACATTTTGATGGATTTGTTGATTTTTTCCAATGTGTAATCGATGTGGTTTTTAAAAGTTAATTTTTTGTCAAAAACTAAGCCCAAATATTTGACTTCATGCTCCCAATTTATGGAAATGTTATTGATGCAAATAGGTCTCCTCGGGATTTCAAGAGTTCTCCGGCGCGTAAAGAAAATTGTTTTGGTCTTGGAGATGTTAATTTTTATTTTCCGTTATAGATAGTATGTCATACAGGTAGATAATGCATTTCGTAGAGTAAGAACTATTGGGGCTCGATATCTTGAAGTGGCATAAAAAGCTGTATCATCAGGAAAAAATGCTCGAAAGCCATTTGTGAGATGCGGTGCATCTGATATAAATATATTATATAACGTTGGGCTAAGTACAGCTCCTTGTGGTACTCCAAATGGTAATTGGTGACGTATGGATTTTGTTTGTTTGATCGAAAATATAAAAGAACGGTTTCTTAGGAAACAATTGCATATATTAATTAAATATCGTGGGAAACCATAGTAGACGAAGCAGTTAAAAATCAAATCTAGAAAAGACCTTTCACTGGTATGTTACCGTAATTTAAGAAAAAATCCTTGAAGTCCCTATTTCGACCAAATTAGTAGAGTTGCATTAAATTGAACTTTACTGTAGAAGAGTGCATGGAATGTAGATGTAGCAGTCAAAAATCATATTTAAGAAAGTCCTTTCAGTTGCACCGAAATTTAAGAAAACGTCACGCGGTAATAGAGTTCTATGAAATTAAACTTAACTATGGAAAAGTGCACAAAATTAAGTTAAGAACAGTGTTTAAAAATATATCATTCGTTCACTTTCTAATAACTGACGTAAATTAAAAAGAAAAAAATTCAATTCTTTTTATGAAATTTTCAATTAAAAAAATTTAAATATTCGGGCAAAGGAAAAGGTAAAACCTGATCGAATGAAGCTAACTTTTTTCAAATATCTCTTTATATGCACTAACATTCTCATTTGTACATTTTGTACATTTATTTCTATAATCAGGCCTAACACTGTATACACTATAGATCCGATAATCGTAAGGACAACAGAAGTACTATTATTGAATTAAAAATATTGTGATTGTTAATTCGAAGTTCGTAGAGTCAAAACGGCCTTTTAAAATCAAATAACGATACTTCTCTGACAACCAAATTGTTGAAACTAGTAGTCTTTTCTACTACCCTTTGAAACAAAAAGACGTAACCTTTCGTTTATACAATATTTATTAACCGTCGCGCTCAATGATTGAATTACAACTGAAGATTATAAAAAAAAAACAAAAATTGCAAATGCATCACAAAAAGTGATGCCATATGGGCCAAATTATTTTAGTACAAAATACTATTATCATCTCTTAACATCCTCCGCCCGTTGAAGGATCAACCTTCAACATCTGTATTGATTGGTAACATACAAAGTTTTGCCACTGCTCGTTTCACCATACCGTTGGCGGTTCGTACAAGCGCTACACGAGCCACACCATCATTTCCGCTTACGAGATCCATAACTCTACCCATGGACCGTTTTAGTGGAGGCAATAGATTGTCTTTCAACAGGACAAGGTTACCCACTGTGACATTTGGAGATGAGTTGCGCCACTTATTGCGTTGCTGCAAAATCGTTAGGTATTCATGGCTCCACTTCCTCCAGAATACTTGCTGCATGTGTGAAATTTGTTGCCATCTGCCAAGACGATTTAAATTACAGTCGAAAAAATCGGGCTCCACTATTGAAACGAATGACGAGCCAATAAGAAAATGCGCTGGCGTCAAGACGGACAGATCATCAGCACTATCTGAAATTGGACATAAAGGCCGTGAGTTAAGAATTGCGGATACCTGGCAAATTAAAGTTCGCAGCTCTTCGAAATCTAAACACTTGAGACCAACAGTGCGACGGAGATGCAATTTTGCGGCCTTTATAGCTGCCTCCCATAGACCCCCGAAGTGCGGTGATTTAGGGGGCACAAAACGCCAATCGATTCCGTCGTTCAAACAAGATTGATGGACAGCGTCACGATGATTTGGATTGATGAAGAGCTGTTTTAAGTCGTTAAGCTCATTTCGAGCGCCTACATAATTTGTAGCATTATCCGACCAGATCTTTTGAGGTTTTCCACGAGTCGCTGTGAATCGCCTGAGAGCTGCCAAAAATGCCGATGTTGTCAAAACTTTAACGAGCTCTAAGTGGACGGCCTTAGTCGAAAAACAGACAAACAGGCATATATAGCACTTTACTGGAGGCCGATTTCGTACATCAGAACGATAATAAAACGGACCGCAGAAGTCGATTCCGGTGGTGAGAAATGTATGACGAGGCTGCACCCTATCCGACGGCAAATTTCCCATTATGTGCTCTATAACCTTAGGTCGCAAGCGAAAACACTGCATGCACTTGTTGGTGATTCGACTGACTTCCTTTTTTCCACCAAGAGGCCAGTATTGTAGTCGTATGGATGCCAATAATGACGTGGGCCCTGCGTGGAGAAGCTTACAGTGCAAATATGAAATAATTGATGCAGTGAGATCGTGTCCCTTTGGTAGGACTATAGGATGCTTAGCGTCGTCGCTTAAGTTTGAATTCTGCAGACGTCCACCGACACGAATCAGGCCATAAGAATCTATAAATGGATTGAGAGATATGAGATTACTTGATTTTTCAATGAAGCTGCTATTTTCAAGTGCTTTGTATTCAGCTGGAAAATATGTTCGTTGAACCATGCGTAAAAGTAACTGCGTTCCCTTATGAATATCTAGTGTAGACAGGTGACCTTTTCACCTTTCATCTCCTTTTGCTGCACCAAAACGCCATACATACGCGTAAATTCGCTGCATCTTGCCAAAGTCGTTGATAAATTTACAATTTGATGACCAGTCTTCGAACATAACAGCAGAAAGTAAAGTGAACTTGCGACGTTCTGGTAAGTCCTTACAAATTGCAGGAGAAATTGGCCAGCCAGATTGCTCATATTTGAGAAAGGGTGGGCCGAATGCCCATAATGAGGGTGAAAATAGGTCCTGCAGCGAAGCTCCTCTGGATAAAATGTCAGAGGGGTTTAACTCCGATGGTACGTAATTCCACTTCATGCCAGAAGTAAGCTGTTGAATACGACTGATGCGGTTTGCGACGAATGTAGTGTAGTTGGATGGCTCATGTTTCAACCAAGACAGCACTGTAGTAGAATCCGACCAGCAGAAAACCCGTTTCGTAAAAATATTCATTTGCGTTATGGCATGCACCAGCTCAGCCAAAAGCAAAGCTGCCGAAAGCTCTAGTTTAGGTATCGTTAGAGTTTTCAGTGGGGCGCGCGACTTTGAGCACAATAGGTTAACCACTACCACCTCATTTGTTGTTACTTTTCTATAAATACATACGCCATAAGCTGCTTGACTAGCATCGCAAAATGCATGCAACTCCAAACCAGCGCGTATGGATTCCCATTCTGACAAAAGAGACTGTGGCAAGCTTTCATCCCACTGAAAACTATCCTTCCAGAGAAGCTGCATAAAAATCTTGGCTTTGGCTATAGATGGTCCTATGAGCCCAAGGGGATCATACAATCTGGCGATGAAAGATAAAACCGATCGTTTGGTGACTTTTTTGTCGGTTGGAATCGGTGTGAAAGAAAATACGAAGTTATTTGAATTCGGATCCCAAATAATCCCGAGCGTTTTCTGTTACTGCCATCGTGAAACCTAAGAAGTGGCTCTTTGTCAGCATCTGCAATAGTGCTTTGAACCCTGCTACTGTTAGAGCAAAATTTGCGCAATTTAAAATTTCCCTTCCTTAGTAAAGCAGTAGTTTGCCTTAGAATTTCTAGGACCTCTTCTTCAGAATTTCCTCCCGTGATTAGATCATCAACATAGAAATCTCTAGAAACGATTTTTTCACCTACGGGGTATAAATCGCCTTCGTCTCTTGCTAATTGCTGCATTGATCGAATAGCCAAAAATGCGGCTGATTTAGTACCGTAAGTCACGGTGTCCAATTTGAACATTTGAATCGGTAGCTCAGGGCTTTCCCGCCATAAAATACATTGCAAAAAATTGTCTGGGCTTGATACTTGTACGCATCGATACATTTTGCAAATAACACCGGTAAGTGCAATATTAAAAGATCGAAAACGCATGAGAATGGCGAAAAGCGAAGCTTGAATGGTAGGTCCTGTCATCATTATATTATTAAGCGAATGGCCAGATGGAGTAGCAGCAGAAACATCAAAGACTACCCTTAATTTTGTGGTGCTGCTATCTGCCTTGAGCACACAATGGTGGGGCAAAAAACAGGTTGATATCCCTGCAGGAATTGACTCTACTGCAGACATATGCTTTAGGTCCAAATATTCTTTCAAAAATGCTGAATATTGCATTTTCAAATCTGGGTTCTCATCACATAACTTTTAAAACGATCATCGTTCGAACGATACTGTCTGGCGATATCATCAAAAGCTTGCTTCGTATAAACCTATCGCTATCGTATCGCCTATCGTATCGTCTATCGTTCTATTTTCATTTATTTCTGACAGAAGTGTAATTTTATTTTATTTTTTGTGATTATTTGGATATGCCAAGGAGAATTTTTGAAATGTAAGAGAAAGGTTTTTTAAATATGAATCGTCTAAATAAATTACAAAAGAAGTGTTAAGCATACAAAAAAAAATAGACAGGAAGATACTCTTTAATGTTGTCTCTTATTCTCTCTGCCATCTGCTTCAAGCGGTTGTTGGAAACACTGGACGCTTCGTATAATACTGCTTCAGTTTCTGTCTCTAAGTGGTAAAAATTTTCCACTTTATAATAAATGCAAATGTTGCACAGTGCGGCACAAACATTTGCAAAAACTGCTAGTTTTTTGGGATCATATCGGCTCTTTCATTCTTCCAATAAGATTCGTTGAAGGAATGTTTCCTTACCAAGGAATCATGTGAAGATCCGGCGTATCTTGGACTTATTGCCGGTATTCGCATTTCATGATCGCAAATCTGTTGAGCCAACGTATGAAAATTTGTTGATAGTATATTACATGTATACTTTTATACAATCATCGCATTTAAGCTATGTTTACCCTTTATGTTAAAATACATTTGCTCATTTTCTCGGGGCCTTTGAAGATATAAATGTGTACCATATATGCAACCGATTACTGAAAGCAAACATATTATTGAACTTTTTTATAAATAGTTTAGGGTAACCTCCTGGGATGGAATATTTCCGGTAAAACCACTGCTTTGTCTCCTCTCTATTATCTTTTCTTCTTGTCACCCATTGTATCCACAGTGGGCAAATAATTGCTTCCAGCGCCTTCGTGGTATCAGAGACAATTCCCGATAGTGCGCTTTGGACAACAGAGATGCCAAAATTATTTCCGGTCAACCATTGGAAGAATTTCCAAGGTTGAACATAGCCTTAAAATTGGTGAAGTATGTGTTGACCGACAACCACTATCAAGATTTATTTAATTTGTTCTTTACTTTCATTATCATTTATAAAAATAATTATATTCCGAGCGCAAAACATTTTAAAAATATGAATATTTTCATAAAAACTATGAGCGACGATAGCAAATAAGCTATCGTCTGAAAACAATCGTCAAGACGACATAATTTGACTGCTGCTTGCTTACAAAAAGCAAGCAAGACGATATCGTTCAAACGATACCTAAAATCGATGATTACGTGATGTTAAAGTATCGTCAAAACGATATCGTCAAACGATTATCGTCATACGTGATGAGAGCCCTGGATTGCGTTGTAAACGTTTTTCTAAATTTGTGAATCGTCTGAAAGCTTGAGGATATGTGCCTGCAAGCACATCAGGTGTGTCCTTTAACGGAAGGCGTACGGAATACGCTCCAGAATCCAAACGAGTATGCGTTTTAGCAAAATGGGCTTCACAATCTAATTCTTCCTTACTTAGCTTACTGGCTTCGTCAAATGAATTTTCTACCTCCCAAAATTTTCTAATCAAGAAATCTAACTCACTGTCATCTGAGGTTTTAAGAGCTATTAGGTGCGAACGACTTCGGTGAAGGGATTGGCCACTGCCAGCCACTATCCTTCCTTGCCTGGTTTTCTGCAAAAGCGGCAACTCTGGACCCAAACGTATCTGCCCAACGCAAATTAAATCAAAAAACAGGCTAGCACCAATTAGAAGGTCTACCTTTTGGGATTTGTGGTATAAAGGATCAGCAAGTTGAATGTTTTGTGGTATGCACCAGTTGGAGTTATCCAAATCGTAAGACGGCTGATTATCTACTATAGTGGGCACGACGACCGCGGATAAAAATGCTTCGAAATCTCCTACTCGAGAATGAATGCCTAAATCAGCGATTTGATTTGCTGTTATATCTACCTCTCCTAAGCCTGAAATGCATGTTGTAGATTTAGTTGGCTTCAATTACAGCTGATTAATAAAACGACTGGTAACGAAATGTAATTGAGAGCCCGAATCAAGTATTGCTCGGCATGGAACAAGCGATCCGCACTGACTTTTAACAAAAACAATTGCTGTATCCAAAAATACAAAATCTTCAGGTGGCTTCTCTTGAGAGGTGGAAGCAACAAGAGCAGATTGTTGGGTGGGTTCAGCAACAGCAGCAGCGGTTGGGGAAGAGCTAGCCATAGGTTCAATTGCAAACGAAGATGTGTTGACCACTTGTGATAGCTGCGTAGGTGATCGCTGGTTCGATAGAAGAAGCGCTATTAAAATGAAGGAGTGTATGGTGCTTTCCCGCACACTTCCGACACTGACCCGATTTACAGTTTTTAATGAAATGGCCTTTCCTAAGGCAATTTGCGCAAAGTTTTAAATGCTTAGCCTGATTCAGCCTTTGCTCTTGGGACAGGTTGAGGAATCCTAAACATTTTGTTATGGCATGCTGAGACGAAGCGCAATAAAAACAACTATGTGTATTTAAAACTAATAGAGCTTTACCTCTGCGGCTAGTAAAAGAAGAATTTTTGCTCACCGTATGTACACCTGCACTTTGAATGCTTTCCAACATTTGACAGCGTTTTTCCAAAAAGCTTACCATTGAATCCGACGATGGCAATTGATCTACGGGAGCACTTTCTTCCCATTTTGAATTCGATGCTGCATCCAGTTTTTGACAAATGATGTGAATGAGTAAACAGCTACCAATTTGCTCCATATTGCCCATAGTCAATAGCGCCCGTATATGCGAGATAACCTTGTCACTTAACTGCCGAAGTTGAGTTGCAGATTCAGCTCCTAGTACACCCAACCCAACAATTGCCCTTATGTGTGCCTGAAATACAATTTGTTTATTATTAAACCTTTTTTTCAAAATTTCAAGAGCTGTGGTGTAGTTTTGTTCCGTAATCTCCAACGATTTAATCGCGTCCAAAGCCGTACCAGAAAGAGCAGACCGCAAGTGCTGAAACTTTTCTATGCTTGCGAGATCATTATCAGAGCCAATGATGGTCTGAAACATGGAGTGAAAATTTGGCCATTCCGTGCAATCACCCGTAAACGTAGGAATCTTTAATGCAGGAAGGCGCGGTTTGGCCGGTGCCAATAAAACTGTTGTTCGCGTATCGTCCACGTGATCTTGACGCATAGTTGATGAACGTAAATTTCCTGAATTGGTGGCTGATGCACTTAAGGCACGCGTAAATGATGATTTTACATTCATAAATAGTGACAAAAAATTCTCTGGTAGATCGCTGTCAATTTCTTCGACGTCGACTTCTTCCAGCCTTAGTTGTGTCGTTGCAAATTCTTGATGCAAATTCTCCAGCAAGCCTAACCTCACACCAATCTCAGCTTCATCTGCATTATTGTATTGCCCTTCATCTATTTTGGAATTTATTTTTTGCAAATTTCTTAATAAATTGTCCCGCTTGCGTTTAAAAACGCAATAATTTCGCTATCATCAGCTGCAGACATTTTACGATAGGCACTTGACGAATTAAATTTTCGCCTTAAAATAATTCGATTTTCGCTTTGCATCTATTACGAACAACCAACCATATGACATGTTCGAAAATTTTCGGTTATTATGAAGAAATTTTTTTGGCGGGAATTTTTCGTTTTTCGCCAGTTTTTACTCGCTCGTAACTTGTATGCGGAACAGAAAACACTAAAAATGTAAGTATTGTTATAATAAAGAATTAAGAGTGAAAATGTAGTTTTATAAATATTTCATGTCAAAAAACATAAATAAAGTTCAATCGGAGATCCTTTTGGACAAAATGACCGCTAATAAAGAAATTGCCTGCGGCTTTGTGCGGCAAAATAAATACAAAGTGGCAGCGTTTTGGAGCCAGCTCCATGTTGAGCTAAATACTGCTGGACCGCCGACAAAAAGTATATTTGAGTGGAAAAAGGTACGAATAAATCAAAATTATGAAAAGCAATTTTTAGTTATAATGCTGCTAATTATATATTTAGGTTTAGTGCGACCAAAAGCGCTATGTACGCAAAAAGGCAGCCCAAAATCTTTTGCACAGCAGAGGTACAGGTGGTGGCCAAAACAGACAGCAGCCTTTAACGCCATCGGAAGAAACCATTTTCCAACTAAATAGTTGGTGCCAAGGAGGCAGTGGAAGGTGTGGATGGTGAGACTCCATTTGGCATTGGCAATCAAACAAACAAGACAGTGGATTTGTCAGAAATTTCAAATGATTTTTCAAGTGCGCCATCATCTACACCTGAACCACCAACCAACCAACACCATGTTCAAAACGCGCCAAAATGTCAAGAGATGCAGTTCTGGAAAAAGAGTTAGAAAATCAAAATGCCTTGTGCGCCACCATTTCTGATGCCGCGGCATGCAGCAAAGCGCAGAACGCAGAGATAGTGGCCAATACCAAACGCATCTACCGTGCTCTTGAAAAAGCCAATGAGAAAAAAAAGCGACATAATTTAATTATCGAGGAAATGACGAAGTATAAAATAGAAAAAAAAATAGAAATAAGCAAACGGCAAATCGAGCTGGAAGAGCTTAAACTGGGTATAACCCGTTAATTTTTTAATTTGTAAATGACTGAATAATTTTTGTTTATATTTTTTTGTTATGAATTAGTGTGTTTTTAGTTTTAATTTATTTTTTTTTTTTTATTGAATAAGAATGATCTCGTGAAATCTGTGATTAAATAAATGGAACCAAATACATATATTTTATTTGTTTTTTTATTTCATAGGGGATTTTTGGTTCATGGAAATGTTACAGTGTAGCGCTAATATTTGCACGACTTCGCTGAGCAATTGCCAAAAACCTACTATGATCTCTTGGTTCATTGTTCTCATCAATCATTTCTTCGCTTATCTCTGTAGGTAAGGTTGGCGGCCCATCAAAGTCACATTTGTATGCTATACAAATGTTATGAAGAGCACAACATACATTCACAATTTTGACTGCTCTTTTTGGATTGTAGTGTAGTTGTCTCGTGGCCAACAAGCACCGCCATCTGTTTTTGACTACACCATTTGTCCTTTCAATGACATTGCGGCATTTTGAATGGGTATCATTGAACTTCACTTCCTGAGACTCAGGTTGGGGACTTCTGTATGGGGTCATTATCCAAGGCTCTAAAGGTTATCCGGCATCACCAAGTAGCCACGCATTTCGGGCAGCCACGGAATATTCATTCTTCATCTTTTCCCTGCAGCGGCTTGTATTCCATACACTCGCGTCGTGGCATGCGCCTGGATGTGTGGCATCAACGTAGCGAACCCGCAACTTATTGTTGCACACCTTGGACAAATATATAGTTACATAAAAAAATTAAATAAAATTACAGAACATACTAGCCCTTTCAGACCTGAAAAATTAAAGTTTTCTGATCTTAACGTAATTTCGTACTATTGCTAATTTTGATACCCTGAATTCGAAAAAAATAAAATAAAAAAATTTCGGCAACAGGATTCTCAGAAAAAGGACCCGCACAATTGTGTAATACAGGTTTTAATACCAAATGAAACGCAGGGCATGTAAAGTTTTTAGAACGAATGACTTTATTAATAAATTGTTTGTTTTATTTAATTTTCATATATATATATTGATTTTAAACAATCATTTTTTTTAATGGTATTCTCGGAAACAATTTTTATTTTTAGTTAGGCAAAGGAATACATCGCACTTGGAACATTTGATTCTAGTTCTACTGGAACACTCTTTGATGCGGCACATCCGTGGTGTTGTCATGTCCAACGCTTCTGGCCAGTGATCATACCGATCGGTTCGTATGTCAACGGGAGGATCCACTGGCCCATATCTTTTTGCAGCTGGCTCAACTGTTGATGTCGAAGGGCACTCAACAGAAGGATTTGCAGGTCTTTCTGTAAATTTAACTAATACGTGACCAAGTTCGGACTTGAAGTTAAATAAATCCATAATGTTCTTGTTGAGTATGCCTGCCTGTAGTGCATCAGCTCTGTACTCTCTCCACGCATTGCATATAGCCATGTCAATCAAATGAAAAGTCGCTTTTACAGTCCATTTTTTTGTTTTTATAAAAGATCGATAGTATTCCATTGATTGATCAGCTGAGTCGACTCCACCCATCTTAGCATTATAACGTTTTACTATTTGAGGGCAAGAAACAGAAATGTGTTTGCGCTCTTTTTTGCACCACCTTTTAACCACTCCAATTGGGTCTTTTCCACATTCCGTAGAGGCCAATGTAACGCACTTGGTATCGCGCCATTTTACTGCAACTACATCTCCTTTAACAAACTGACTTATGTCTCCTCTTTTCATATTTCGATCTAATGGAAAATGCATCCTTTTTACAGGTAATCGGTTTAACATTATGGTCCCTGTTGCCCTGTATCTGAGTTCTAAAAGCTTTTCCAATAGGGAAATCGTAGTAAAGTACCGATCAAAATATAAAAAGCTTCCTTTTGGCAAGTGCTTCGTTAGTCTTATCACCACAGACGGCCCAACTCCTAAACCTGTATCTGGGAAGGTTCCTGCTCCTTGAAATATTTCAAAGTCGACTACGAGGCCATTGGAAGTGGCAACTAAAAGATTTTTTAAACCAACAGGTCTTGGTTTGTTCTTGACATATTGTCTCATTGGCGCCCTTCCTGTAAATGGAATCATTTGCTCATCAATTGAGTGCTCCGTAACTTCTGTTGCTAGTTCTTAACATCGAGACCTTACGCAGTCAATAACCGGTTGAATCTTAAACAATTTATTTGTTTGAGGATCTTTCGTAGTATCAACAAAATGGAGGTTGTTCCTTAATATGAAAAATTTGTCTCGAGTCATCGAATTTTTTATTTGCGCTAACCCAAAGTCGTCCGACCAATACATACGGACTCTAGGATAAGCAAGGCAACCCATCAGCATATGTATTCCATAGAGTCTTTTTATATCAGCAGTAGTTGCATTAAGGACACCTCCATGCTGAGACAAGTAGTACACGTTTGTAAAAAATCCTGCATTTTGAAAATGTTCTTCTGGAAAATACTTTCGAAAATATTCCATCGGTGTGCCAACTAAAATGTTGCCCCGACGGCTAGGTTGTTGCGGTGGAGTCGAAAAACTCAAAACTCATACTCTTCCAGACATCATCCCGAGTGGAACCATTCGCATTTTCTTGAACTCCAGTTGCATTTTGAATAGCTTGATCGCAGTTCACAGAATCCGAAGCAGTATCATTAGAATCTGATCCGGATGAACTGCTATCTTGCCTCTCTGGGGGATTCCAGAGATGATCTTCAATTGAATCATCATCACTGAAGTCGCCATCGGATTGCTCCAATATTTGAAGAACTTGTCGTTGATCTTCTTCACGATTCAAATCAAAATATCCTGAAATGACACGATTGTGCGGATAAAAAAAAATTCAAGCTAAAAGCCTGGAACGCACAATTGTGCGGTTGCGAAAAGAAGTTGCTCAAAACACTTATTGCAATCGTTATTATTTAAATTTTTGTTTCTTAAAAGTTACTTTAACATTTTGCAAGAAATATTTTTACAAAAAAAGCACAAAACAATAGGAATAAAAATTATTTTCTTCGATTTACCTTTCTGCATTTTTATTAACACGACTGAACACTTCAAAACTATGTAAAAACTGACAAAATTGAGCTGTGAAACAAAACGGCAATTTTAAAGAACCGTTAGAAATAAACCACACAATCATTGCTTTCAGGTCTTAGCACGTTAGGATGCGAAATGTAATTTTAATATTTTTTCTACCCGCACAATTGTGTACTTCAGGTCTGAAAGGGATATCATGACATTCAGACTATAATTTCCTTTCCTATTGTAATACAGGTGTCTGTTTGAAGTTGGCGGAATTATGGCAACGTGTGTGCCATCGACACATCCTATTACTCCAGGTATTTTGAAATCACGATAAAAATTTTGTGCAATGTCGATTTCTTCCTGTTGAGACGGCCAAGTTATCCAGATTGGACACAATTTTCGCTCTAAAACTGCTAATACTTCTGACAAAACGATACTGAAAGTGCATTGAGCCAAACCAATTTCTTTATCTCTGCCAATGCCTTTTTGGTATCCTCCTTCGGCAAGAAAACGCAAGCACGCTGCCAGTTTTATTACTGGTGGCACAGCAAACGCTTTCTTGCCTGCTGGTAGTGACTGTGTTAGCACTTCCAGCAAGTATTTAAATACAGGCTTACTTATTCTGTAATGCTGTGTAAATCTAAAAATATGGAGCACAATTATAAACACAAACTTTATATATGTCAATTACACATACACTGAATGAGGCAATTCCAAAGGATTGGAAGCATCACGTAGACTACGCCGAAGAGCTTTTTCTTTGAATTTGTTTTGCTCTTCATCCTCCAGGAACATACGGATGCCAATTCTAAACATTTTTCATCTTAGAAATTTCAATAAGCGCACTGCAACAAACACTCAGCTGTTTTTCGAAGTGAAAAATTATTAAGGCGAATTCTATACTAGCGTTTTTTTTTTCGCCCCAACTTAAAATTGGGGCGAAAATTATTTTCGCTTCTTATTCATAATAAGGGTGAATGTGTACATATGTATCATATGTTGTTTTTATACGAAGAATTATGCTGCTGTGAGCATATATATATACGATTGTTTGTTGATGGTCCAACGGATCATGCGATGCGCGCCAGAGCTTTGTACATACATACACTATGTAAGTATGCACCACGAGAGTTGTTGTTAATCAAACTAGCAAATGCAGTAAATGCCCGAAATTTAATGTAGTTTGAGTTAACACACAACGCGAAATATAATTGCGAATTAGAAGTTAAACGCGAAATAATTTGTATTAATTCGACGATCACGTCGGGGTCACCATAAGATGTTGAGACTAGTAGTCTTTTCTACTACCCTTTTAAACAAAAAGACGTAACCTTTCGTTTATACAATATTTATTAACCGTCGCGCTCAATGATTGAATCACAACTGAAGATTATAAAAAAAGAACAAAAATTGCAAGTCTAAAAATGTCATACGAAAAGTGATGCCATATGGGCCAAATTATTTTAGTACAAAATACTATTATCATCTCTTAACACAAATCGTAAAAAATTAAGAAAATTAGATGTTCTCATACCTTTGAATAACTTAAGTTTAATTTTTAATTTTCTTCTTCTGAAAAAATAAGGTTATTTTGAACGCTGTCCCGTGAAGCTTGCTGGAACCCCCCTCCCCCCTGTTACAAAAAGTGACGCTTGCTCTAGCCCCCTCCCCCAGGAAGCGTCACGGAGTTTATGGACATCCCCTGTATTTATAGATTTATATGGAAATCGATCTTTGCAAATATATGACTAAAAGTTCAATAAAAAAATTAATTATTAAGTCTCAATAAAACATTAATTACTTAAATGTGAAGTGTTTCAAAATCATTATAAAAGGTGGAACACACACTTGGACAGTTCCGAACCATAAATTTGTAGAAAATTTTATTTTGGCTAAAATTTACTTTAGCGATTTTTGGTTTGGTTTAAGTTGAAAGAAAAAATTTTTACAATTCATGCACATTGAAATGAATTTAATACTTTATTGAGTCTATTTTTCTAACGATTGTACAGAATATTTATAAAGTTCATTATAAAAGAATACATAGAATGCTTTTTAGATTGCAGTCTTTCTTTAACTAATGTTAATTGGGCTTATTAAAATAGAGAAAATGGTTTGACGTAATCTGCATCTCGAAATCTCAACGTGGCAGCACTATTGAAAAAGGAACTAAAAATATTTTCGGTTTGCAATGTCAAATAAAATTTGCGTTTCGTTTCGCGACAAGAAGAAGAACTTTTTTAAAAATTAACTTTATAGCAATTTCCTGACTTGTAGTATTGTTTTATGTAGGCCCCCATTTTTTATATTATTATTTTGTATTCAGTTGTGATTCTTTTGCAATTTAAGTTTTGTAATCTTTAATTAAGTCAATCAATTCTAACGTCAAATTTAATTAAGTTTTAAATTATTTTTAATTAGTTGTTTTACATTGTTAAATCAAATTTATTTATTCCACATGCTATTGTAAAGTATTAAAGTGACTTATGCTGTCATTATAAGGTTCTTTGTAATCTTTAGCATAAGGATTTATATGAATTAATAATAATAAATAAATAAATAAATAAAAAAAAATAAAATAAACGAAGCCAAAATTCGTTTCGTTACTCAATAGGAACCTAATGTCGGTTTTGTTTCTCAAAAAATTCTGCATTTTACCTGCACTCTTTCTGAATGCCACTTTTTTGCCTTTCCTTTCGAACGAAAACGCTATAAATCTAGCTCTAAAAAGGCTAACCTTATGTTCACACCAAGCTTATTTAATTGAGTTATTGCACTTCTTCTTTAAACTCTTTACGACAGAGAACTACTCTATGCTGTTTACACCAATTTTAAATTTAATTAAATTGACAGTACTTTGCTTACATTTGAAATTATTTATAGTTCTTAATGAAAAAATTTTGCGAAATGAAAATTTGAATAATAGCCCAGGAAAATACGAATATTTCTGCGGAAAAATTCCAAGCGAATTTTTTTCACCGGAATTATATTTAATTATGCATGGTTAACAATGTGTAAAAAGTCTATTGAAGTCCATTGTGCATATAAAATGTTATTCAGTCTCAAAGGTCACTAAAATCAGTTTTTTGCAAATATCTCGCTAACGCGAACTTTTACAGAAAAAATTTTCTCCACAATTTTGTAACACAGGAAAAAAAAAATTAAATACGGTGTATACAGAATCCAATTATCTTTTGAACGGTTTCTTAATTTTTTTTTTTTGTACGACTCCTCGTTAAAGAGTATTCGGAATTTTAAAAGTAAGATATTTTAATATGAACTTATACATAGCATTCACATGTAACAACTGTGCACAACTTTTTAAATTAGGTTATCCTAAACTATAAGCTACACGAAAACATTTTTTACATCTTTAAATAGGAAATTTCCTGTGTTACAAAATTGGAAAAAATGGACTTCAATGGAAGTATGATAATTTTATATTGAACTAATTAAACAGTCATTTATGCAATTTTTGAACAACAGACGAAAGCAAGTGTTAACATGAAAATTGATTACATATGTTTCGGCTACTTCCACATACATATTTATATATTTTCATATATAAACATGTATATAACCTCATCAGATCAGTTTTAGTTAAATCTTGCCAGAAACCGTACTCGAACCCATGACTCCGGTTTTCTAATGAAAGAGAACGCGGTGCTTAAGCGATTGTGCTATAGGTCACGAGTAAACTCTCTGAACACGATCGCCATTATGAATATATCATAAGGCTCACTAGCGCCGTCTGTTGTGAAAAATTGCCAAATTGTTAGTTGGTAACACACTCTGGTTTTGAGACATGCTACGCTAGCTACAATTAAAACCTACAAGGGCGGATTTGTTTTCCACATACAATGCAGGCTCTCGAAATTACGAGAATTTTAATGATAGATAGGCAGGTTCCCCTAGATAAATTATGAAGTTAGTTTATTGACTGTTTTTTTTTTTTTTTTTCTTGTATAGTACTAATGAAAGTGCCAACGCGCTTTTTTCTAAATTGAAGTATGATAATTTTATATTGAACTAATTAAACAGTCATTTATGCAATTTTTGAACAACAGACGAAAGCAAGTGTTAACATGAAAATTGATTACATATGTTTCGGCTACTTCCACATACATATTTATATATTTTCATATATAAACATGTATATAGCCTCATCAGATCAGTTTTAGTTAAATCTTGCCAAAAACCGTACTCGAACCCGTGACTCCGGTTTTCTAATGAAAGAGAACGCGGTGCTTAAGCGATTGTGCTATAGGTCACGAGTACTTTTTACACATTGTTAACCATGCATAAATAAATACAATTCCGGTGAAAAAAATTCACTTGGAATTTTTTCGCACAGCAGCTCTTTTTTCGTCTTATTTTCCTGGATATAAGCCGCCAATGAATTTATTTATGGTTTAACCTATGTATACATTGGATTTGGCAGTGCTCAATAGTTTCTGAGACGCCTGATAAAACATAATTTCCAGTACATATGCATGTATCTCATATCGATTGCTGCTTCCACTATATAATGTCGTTAGGTAAATTTATTGCGCTAGACTTGCATTCGATTGAGTAACTGGATCCTTGTAAATCTTTATAACTGCCGGAAGAAATAGGTGTGGCAAAACTATAATTTACGTTGCAAAGAATCTTGGCTTCAGTACGTAATCACAACAATTATTTGTTTTGTTTTTGATATTTCCCTTTCTTCAATAGCCCTCTTATGCAGTTTTTTAAACCATTTGAAAGCCTGACCCAAGAGCACGGGATTATTGTAAACTTTATGAATTGAAATTAAAAAAAAAAAACAAATGACAACTGTCATTTATTTTGATAAAAATGCTGCCATATTTTTCAAAAATGTTTATTACAGGGTGATCTTGATCTCTGTTCTGTACTTAATAAACGCTTAATCAACTTTTAATTGAATTGAAATAATTTAATTATCGTAACAAAATGTGTACAGGTAATTAAATGCATTTCTATTTTGTTGGCAATTTAATTATCGATTAATTACTCGGTGTGAACAAAGCATTAGCAACGGACAAACATGACTGTTGAGAAAACTGATCGTGATTGAACGGCTTAATGTCTTGATGTGTACTGGCTTACAACTCGTAACTTCTTATCGCGACCATTATAACTTTGCGAATACGTGTTGTATTTGTTTCGAATTTAGTATTACTTTAGAGTTGGGTGAGACATTGTTGATAAATTTAGTTGGTGAATTAAAAAGGATTGTAAGTGAAATATTAATTTGAAGTTAATGCACCAAGTTTCGACTAGAAGTCATTAAAATAGTATTGAATAGAGGTGCATATAACAGCCTGCAGTTTGACCCGTTTCTCAATGAACAACAATTGCAATTTAAAAAATAAATTTACGGAGTGTAAGAGTAATGAAAATGTACCACAGCCCAATTGTGTTTTCTTTTTTTGCATGAGTGGCATACTTTAAAATAATAATTTTGTATCGTTTCTTCCATAAAAATAAATGGAGACTTTTTTTGCATATCATGTGGAATTTTCTACTTTGATAGTGCAATATATTTTTTACCATATATGGATTGAAACTTTGCTGATGAATGCGTCATATTTTCATTTTGTGAGTCATACATTACATTTTTATTGGTATAAAAGTTTGTACGAACATATCCATGTACATACTACTGTATCAGTGATGGCGAACCTTTTGGAGCAGTGGGTGAAATTTTTTTATGTACAATCTCGGTGATCACTAAACTAGTGCCAATTTAAAATCTGAATTGTTTTTTTATAAATTTTAGTTTATAGCCATGGGCTTACGCAAGGGGAGCGAGGGCTGCTGCCACCTAGCTCTAGCTTTAGAGTTACAAAAACTTCAAATAAAATTTTTAGGCAAATGGATTTTATAAAATAATCTTACTCTTTGAACATTTTGTTACCTTAAAGAGCTAAAGCCCTATCTACATTTTTACATATGAAGTTAATTTGTAAAATCTCTTAATTTTCTTAAAAATTGGTGGAAAGTTGTTGTAGCGTACTCTCACAACGTACACTTTGTTATTTTGGCTTAATTCCAGTTTATCGACTGTTGTTGTATTTTTTTAATTTTTTTTTGCCCAAATAGGGCTTTGAAAATTAATCACAACGACAACAACAACAACCTCTGAGCGGATCTACTTTCGGAGATATAGCCATCGGAAGATCGGGATATATCTTTTATAAAAATCGGTATAAGTTGGGAACCCCTGGATAGATTTTAAAAATATTGGTGTCATATGCAAGCTACACAAAGTTTTTCAATTTGAGTGACAGTTTTCGAGATATGACAATTTTTCAAAAGTTCACCCCATTTTTTTCCCAAAAAAACTGAATTTTTCCCAAAAAATGTATTATTGACCTATAATTTTAACAACTAAATTAGATAGCCATTTTATTTCCTTTCATTTGATATGCAACATGTATCTGAAATTGCATCATTAATAAATTTTTATAGAAAAAAACATAAAGAGACCAAATCAATTTTCTTAAAATTAGGAACTTTAAACAACAACAATGCCAGAACAGACAACAAAAACAACTACTACTATAACAACAACAACTTGGATACTACTACAACAACAACAACAAAGAGGATCAGCTACTTATATTAAAAAAATTTAAAATTTTTATTAAAAATTGCGCGCGCAATTTGGTTAGCAAACTATGTGTTGGATATATTATAGACTGATCCGCGAAGCCGGTGTTGGATTTTTGGGAGTTTTAAATCCTGAGCTGTGGCCGCAGGCTGCCAAATTACCCCTACTCTTATGTAAAATTACTGTTGTTGTAGTAGTAGTAAAGTTGTTGTTGTTGTCTGTCCTGGCATTGTTTTTGATTAAAGTTCCAAATTTGAAGAAAATTGATTTGGTCCATTTTTGTTTTTTTGTATAAAAATTTATTAATGATGCAATTTCAGATACATGTTGCATATCAAATGAAAGGAAATAAATTAGGCTTTCTAATTAAGTTATTAAAATTATAGGTTAATAACATTCTTTTTAGGAAAAAAAACGGTTTTTTGCGAAAAAAAATGGGGTTAATTTTTTAAAAATTGTCATATCTCGAAAACTATCACTCAAATTGAAAAACTTTGCATAGCAATTATATAGCCCGGTAAAATACCTTTCATATGACACCAATATCCAGGGGTTCCCAACTTATACCGATTTTTATAAAAGATATATCCCGATCTTCCGATGGCTATATCTCCGAAAGTAGATCCGCTCAGAGGTTGTTGTTGTTGTAATTAATTCCCAGAGCCCTATTTGGAAAATAAAAAAAGCAACAACAGTCGATAAAGTTATATTGTTCCTTTTTTTCTTAGAGATATTCGAAAATTTCGATTTTCGATATTTCGAGAAACCCAATTTTGAACGATATTATTTTAACACCATTTTAAAGAAAAATTCATAGCGCTTCCAACAAATATAGCAACAGTTTATATTTAAATAAAATTGGCAGCGAAAAGTTCATTTTTACAGTAGTTTTCACAAATTTTCATATTAAAGCCAATAAATAAACAGGTGCAATGCAAAAAAAAAAATGCTTTTTGCTCATAACTTTTTTTTCTTCTTAGAAGGGATACCCAAAGTTGGTTAAAAACTAAAGACTATGTTCTTACAAAAAATGCGTTATAAAATTTAAAATTTTTTGTGTAGCATAAATAATATATTCCAAAAGTCGATTTTTTTAAGTTTTTCAATTGCGTGGTCGGAAAAACGTTCGTTTACTCAAAAGGAAGGCTCTTACGAAAAAAGTGTATAATGCTTAGAATCGTTGAAAGTATTTTATAAATTTTTTGAGAACTTTTTTAACTTTTAAAAAATTAGTCAAAGAAAAGAAAAAAAAATGTTTCCAAAAAATATAAAAAAATTCACACTTGTACTTTGTACGATTCTAAGCATTTTATGCGTTACTATATAAAATTGTTTTGCTTCATACAAATCGACCCAGTATATTGTACCTATTTAATAATATTTTAAAATATGATCCGATTTTAGTAAATTTGGGCTTGAAATATTTAAAATTAAATACACTTATAAATACAAATATTAGAAAAAAAAATGCAAAACTGTTAAAAATTACTATGAAAATTAACTTTTCGCTGCTATAACTTAGCCAATTTGAATAAGAGTTAGTTATTGTACATTTGAAAGAAGCGTAAGAATTTTTCTTGAAAATTTATTTAAAAATATTATAATTGTCTTTTTTGAAAAAACTAGAAACTTAAAATAGTGTATACAAAAATTCGAACGAAATTGGGTTTCTCGAAATTTTTTTTCTAAAATTAGAGCTATAACCTCAAAAATCGAAATTGCCGATTATATCTAGAACGGCCCCTAGAAAAAAAAAAACTAGAAAGGGTGTTGACTTTGGACTGGCCAAACATTAGATACCCTACACAGCAGTATTTTAAAAATTTTGCTTATATGGGAGGTGCCACGCCCTCTTTTCAATATAACGTTTTAAAGATTTTGCTTATATGGAAGGTGCCACGCCCTCTTGTCCGATTTTATCCAGTTTTTGCTTAAAGCTCGCATTTATATTTCTTAGTGTCTGAGTAAAATTAAGTTTGACTATCTCAAAAAACGCTTTCAATACAGCGTTTTGAAGCTTTTGCTTATATGAGAGGTGCCACGCCCTCTTGTCCGAATTCGCCCAGTTTTTACTTAGAGCTTGCGCTTACAGTTCTTAGTATTTATGTTTATTTTGGTTACATTATTGTGAAAAAAACTCCGAAAGTTGCATTTTGAAGATATTTTTTGTATGGGCGGTATGCGTGTCCGTTGACCGATTTCGCTCATTTTCATTCCCCCGAGCTAACTTTCACGACGGAGGCTATGTACCAAATTTTATTGAATTATCTTGCTTAGTTTTCCCAAAAGATGTATTTCCACACACAGCCAGCCACCCAGACAGACGGACATGGCTATATCGACTCAGGAGGTGACGCTGATCAAAAATATATGGACTTTTCTATATCTGCCACGCCTCCTTTTCTGCGTTACAACGAAAGAAAAAGTGAATATACCCTGGGTGTAGGGAATAAAAAAACAGGTTTCACAAAATTTGAGTTTTCTCCCCTAGATAAAATCCTGCGTACGCCCGATTAGAGCGAAACAAGATACAAAATTAATTGAAGAAAACACATGAAGCAGTGATTTCCTTTTCCCCTAAGTACAAAGTTTTATTTATTTATTTTTTAATGGCCAAAATGCAAATTTTAATGCAAAATAAACAAAAATATACTAGAAAGGGTAATACTATTGGCCTGGCCATAAATGACACCCCATATAAGTAAAATCGCTCGCTTTATGTAACGGGTTAGGTTTGAATTAATCATCAAACTGTTTAGCTCATATTGATTTGCCATCTGTTCTTGTATTTGTGGAAGGTCACCGCCTTGAACTGGAAAACTCATTTTAAACTTTCGTATAGAATTGATGAAACTAATACCAGCTTGTACAGTGACTTATGACTTATAAAATTCTCACATGCTCATGGTATATCATCACAGAATAACTCAAAATTTAATGGATCACAGTTATTGTCTAAGCGAGCATATCCTTTATTTTTAACTCGATCATTCTTTACAATATCGTCATCAATGAATGCAGCTTCATGACGTCATTGCTGCAGCAGTAAAACTTGTTGCAACAGCCGTAGTCGAATAGTGTAATGCATTGAATTTGTCGGCTGTACGTTGGTGTTTCTTTTGCCTGTGGATAATCTTTTTCCAGCTGTGCCAATGTCTTTTTAGTTCCCAAGCTTGTACTTTTGATACTTCCAGTTGGATCCTTTCGATCTGCAATCTCCTAATCCCTTAAAACACGCAACTATTTTCGTTGGTGATGAAATCGTGATGCATGTTATCTAATTATTTCTTTTATTTTAAAATTTATAAATTTGTTTTTTTTTTTATTTGAAAAAAATGTTATTATTTTTTATTTCATGTCAGCCATTTGACAGAATAATCAATAAAACTTAAAAGCAATGCCAAAAAATTTAAAAAAACGAACAGAACGAAAGAAAGTTTTCGAGCACGACAAACTGTGTACTCGTCCCTTTACGTTTTTCTCCTCATGCTAACAAGTTGAAAGAATTTCTCAAACAAATTTTCGGGTGTAAATGCACACTAATAGTAATACTGAAACTAAATAATTTTTGTTTTGATTTATATTTATATGCATTTTTTTATAATCACCTTCATCATAAAATTCGATTTCGATTGAAACTACATGCTATAAAGATGTTAAAAAACGAAAATGTGCGCAATTACGTGAGGCACAATTTTTGTTAGAAACTTTTTTATATTCCACGCATAATTTTTAAGCATTCGCCTAAGGCCAATTTTTTACATTATAAAACTCCCACTCGTTGAGGGGCGTACTTTTTTTTATAGTCGTTATAGCCTAATAGACCACTTTGCCAAGTTTCAAGGCCGCAACAATTTTGTCTATGTATGTAGAATCTATTATATATATTTCATTTTACAATACTACTAGGTGGAACTTGTGTATTTTACAGACTAAGAGCTGTTACATTTTGGTAAGGTTGGGTTTTAGTCAAAATTTATTTAACAACACAACAATTGTCTTAACTCAAAGTAAATTTACATGTATTGTGTGACCCATTTACTTATGAATTTCATATCTTTTGTTTTTTTTTAGATAATCATGTCTTCCCGAAAAACCGCTGGACGTCGTGCTACAACAAAGAAACGTGCTCAGAGAGCTACATCAAATGTATTTGCAATGTTTGATCAGGCTCAAATTGCTGAATTTAAAGAAGCCTTTAATATGATAGATCAAAATCGTGATGGTTTTGTGGAAAAGGAAGATCTTCACGACATGCTAGCATCGCTTGGGAAAAATCCAACAGACGAATATTTAGAAGCAATGATGAATGAAGCCCCCGGTCCAATCAATTTTACAATGTTTTTAACTTTGTTTGGTGAACGTTTACAAGGTACTGACCCTGAAGATGTTATTAAAAATGCATTTGGTTGTTTTGACGAGGAAAACAATGGAGTACTTCCAGAGGATCGTTTACGTGAACTTCTCACTACGATGGGCGATCGATTTACTGATGAAGATGTAAGTTTATTTTTAATATGTTGTGTATATTTTTAATAAAATATGTGAAAAACCTCGAGCGAGATACTTAAGAGTAATTGAAATACATACCTATTACACTAGTCTACAAATGATTAAAAATTGTTTCCCCAGTGAATGCCATTATTCATTTTATATGTAGAATGGGCGGTTATTTCCGAAAATCGCATTATTTTTTTTTATTTCGTGTCGTTTTCGAGATATCGGTCATTTTTGGTTTTCGGACCAAAAAAAAAAAAATTAGTTCTATTTAAATACAAATACCTCAAGAACTAATGTTTGTATGCAAACCTATTATATGTCATATTAAAGGTAATTAAATTACCTACAAATGATATTCACATCACTTTTTGGTTGGTTTGTTAGTTTCGGCGAAATAAATTGAAAAGTTAACAAAATGCGTTTTTGTCTATTTTTTTCGGTTTTTTTTAGTAAACTGTCGATAATTTGAAACTATTTGTAAAACACATGAGAAAATCCAAAAAATTCTTAAAGTAAGCGTTAAAACAAAATACCCACCCGTGTCTCGTTGTTTTTCTCCAGCACGTCAGATTTTTTTTTACTCGATTTTTGAAGTTTTTTAATCCACTGTACATGAAAAAAACAAAAATAACGCATTCTTGTGTTAAATCGATGAATTTAACTATATGATCCTTACATTTGAGGTGTATTATGTGTTCAGTAAACTTATGCAGGATATTACGAGGAATATTTTTGTAGACAATTTTAACCCTCTAATTTTTTCGAAAAAAAAAAATGTTTTTTAGAAATCAATTTATTTCGCCGAAACTAACAAACCAACCAAAAAGTGATGTGAATATCATTTGTAGGCAATTTAATTACCTTTAATAATACGTTTGAATACAAACATTGGTTCTTGAGATATTTGTATTTAAATGGAACTATTTTTTTTTTTTTTGGTCCGAAAACCGAAAATGACCGATATCTCGAAAACGACACGAAAAAAAAAATAATGCAATTTTCGGAATCAGCAGCCCATTTTACATATGAAATGGATAGTGGCATTCACTGGGAATTTTGGCTGTAGACTAGTGTTATTAAATGAATAAATAAGCTTATTTGTATGAATCCTAATTCAGATTGGTCTACCAGGTCTGAATTTTCAGATATTCTTGCGTCAACGTGCAAAAAACGCTGTCATTTCTTAATGGTATCGTGTAGCCATTAAACTTTATATTTCATCTTTTACAATTGGATCCTTACATAAAAAATTATCACCCATTGAAAAAAGATATATCAACTCAATGCAAAGGATTAAATTATTTTTGTATGGAGTAAGGATACTTAAAAAAAAGTATGAAATGACTGGGGTGTGTCAAATGCCTTTTTATTTACATACGTTTTGCTTCTAAATTCGAATCCAAAATCAGATTTGGTCCATCAGGTCAGGGTTTTCAAATTTTCAATATTTTAAGACATTAATTGTTATTCTTTAAAATCGTTACACGTCAACGGTATACTGAAAAACCATTAGTTAAATGATAGTAGTTTATGAAAAAAAAATTAAAAAATTTACCAGAAACGTGGTCAATATCATAATAATATAACAACTTAAAATTCAGAATTCAATTCCGGTCCAAAAATATTGATAATTTTAGTGCAACTACCCATATATCATATAACTATCAAATAAAAATTCCAAAAGAGAAACAGGTAGTCTAAACGTTTGAAATAACTATTTACAACAGTTATTTCTCACAATTATGTACTTTTGAATTTGCTACATTTTAACAAGATCATTAAGGGCCGTTTTCACAATGTCCAGTTAACATTTGAATTAAACTTTAACTGTAGGTTTGAATAAAACTGTTTTCTCAATGTGAAGTTTTTTATTAACTGACGGAAAATTAACTTTAACGTTCAGTTAACTTTAACTGGCACAATTTTTTCAGTTAAAATTTAACTGGCAGACTGAAATAAATTCAAATATTTTTTGAAATTCATATGAAAAAATTTGAAATGTTTACTTTTTTTGAAAACATTTTAAGGAGAAATTTGTTATTTATTCACAATATATATTTAACCATAAGTAAACAAATCGAATTTTATTGAAATCCAAATAATTTAACGGAAAGCTTATACCCACCCATAGCTTCCGTTAGTAAACTGTAGTTTAAAAATATCTTAATTGGACCTTGAGAAACCGGCCCTAATACGGCTACTGCAACCAAATTCCGTACAGACACTAAGAATAGTCGGTACAAGGTCACTATGTGAGTTCCGACTTGAGAACAGGTAGCGCAACCAAATTTCGCACAGATACTAGGGCAAGTTAGTGCAAGCTTTTTGCTGAACCAGATGAATATGAACAAGAGGGCATGTTGCTCCCACATCAGTAACGATTTTAAAATCCTGCAGTGTAGCCTATTTGAATATACTATTTTTTTTCAAATCTTATGCATTTATAAAAATTAAAGTTTATGTGTTCGTATTTTATATACTCGGAAACCATTTGGATGAAATTTTCACAGTATGTTTGTATAGATCAGGGGAAGGTTATAGGCTAGAAAAATGGGCGGTACCAAGCCCCTAAAAACAAAATTCGTTATATATCTGAAACTGTTTGACGTATAGTAATGAAATTTGGCAGATATGTAAAGGGCACTAAGCCAAATTACACACATGGGAATGACATTTGGCACATATGTAAAGGGCACTAAGCCAAATAACATTCATTAGAAAAATGGGCGGTGCCATGCAGCTCTCGGACGGGGCGTGGTGGGATCTCAGTGATTGTTCGGAACAAAAAAAAAAACCCACGGGTTAAAGGAGAGGCAACGCTCAGCGGACAATAGCTAGTTTTAAAAAATTATAAATTTTTGGTCAAAGTAAAAATCACCTTTCTCATCGTTTTAGCTTAAAAAAAATTTTTGATTCGATTTTGCTTCCCCATCATTTAATTTTTTTTTTTTTTTTTTTTTATGTAAGTATTTATTTGCAATCTATCTTATGATAATAAGCAAATTAATTAGAAAGTTAATCTATTAACAGCAATTGTCGCACTCCAGTAAATACGACATTTAAAAAATTATAAGAAATTTTGATTACATATATTATAAAGTACAATTTATAGCAAATTCAAAATCTAAATGGTAAATCCAAAATATGATATCATTTAATTGAATCGAAGGATTTTTGTAATAGAACACCGTGACTATTAAAAGGCACTTAAGACTATGTGAGAAGTCATATGCGTATCCTTTGGATTTTTTCGTATAAATTTTTATTTTGCTTGTGTTCAAATATATTTTTATTTTTAACACAAAGAAGCTCGTGTCACAAAAAAAAAGATTTGGGAAGAAGATCAAAAAATTAAAAAATTGCAAGAAATGTCGTAGTCGTCTTTACATAAAGTATTTACGCAAAAAAATTAAATTCATTTTGTTTTTTTTTTTTTTAAATAAATGCATTGATTCTCATTGAATGACAATTACAAAATGAAAAGTTTATGGACCATGAGTTTAATGTCTTAGTTGCCTTGTATATAAATTTTCGAAAGGTAGTTAGGAAACTTGTAATAAATTGAAAACAACCAGCAACTACCAATTTTTATTTTTGGAAATAATACCACTTAAGTACGCAATTCAAAATATTTTAGTTGTAAATCATCAAGAGCATTGAGATGTACATTAATTATCCATTCATTTATAGTACAAGCATTTTACAAAATTTTCGCGTTTTCTGAATTAAATTTCATCCACGCAATCAAAAGAGATTGAAGTTTTAATGTAGAGCTATAACAAACTTCAATAGATTGTAACTTTTACAGGTTGGTTACATATCCGATAGGAGAACGTGTCCACCTATTTTGGCTTTAAAATTCGCATATTGGGAAAAAAAACGATCCGCTTGAGGAATTTTGTCTCTCAAATAAATTTTTAGAATGCTTAAGTCCATTATATTTTTATTAAATTATATAACAACAAGAATTCAGCTTTGAACAAAAAGAGTCTTAGGACTGCAGCTTTTCCTTGGCCATTATATTAACAAAAATTCAAAAATAGTAATGTGATCAATTTATAAATTTATCTATAGTCCGTGGGCCCGCGAACAAAAAAAATTCATAAACACACCGCTGAGACATCGTGTATTTAATGTTCAGGTCGAGTCAGACAAAATTTTGAGAGTGGGTAAGTTTGGTGGTGAGGCGTTTACCGCTCAAGCTATCACAAAGTCATGGATTTCAGGCCAGAAAAAAATTTATGAACACAACCTTGGATTTCATTAGAATCAAAAGTTTTTAATATGTTAAAAGTATAAAAAATGTTGTCAGACAAAAATTTTGGGACTAGTCGGACACGCCGAATATGCCAAAATGACGACATAAAAAAATGTATTACCACAGAGCAAATTTTTGCAGAATTGGTCAATAAAAATATTCAAAATCTAGTGGTAACATTGTCTGACAAAAATTTTGGGGTGTTTGACGAGTCGGAGGCATAACAATAGTCGGACAAAATAAGTCATTTTAATTAACAAAAAGATGAGTGAACGAGCACTAAAATATTCTTCGTCGCCGGAAGAGGAAAAAAATGTTCACCGAACCCCACTAATGGTAGAATTAGCCAAGATGTAGCGTTTCGTAACGTGACTTATGTCAAAATCTATCAAATGGCAGAAGCGTGTAAGCGATTAGTGAAATCGTAAAGTAGCGGTACGTTGAGACCTGTTGAAATTAGATTTTCAAACGTCGGTCTACGTTGTTAGATAAAATAAATTAAATTTGGATGTTATTAATGGATTTTTTTGAACAAATTAATTAAAATAAGTATGACAATGAATGCTTGTTTACAAAAACTGGAATTTTTCAAGTAATTTTTAAGTTGTAAGGTGACTTTTCGAACGTTGCCTACCGTTTTCACTAATCGATGCTACGTTGACAAGCAACCGTGACGTTACGTTACGAAACGCTACTTCATGGCTAATTCCAGCATAAGTTTATCTCTCCAATATTTCTCTCAAACATACTGGCCCCTTTTTTCCACCCCTTAAGGGGGCTCCCATACAAAATGTTGATAAAAACATCAACAAAAAAATTCCTCATTGCCGGGAGAAGAAAAAATGTTCACAAACCCCCATTTATTTTTCATCCTCAACATTTTTCTCGAGCGTACTATTCTTTTTTTTCCACCCCTTAAGAACTCCCAAACAAAACTTAAACAGAAATATCAATTTTGTATGGGAGGCTCCTTAAGGGGTAGATAAAGGGGCTAGTATATTTGAGAGAAATATTGAAGAGGAAAAATTAGGTGAAAATTTTTTTCCTCTCCCGGCAACGAAGAGTATTTTAGTGCTCGTTCACTCACTTTTTTGTTAATTAAAATGACATTTTTTGTCCGACTATTGTTATGCCCAAATATTTTTGTCCGACAATGTTATCACTTGATTGTGAATATTTTTATTGACCAATTCTGCAAAAATTGGCTCTGTGGCAATAAATTTTTTTATATCGTAACTTTGGCATATTCGTCGTGTCCGACTCGTCAAACGCCTTAAAAAATTTTTCCGACAATGTTACCACTTGATTTTCAAAATTTTTACTGACCAATTCTGCAAAAATTGGCCCTGTGGTAATACATTTTTTTGTGTCGTAATTTTGGCATATTCGGCGCGTCCGACTAGTCAAACGCCCCAACATTTTTGTCCAACATCATTTTTTATACTTTTAACATATAAAAAACTTTTGATTCGAATGAAAACCAAGGTTGTGTTCATAAATTTTTTCTGGCCTCAAATCCATGACTTTGTGATAGCCCCACCACCATACTTCTCCACTCTCAAAATTTTGTCCGACTCGACCTGAACATTAAATACACGAAGTCTCAGCAGTGTGTTTATGAATTTTTGTTTTTTGTAAGCGGGCCCCACGGACTATCAATGTCTAGTGTGACCACCTACTATGGATACTCGTTTTAGATCCCATACTTAAAACTCTTTAAAGCAGGGGGGTCAAAGTGGTGGCCTACGGAGATGATGTAGTTATTCTAGTAAGGGGTCGGTTCCTAAATGAACTCAGTGAGCTACTTGAAAATGCACTCACAATCGTGTGTACATGGGTTTCAAGTAAAGGACTCAATATGAACGCTCAAAAAATGGAGCTAATTCTCTTTTCAAGGAAATACAAAATTCCCACGTTTAGGGATGTACGTTTAAATAATATTAAATTACCAGTGCACAGTGGTTCCTGCTATAGGCCAAAAAGTCAATATTTTCGAATGAAAAGCATAACACAAACTCTACTATAAACAAGCTTTTTGATGGATAATTTTTTTTTTTGTTGGACTCTAACGAATTGAATTGAATTCTTTATTGAGTCTTATAAAAATCGAGTATACATGTTTTCTTATTCTAACAGGTATCTTTTTTTGTACTTTTCGGCGGCTGTGAATGTATTGCCTGCTCTTACTATAACAATATTATATAAATAAATCGAATGCCACATGGCTGTATCACTCTTAAATGAATGTCTTACTCTTGCTCACGGAGTAGTGATTCTATCTCTTTTAGCGTTTGCTAATCATATATACAATACAATACTTAAAGTTAACTATACACTTTACAAAGAAGTGCAACGATAGTGCACTTTGAATAACAAATATGATTATCCACTTGATAATCAAACTCAAACAAATGTACAACATTCTTTCACAAGTACATGAAATGTCTTTTAAGATATGAGTAAGTAAGACAACTATATATAGTCGTTTAAAACGAAAACGAATACACCATTGGTGTAAAATAATGAAGTATTGCAGTCACAAGGCAGAACAACGCGAGCACGCAGGCGACAACAGAGCAGAACAGCATAAGGGCTATGCTGTCATACTGAGCACTCACCCCAAGCCCACGCTGCTCATCCCTCCAACCACAACTTATTAGTTTAAAATTCACAGTCTTATCTCTCTTACACTATAAGGCAATTAAGCAATAAATAAATTTTTGTACACTAGTGGAAGTGAGAAAATAGGAATAGCAGCATTAAAAGCAAATTTATACATCAGTATCTGTTTTCACAGTAGTCCAATTTTTATCTAATTTAAAATTATCCCTATTAATATATTATAAATATATTATAAAAAGATTAAAAATAAAGAAAAATAAAAGTATTTACTATCCAAAAGCCATTTCCATCGGTTTTGTTATATCAGTAACTATACTGAAGATACGAAAGAAATGAGTTTTAGAAATTGTCAAGTTTTGCTCTCCAACATTAACAAAATGCCTTGTCTTTAAAATTAACATAAAGAGTCTCAGATTCTCGAATCAACCACGATTATGACCCTGAGTGGTCTTCAGGTAGTATGAAAGGGGCGCTCCATCGGGAACTGATTCGAAATTTTCGTTAAGCACACCAACCGGGGAGTGGTACTCTGAGTTACGCCAATCTGTATCTAGTTGTGAGGTATATATCTCTTTTATGACTTCATTCTCAGAACTATTCAAACCAATGACCGTTTTATTCATCAAACCAATTGCATATCTCATCATCGGCAAAACATTTGCTTCTTTGTAGACAGTTTTATCCCAATGTGCACAAAAACGGATGAGGATCCGTTTCGAATCCATTACGAGTTCAAAAAGGTATAAAAAACGTAATCCGCGGTAACGGATCCATTTCGAACCCGTAACGTACATCAAAAACGAATTCAAAACGCTTTGTTTAGATAAAAAAAAAACATTTTGAAGCGCTTATTAGCGAATAAAAAAAAATTAAATTCCGCAGTGCGGGCCCGTTTCGAATCCGAAACTTATGTAAAAACGAATTCAAAACGGATTTGCTTTTAAATATGTTAATGCTGTATATTTACAGAAAAAAACCGTTTTGATGCGCCTATTAGCAATTAAAAAATAATAAAAAGAAAAAAAAAAGGAAGAAAAATAAAGGGTAAAAATCCACCTCTGGTAGGATTCGAACCTGGGCAAATCCGTTTCGATTCCGTAAATACTTCAAATACGAACTGAAAACGGATTTGCTTTAATTAACTTTTATGATAAAAAAAATATTTTTGATTTGTTTTTTTTATTTTTATTTTATTGCGTATGATTTTTTGTAAACTTTTTAAACTCCGTTTGAAAAAATGTTTTTGATTCCAAATTTCAGTATATAACATTTTTTATCAAAAGAAGGGAAGAAAAACAACACAGAATACTTATAAAAAAACAACAGAAATTTGTTTAATATACAAACTTTAAATCTCAACATCAAATTAGTCTACATCAGTTAAGTTAACATCATATCGGTCAATAGCCTAGTTGTCTAACGTCTCGTGTATGAAAGAGTAATACCCCGGGAGCCTGAGTTCGACTCCCGGCCGGGCTAGTAATTTTTATTTTTTTTTTTGTTATTTGGTTTTTTTTTTTAATTAAAAATAAGTGCTTCACCCTGTTTTCTTTTTTTTTTTTATAAGCAGCATTAACATTATTAAAAGCGAATCCGTTTTGAATTCGTTTTTGATGTACGTTACAGGTTCGAAACGGATCCATAAAAGAAGAAAAAACGATTCGTTTTTTTTTTAGGAATCCTTCCCGCAAACGGATCAGTAACGGATACGTAACGGATTCCGTAACGGATAAAAAGAACGAAAATATGAACCCGTTACGGATCCGAAACGAGTCCGTTTGGCACACTGGGATTAGAAAATCTTTTAGTCCTATGCTCAAAATTTTTGTTTATACAACATCTTAAAACCTTTCTCTCAAGTCTTTCCATCTCAATAGCTACAGCAGGAGAGAAGGAAAACCATGACGGAAATGCATAAAGGAGTACCGGCCTGATAAGCGTTTTGTACATCAACAGCTTAGTTCTTTTCCGCAGTTCTTTATTGCATAGCAATGACATCATCATGTTGGTTACTTTCTTTGCCTTTGCGATACTGACTCTGGCATGTTGATTAAATTTAAACAAATTATTAAAATTTACTCCTAGGTATTTGATCTTGTCCTTAAAAGGGATAATATTTGCACCAATGTTTAATTTCAAGTTTCTGCTTTCTCTAACTACGCCCTCTTTACCTTTTCCGCTTGCATTTCTAAAGCATATGCAACTGGTTTTCGAATAATTAATTTTTACTCCCCATTTTTTGTAAAAAATGTCAATTTTGTTGACGTGATTTTGGATTTTCTTCAGTGCATCAAGAGGGTAATAGTCACTTGCATAAATGAAGGTATCATCGGCAAATAGTAATCCCGTAGAAGCAGGATTATTTTCACTGAATTCAACGTGAGGAAAATCATGCAGTAGGATATTGAATAAACCAGGACCTAATACAGATCCCTGCGCCACTCCGCTTAATGAGTCATATGCATCAGAGATACTCTCCTGTATTTGGATAAAAAATTTTCTCTCCCTTAGAAAGCTGTCCAGCATATGGAAGATATGCGGTGGAAAATTCAATTTTAAACATTTAAACAAGAGCCCCTCTCTCCATACACTATCAAAGGCCTTTTCCAAGTCTAATGAACATGCAACCGTGCACTTTTTCCCCCTAAGACCAATTGTAACATCATTATGCAGTTTCATTAATGCATGAACCGTTGAGTGCTTTCTTTTGAAACCAAATTGGTGGTCTGGAATATATTCTATTGGAATTGTGCTCGGTGATGACATTTTATTCAATAATACCCTTTCCAGGATTTTTCCTTCATTTGAGAGCAGTGAAATTGGCCGAAAATTATTAAGTGAATTATCATTAGGTTTTTTTTGGATAGGTATGATTTTGGCAATTTTCCAGCACTTTGGAAAGTATCCATTATTAATGCAATTGTTTAACAATATCGTCAAAAACCGTACAGCCCCCTCTGAGATCTTTTTAAGGGCAAAATTGGAGATATTATCCGGACCACAGGATTTTTTCGGCTTGAAACTTTTAATTATATCCGAGATTTCTTCTTGGGAGGTAAAGTGTTCACTGTCAATCGGCTCCAGTGAGGAGTTTTTACTATCAAAGACAAAAATTGAAGGAGGCTTCATTGCTCTAAACGAGTTAATAGATGATTCGACTTCATTAACCAGGTTCATGTCAAAACTTGGGGTATTCATCTGAAAGATTTCTTTAAAATGATTTCCGAAAGCATTTACAACTTCTTGCTCATCATTTATTACACTACCCTCCACTTCTACCTGATTGCATGAGAACTTTTTGTTTTTACCGCAGATTTTAAAAATCTCTTTAAATGCCCATGGCCCAGGGATAATGTTAGCCAGTCTTTCATCAAATTGTTTGTTTAACCAAATTCTAACTCTGTCTTTGATTATTTTCTTGAGTAATGTAATCCTACCAGAAAGCTCCTTGTAGGCACTATTCTCTCTATTGTATGAATTGTGAAAAATGCGTTTCAATTGTTTTTGCATTAAATGCTTAGTTTTATATAAACTTTCGATATCACTTGGCAAATTTTTGTATTTTTTAAAACTACCGCGTATACTATTAGAGTGATTAGCTAGAGTTGCCAGTAGGACTTCATTAAACTTTTCAATATAATAATCAATTTCATCATTTGCTAAATTAACAGACTGAGTAGGAAGGTGCTGAGAAAGACCGGCATCCAAATCCTCTCTAAATGCTCTCCAATCCGTCATCAAAAACGATCTATGATTACCTCTTTGCAGATCAGGCAGCTCCAAATTATTAAATGATAATTCAAATAAAACCGGACAGTGATCTGAGAATGTCGACAGAGTGCTGATACTGTAGTTAGGATCAATTAGATTGATCAAGTGAGAGGAAACCAAAAAATGATCCAAATAAGAAGAACATCTCGGAAAAGTCGGTGTGGCCGGGGTCACAAGAATTAATGAAGGATGACCAATTTGCTGCCAGTTCTCTATTATTTTGCCATTCGCATTGCACTTCGAATCCCCCCAGATTATATTTCTTGCATTAAAATCCCCTCCAATCACAGCTCCATCAAAAGTTGAAGCAAGTAATTCAATTTTGTTTAGTTCCGACATAAGAATGTCTGTCTTACAGTTTGTGGGAACATAGATAGTACCAAAAAGAATATTTTTATGAACTCCATCCGCTTGGATATTAACAGAAATGAAGTAGCAGGGAAGTTTCGGATTTGTCATATTAATAATTTTGTATTTGATACAGTTTTTAATGGCAATGGCAACTCCTTGATTTGTGTCATTCCTCAAAAAATTATAATCGGCTAAGAATACCTTATGTTTAGCCCCAAGATGTGTTTCCTGTAAAAATGCTATAGCTATGTTACTAGCATGAAGAATTTTTTGTAACTCAATCCTCCTGCTGTGTTCTACCAATGATGAAATATTAAAGGTTAATAAATTCAACATCATTATAAATCGCTTAATACAACTTGATGCAGCAGCTCTAGGTACTGCATTCTTTTTTCTTGCATTGAGTTGCAATTGCCAATGTTTTTTAAAAAAAGTTCTAGTTTACTCAACAGTCCTTGGACACTCATCCCAAACAAACTGTTTGACATTTCGAAAAACTGGCCAAGGATGTTCGATCCTGAGCTTTCCTTACCCATTTGTGCTTGGGGGGGGCCATCCCGCTGTCTAAAGTGGCTAGCATATGAAGCCGTAAGAGGTGGTTGCGGTTTAGCAGGGATGAAAAAATAAGTTTTTCTTTGTTCCCTTTCAGTCTTAGCTTTTTTGAATATTTCTTTTTTGTAAATGCTGTATTCTTTATATTTAACACAGCCACGATAGCTAGCGGGGTGGTCCCCCCCACAGTTAACACAAATGGGCTTTAAACCGGATTCCTTAGTAACCACACACTCCCCTGGTTGGTGTACATTATCGCATTTGACACATTTGTAATTACTACCACAATTTTTAGCAATGTGCCCAAATTGCTGGCATCTCTTGCACTGGATTGAGTCCGTATTTTTTTTGGGTTTTTCCCACTTAATAACAGTATTGAAGAGAAACTTAATTTTCAGGACCTCACCCACCTCTCTACCAGGTGGAACTCTGACTAAGAACAGGTTATATTTAATCCCTTCTTTTAATGATTTGGCCGTTGAGAAGTTTGTAACTTTATCAACCCCACCAGGTAAAAGGAAGTTAATTTCCTGAAGTATTTCGTGACCCTCATAATCACATGAGAGACCCTTTAACAATAAGTTATTAGCCTGATTATCTTTAGGAGTAAATGAAAAAGCCTCAACCCCTTTAGCCTCTCTGAATTTCTCTAACAGTTCCCGATGGACCGCACTACTTTCCACAAAAATTTTGTTATTTTTATTCCCGTTGCTTTTTACTTTAAAAGCAATATTGCGATTCCTCAAGTTATTCACAAGGTCTTTTATGTCAATATTTTTAACAATAATTGGAGGGCAAAACTTACCCCCTTTCACTGCTTTCGGCTTCGATACTTCACTGCTACTGCTGCACCCTGCATCGGCCTTGTTGGCTGCATCGTCAGGAACTTTTTCTGCTGATTTTTTAGTTAATCTGCTTTGCTGCTTGATAGTGAGATCACCAAGTAGTTCAAATCGATTGCGATGACTGGCATCGATTTCACTGCCACTAAGTATGCTACTGATACTCCGGTTACTATTGTTTAAGGCGAACCTCATTCTTTTACCTGGCTTCTGCCAATCAGGGTCATCATTAGCTGGTGCGCTAAGTGATGCATTTGATAGATTCATCAGTTGATGAGCTGCTTCAACCTCTTCAGGATTATCATCCATCTTGAAATTGCTGTTGCTGGCGCATGAGTTTGCAGAAATTGTGCCCAACAGAATGGACGGTTTTTTCTTCCTTAGTTCTGTGGCGCGTTTTGCCGCCAAGAACTTATAAGCACTTATTCGCCGTATTTTCTCGACTTTCCTTTTAGTTGAATATCAAATATCTTCCTTTGTAAGTTAGGTTCCCGCTTCTCAGGACTTCAATAAACTTGCGCCAAAATATATAAATTTTGCGCCAAAATATATAAATTTTGCGCCAAATCTGCAAATTTTTCGCCAAAATTTGTAATGGCCGTGTATGTGAAAAAAATTTTATTTTTTTTCCTTCGTTCGCACAAAGCTTGATGATCGTTGAGTTTTCTTGAGACAGGATAAACAGCTGCTAACTTTATTTATTGCTGCGCCTTAATAAGGCTTTGCGTTTTGTAGCAAAACAATATTTTTAACCTTTTATTTTACTTTTAATTTATAACTTTTGCAAATAGCCAACTTTGCTCGTTGGTGGTCAGAGTCAGAATCTTCTGTTGGACTCTAACGGTGCTTCTTAACAATGACATCCAAAGCAGTGTTGCCAGTAAAATGATTTAAAAAATACCTCATTTTACTTAAAAATTTACCTTTTTTTGGACAAAAATTACCAATTTTAAAAATAATTAATAAAACATGAGAGTTACAGGTTTAACACGAATAAGTTAATTTATTTTACCCATTGTTTACAAAAAAAAAAAAAAAAAACACAAAAACAAATTTAGAACAATAAAAAAAGGAACATAACATAAAAATATACACTCAGTTTCAGCATTGGAATGGGGCAATATTAAGAAATGAAAAGTTAACTTGCAAAGGCTTGGAAATTTTATCACATCGCTAAAATTTTTAAGGCGTTGAATTTCGGACCACATTTCACATTGAAACAAACACCTGCTTCCTTCTACTCAATAGAAAGTTTTACAATGTCAATGGCGCATAATCATAGTCAAAATAAAGCATACATTAAAATCAGTAAAGTATGATTTTCAGTAGAGTATGCTTTAAATCAATCATAGTCGATTTAAAGCATACTCTATCGCTAAAAGTATACTTCAACTTTAAAATAGGAAAAAGCTGTTGCTAAACCAGTTAGCAATCTGTAAAAACAGAAAAATATCACTTTATGTAAATTTTCAGTGTGTTGAATTTATTTTTTTTTTATTTATTTATTGTAACATATCTTACAAAGTAAATTTATAAAATATGGAATGGTGCAGGGCGCCGTGCCCATATTGCACCGGTAGTTATTAAGACTTCATAGTAAGTACAAGTTGTGCTTCATCAGGGCGTTTTTGACTTTATCTATAGTTTCGATTTTGCTGCAATCAAGTATTGTATTTAGTTGCTGGTTACATCTCGACAAAGGACAATTTAGCACAACATGCTCGACCGTCATTGAAGTATCGCAAATACTGTACTGTAGGTGTTGAGTCCCGATAATCATACAAGCCTTCTTTTTTTGCCGCAATCCAGTTCTGCATACATTTCTTTCCTTTAGAAAATAAATAAATTAGTAAATAATTGTGAAGTTATATTATTAATTTACTTACTTTTATTTGCTTCTGAGCAGGGTAAGCGAAAAACTTGATTCGGCCATTCGAAAGCAGCAAGCAGGATTCCGGCGAAACAGATCATGCGTGGATCAAATCAACACGCTCAGAATAATTGTCGAACAATCATGCGAGTGGCGTGCTGCACTTCAACTTGTCTTCGTTGACTATAGCACTGCCTTCGACAGTGTCTCCCGAGAAAACATCTGGGCGTCACTGCAACGAAGAGGTATTGCCGCAAAGGCCATAAACTTAGTACGTGCACAATATGAAGGCTTTAAATGCAGTGTGTTACACAACGGGTTGTTGTCACCGACATTCACCACTAATTCAGGCGTACGGCAGGGGTGTTTACTATCACCATCACTCTTCCTTATCGTTCTTAATGATATCCTAGATAAAGCTCTTAATAAGGCCAAAAGGGGTATTCAATGGAACTTTACCGAACATCTGGAAGATCTCGACTACGCTGACGACATCTGCCTCTTATCGTCCAAACATTCAGATATGCAAAGCAAAATTGAAGACCTTGTCTTGGAATCACAAAAGGCCGGCCTAAAAATCAACGTATCCAAGACTAAAAGCATGAAGCTAAACGCAAGCAATGACATGACGTTTAAAGCTGGCAGTGATGACATCGGAAACGTCGATAGCTTCACGTATCTAGGCAGCATTATCTCCATGGATGGTGGAGCAAAAGAGGATATCAACTCAAGAATAGCAAAAGCAAAAGGCGCGTTTGCTCAACTGAACAAAATATGGTCTTCATCCGTTATATCCACCAAAACGAGAGTGCGCATTTTTGATTCGAATGTGAAATCGGTTTTGTTATATGGGTGCGAAACATGGCTTGTTACTGAACAACTAACAAACAAGCTGCAAGTATTCGTCAACAAATGCTTAAGGCGTATACTAAAGGTTTGGTGGCCTCGCACTATATCAAATGCCGAGCTACATCAAAAATGCAAACAGAAGGCTATAGCAAACGAGATCAAGCTGCGCAAATGGGGATGGATTGGTCACACTCTCCGGAAACCACACAGCGAAGTTTGTCGCCAGGCCCTTGAGTGGAATCCACAAGGCAGTAGAGGACGTGGTAGACCCAAAACCAACTGGAAAAGGTCGTTGGAAAAGGAAATCCAAGAATCGGGAAAATCGTGGCAAGAGATCAAAGTCATCGCAAGGGATCGTGACAAATGGAGAGATTTCATATTGGCCCTATGCTCCTCCTAGGAGTTAAAGGAGAATACATACATACATACATTTGCTCTATCATCGCCAAAACAAACGAAATTTGAATTTTTTCAATTTCAATCATTTTTTTTTTTTAGTTTGACGTAAAAATACAAAAAAACTCGCTCAGTTGATTTTTTTTCTCTCTATTTTTGCAAAGAGTTACCACATTGGATTGTTTTCTGCCCAACATAGTCGCATCTACGTAGAAGCATGCTCTAAACCGACTATGGTAGTTGCAGAATTAAAGTATACTCTATCTTTTTAGAATTTTGCTAAGAGAAGCCGGCTTTTATGAGGGACTATGATTATGCGCCAATATCTTTAACTTTATTGGGAAGTATAGATAACTCTTTTATATTTTTTCTGTTATTAAGGTTAAAATGATTTTCCGGATACAAAAACTGCATTTCAGTGAATTCATTCCATATCATTGAACGAAAGTCTATTAAACAGTTATAAAAATGCCTTCATCAGAATAGCGCAATTTTGCAATTTCTTTTTCACATAAAGGTCCTAATATGCTTCCTCCAACGTGTTTTTTTGATGTGATCATTTTTTATTATATCTTTTTGCTCTACAAAAGAAAGGTCTTTGCAGGATGGACTTAGAAAATTGTGAACTATTTCAAGTAATATGTCTAAAGAAGCATTGTCATTGCTTGTTTCCAGGGCTCTGTTTAAGATATTGAACGAATCTATAAAAATTAAGTCCGCGTGCAAAATTTACCACTTTTTTCTTACCTTTTATACCTCAGGAGCTGAAAATTACTCGTTTTAGGTAAATTTACCAATTTTTGGCAACACTGATCCAAAGTGAGAGCACGTGTACTGATAGCAAGTAGAGTGTGAGTACATTGGGAATAGACTTATTTTCTTGTGTTTTAAAAAATAATTAAAAAGGTTTCAAATTTAAATTATTTTATGTGGATATTCAAAATAAAGCTTTGTATTTAACTAAACAGATTTTCATATTTTGTAGCGTACTTTTTATAAAATCATAGTTTTTCTCATGAACTTTTAGTTGCGCTTTTCGTAAATCTATTAGTATTTCACTTAAACTTTCAGTTATTTATCCCCGCGAAGTCTCAATTGAGTCTTATATACAACTATTGGCCCGCTGTGTAATCTCATACAGACCAACGCTTCCTCGTTGTTTTCGCTTAGTTTTCTGTTACACAGTTCTGGCCTTCTACACGATATTGTTAAAATAAATTTCACATCCATAAATTTGGCTCGTTTCAATTTTCACTGTTTACTTAAATTTTTATAACTTAAATTTCGTGTTATTATGAATTTTTTGGTTTTTTTTTGATAACTTGAAAACTATAAAAGATAGCGCAAAATTTTAAAGATTTTTGAGTTCAGCGTTGCCAAATTAATGGAAATTGATACCCATTTTGACCACGCCCAAAACTTTGCATAGGAGGTAGGTGTGTCCGTTGATGGATTTTGTTCAAAAACATTTTCATTGTTTTAACACTGGAAACATGTGTACCAAATTTCGAGCGCCTAGCTCTATAATTACTATTAATGGCCACCATTTCCATACAAACGAAACCACTGTGCAGTGGTTAATTACACCAAATTTCTGGGTATAGTTCTCGATAAGAAATTGACATGGAAAACCAACATAGAAGAACGTTTAAAAAAAGCTAATAACGCTTTTTATGCATGCAAAAAAATTTTTGGCTGTACCTGTGGTCTGAACCCTAGAGTGACACACTGGATCTTGAGAAAACTGTGTTTAGCTTTAAAGTGAAATATTTAGTTTCAAAACTATTTTTAACTTTGAAAGCTAAAAAACTACCGAAGTAACATCTTTACGAAAAAAATGATTATAAACTTTTTTAGGAAAAATATTATGCTCTTTCCAATGGCAACAGTCTCATTTGTCTGCGTTTTCTTTTCACGAGATATGTACAAAAGTGTTCAGAAGAGTACTCTTTCAAACTTAAAACAAAGAAAATCGATGCGCCACCAGTAAATATTAATATTATCACTCTCCTTGCACAATAATTTTCAGTTTCCATCGTTTTAACAAAAAAACTTGTTGGAAAACAAATCGGAAGCAAAAAAAAAAATTGGGTGCTATTATTGATTCCGTTCGATAAGGAAATTTTCGCGAAAAGAAATATCGTTCGATATGAAAACTACTATTATTGATTCCGACGGTAGAGGAATATCGAACGAGAATATTGGAAACCCTGAAATAAGAACATCTCTAACATTTTGACAGATGACAAAAGATAAAAAAAAATTAGAAGTGTCATCTTTGATAATTTTTTGTAAATATCATGTGGATAAAATAGCTTTTTCAGTGCGATTTAAGGATTAATTACATATAAATTTTAGAGTTCGGTAAAGACGCGTGTTTTTCTAAAGTTGTTTTTTGTAAAAAAGTGTTTGTTGATAATTTTTTTTTTTTTCCAAGTGATTACATTTCATCGTTTGCAGCGAAGGTTGGATGTGAAAGTGACTTCTGTATGAGTTGTATATCTTATCAGAATAAAGATGAACCCAGTGTGCCAGACGGTTCATATCTTCGCTTTTTTACCCGTTACGGATCCGTTACTGATCCGTTTGCGGGAGAAATTCCAAAAAAAAACGATTCGCTTTTTTTTTGGGAATCTCTCCCGCCAACGGATCAGTAACGGATCCGTAACGGATAAAAAAGCGGAGATTTGAACCGTCTGGCACACTGGGAATTGTTTCCTTTATACAATAAAACAAAATGAAGTGTTTCTTTTATGAATTTTGAGTTTTATTTTAAAAATAATTTTTGTAATTTAAAAATTTTTTATCTAAGTTTCTAAGTTTTGTAATTTTTAATTAAACCGACTATTGTGTAGTTTTAAAATTGTTATTAAATATTTAGCTTACTTTCCCAATCAATAACAACAGCAAAATTAACAAAAAAGCATATATTTTTAACATTTTATAGTCTTTCCGACACAAAAAATTCGCCTAAGGAAAATACTGAAATATATCCGTCGGAATCAAGAATACACAAAAATAAACGTCACTTCGATGTCAGGGATGTTAAATTTGTGAAATTATTTGCGGAAACAATAATGCCAAATTTATCTGTTTTGCGGAGCAGTGATGACAGATGTCTCTACTTTTCGGAATCAATAATAGCAAAATTTGCTTCCGCGCGGAAAATGCTTTCCGACGGAATCAAGAATAGCACCATTATAGCACCTCTATTGTAAGACCTGGGAAATAAGGGAAACTTGAAAAACCTAGAAAAAGTAAAGCGCCAGTTACAGGAGCACTTAAAACAACTTCAGCCAATTCACTCAACATAATTCTAAACTTACTACCAAAAGATCTTTTTGAAAAAAGTGTGTATAGAAATGCTCTTAGACTGAAAGAATCGAACCATTTCAAACTCCAAATTTTTGTAGATGATATTAAAAATATTACTACAGTTTACTTATCACCAACAACGCGTTTCGATAGAAAGCTTTCAGTCAATTTTCCTTCCAGGGACTAGTGGACATCACATGACATCACCTAGACCCATCAAATGAAATTAATATCTACACAGATGGTTCCTAGCAAGATGATGGGGTTGCCGCACTCCAACACATGTAAATCATACAAGCTATAGCTATAGCCGACGACAGTCTTTTTTGAGTACCTGCATATAATTCTCGAATTTATACGCCGAAAAATTATCCACATTTCCGTAAGTTCTTACGTCATCAACCAAATGTAATAAGTTATGCACATTGTAGCTAACTCTGACTTCTCCATATATTTCTGAAAAGTTCTTAACAAAATACTCAAACATTTGTTGTACACAGCCTAAATTTTTTTTGCAGTTTGATGGGTTTGTAATAAGTCGATAGGCACAGTGTAAAACCAAGAAGTTCATATACACTTCTGGAGGAAGACATTTTTTTAAGACAACTATACCCGTATACAAAATAAACTGACGTAACTCGGTAGCTTTCCACCTTGGCAGATCGTTGAACGTCCTCGGTTTCCTGCAGAACTCTTTAGGTATATGTTTTCCGAGTTTCAGTAGGAGCAGATCCATTTCAATCTTTTGTTCAGCACTTAATTTTACTTTACCTTTCTTGGAATTCCAAATAAGAGACACAACTTTTTTCCCCAACACCAAGATCTATGAGATGCATTGCATCTAAAGGGAATTGTATAACCATGTTTACGTTTATTGCTTCAAGAATATGGCTTTGTTTTTCCGCGAACCTCAGCATATGATATTCTTTTTCGGTTCTATTAAAAAATTCAGCATCAGTTCGAGGCTCATGTTTTACTGTACTGTAACAGAGTGTTTTGTTTATACGTTTTCCTTTTTGCTTACATTTTGAACATCCATTACTTGAAGTGTGGCCAACTGCTCCAGTAAGGAATGAACGTGCTGGAGTATCAACCGTAAATAATCGTATTTTAAATTTATAGCATTTTTCTTGGATATTTATGCCAACATTTTGAAGGTGCTTTACTTCCGTTACAAAGTCATTTAGATATTCATTGCCATTTTCTGGTTTGCCTTTGCCAACAAAAGATCCAACAAGAAAAGGCTCATATTCAGGGCATTCTGAAATTGCTCCTAATATAGGCCATAAGCTTGTACGTGAACTTTTAAAAATTGGAAGCCCATCAACACCCACATCAATTGAAATAGTTTCAGTTTGAGATAAACATGGATTAAGCATTTGCAATGCCTTTTCGATTCCGAAATGATAATAATTCCCTGGTGCTACCTCAACTATTTCGATTGCTTTATGTTCAATCTTAAATAAAGTTGATAATGATTTGGGTACATTTATGCCATGTTTTTCATGTAGTGCCAGTAGTTTTCGCATAGCACTTCGAGGGATTTTGTACTCTATGCACCAATCCGCTAAATCTTCAACAAATGACACATTTTCTGTTCCGGAGTTTTCAGTAGGAATCTGAAAATCCTCCTCACTAATACTACTGTTTTCATACATATTTATGCAAGAAACATTTATATTCATATGACTTGGTCTATTATTGATTACATTCTCTTTTTTTATCTCGTTTGCTACCAGTCGTTTTAAGTGCCTTTTAGTGATTCCAGCCACTGTTTTTTTCATTTTGTTTTCTAAATAAAAGCAGGTGGGAACCCTAAGAATTAATGAATTGATTTTTAGTAGAGCCATATCAATTCAATAAGAAAGAACATTATCAATGTATAAAAACTCATTAAAAGCTATCATATTTTGCATAAGCTTTAAGCAAATGACGCAGATCTGCACTACTGACACAATTGAACGCTAATCTGTGAGTGAATATGTAAAGAAAAGCTTTAAAGCAAAGGTTTCGGACATTACCGACTTTAAGAGAAATGATGACTAAATTCGAATTGCCACCCACTCTGTTCTACAGATTTGTCTCCTAACGACTTTTACCTGTTCGCAGACCAAAAAAATGCTCACTGGAAAGAGATTTGACGTAAATGAAGAGGAAAAAACGCATGTTTTAAGGCCAAATATTAATCACTCTACAAACATCGTAATGTTAAAGAAGTGCTAGAATAAGTGTATTGCTCTTATCAGCCGATGTGTTATGCTTAAATCTACCTAAAACACTTACTTTTGACTGCCAGGTATCAGGAGGTGCAAAATTTTTCTTTAATCGACTTGATATTCAGCTTAGAGATCGGGGCTGTAATAAAAAAATATTTAAGTTACATACAGGGTGGCTGATTCGAAGTGTTACCAATTCAAAAGACTATATTTTTAGTTTCCATGCACAGATTTTATTGATCAAACGCTATAATTGTTGGGAAATGTTCAAATTTTAAGAATCTAATTGAGATTTTCGATATGGCCACCTTTGGCCTTAACTATGGCCCGTAGACGGTCGAAGAACGGGTCGCATGCTGCACGAATTTGATTTTGTGGAAGTTTGCGCCATTCTCGTTGAAGGGCCACTTTTAGCGCATCAACGCTCTGGTATTTTTTAGTCAAGACCTTCCTGTCCAACATACCCCAGATTGAGAAATCCAGCGGATTCGCATCAGGCGAATTTGAGAGCCATTGTTGAGCAGAAATGAAGCTAGGAACGTTTTTTTCTAACCATTCTTGATTCACACGAGCTTTGTGTGACGGTGCCGAGTCTTGTTGGAATGTCCATGGCTTGCGACCGAAATGTTTGCGTGCCCACGGTAGTAAAGCACCCTCCAACACTGATTCACGATACACCTGGGCGTTTACTTTGACGCCAGCGGCCAAAAAAACGAGTGGTGAGCGCCCATCAGCAGTCACTGCAGCCCAAACCATCACATGCGGTGGTGCCTGCGTCCTGGTGGCCAAACAAACATTCAAATTTTCGTAGGACCTCTCTGTCAAGTAAACCCGATCATTTTGTTTGTTTACATATTGCTGGATACAGTAATTTTTCTCATCAGAGAAGACAATTTGTGACAGATTTCCGGCGGCGTGCAAGCGCAACAACTCCTTGGCTCTATCGAGCCTAACTTTTTTTTGAGCAGGAGTGAGATCATGCGCCTTTTGGAACTTGAGGGCCTTTAGTCCGAGCTTGTTTGACAATATGTGTTGCATTCGTTCACGCGATATTTTCAGCTCGGCAGCCATTTGTCTGCCACTGCGTCTCGGATTTCGCTCAATTCTGGCCTTCACCTTTCGAACCATTTCTGGTGATGTTGCAGTTATTTTCCGACCACCACCATGTCGTTTGGCAACGCTGCCGGTACCATTGTAACGTGTTATGGTCCGATACATAAACATTTTATTCACTTTTAAATGTTTCAGCTCAGGAACAATTGCTGGTTGCGATTTTCCAGCCAAATAAAGAGCAATCACACTATTACGTTTGAACTCCATTTCGAAAATTTTTTATTTTCAATAAATTGACGCGCAAATGCTTTTGGTTACTTGTTGACAATAGAATGAACTAACATCATGCCAATTTTTAGACAGCTGTCATGTTCCATCTGTCAGATAAGTCTATCTGAAGTTGGTAACAGTTCGAATCAGCCACCCTGTATATGTTAATTCATAATGTAATTTATAATGAATAATTTATTACCTTTTGTGTATCCTGTTTTTCTTTGAAAGATTAATTTATTATTTTTTTTTTTTTTTTTTGTGACATAAAAAATTTCACTTCACTTCACTCGATATAAAAACTCAAGTTAAACATGATTCAGGAGTACAAAAGAATACCAAAAGGAGATTTATATTATTTGATTTTCTATCGTATTTTCGTATTTGTGATTTTAAGATGAAAATTGTGTTCAGAATCAGGTTTTAGTAATATGAATAAATTTGAGACTTTTTTTTTCCTCAAATCTTCCGTATTGCTACGAAATGTAAGCATGATTCATGAATGCTACAAAGCATGCATGCTGGCTTTTGCAACTGGGTACCTACTGATTGCAGCATTTTTCAGGCAGAGGTAGTTGCGATTCAAAAAGCCGTGGATTAAACATCTACGTTGATAGTCAAGCAGCTCTTAAAGCGCTTAAAAGCAACACTACTAATGCTAAAACGGTCTCAAACTGTTTCAACTCCTTGCAAAGTCTGAGCAATAGCAACTCAGTGCGATTACTGTGCCTGGGCATTGTGGGTAATAAAAGGGCTGACGAGCTTGTTAAGCAAGGTGTTCAGTCAAGGGATGACCCCTTAATTGTAGAAGCACCACTTATGTCTTATTATGCGCGAAAAACCAAGCAACTATTAGCCTTAGCGGAAAATAGATGGGTAACAAACAATAATAACAAAACGGCCAAAAACTGCTGGGCTTCTTATAAAAACAACAAAACAACATACGTATTGTCTCTTAGCAGATTTAATTGCAGACTTTTGATCACTTTTTTAACCGGACAAAATAGTAATCAAAATAGTAATTTTATATGTATTTGGCAATTTTAAGTCCGAATTTGGCATTAGAATTGCTGTATCTTATATGGTTTCTAAGTTGTCTTCTCTTTTTATAGGTCCTAAAATTGTGTATATACAGTGAGTCACATATGTATTTTGCATACAAAAAATATTCAAAAATTCGAATTAATACTCAATTTTTAGCCGTTTCATCCTTGAAAAAGTAATATTTTTTTTATAAACTTCGAATCAATGGAACGTTAACTATGATACCACTTCATTAAAAAAATAAAATAATGCGTTCTAATCACTTAAAAAGCAAAGAAATGATTTATTCATCTTTTTTATAAGGTCACAGAAGTATTTTGCTTCTTAGTAAAATTTTACTTTGAGATTATTTATCAAGTAAAAGAGGCTTTTTTAATAATAACCATGGTAGCCATTATTTGAAGAGACATCATATTAACATCTTTATGAGGACTCCATCCCTTTACGACATTTTCAGTCGGTGTTTTTTCCCATTTTTCTTGCAGTAGAGCACGGTGGTTTTTAAAAAAATTTAACTTTTTGAAATACCACCCGCGATTTTTTTCAGGGATAATGTTGGGGGACCCTTCTAGTATCTAAATCCGCAATCCGCGAAATCGAACGTCCAGCCGTTTTTTTTTTTTCGACCTTTAAGTTTTTTTAACGATTTTTGAGTATATCTCGGTGTGTATATACATATTATGTACACATATATATGTATATACGTACATATATATACTTGTATATGTATTTATGGATATATATATACATACATACATACATGCATATGAAGGGTATCGTTTCCGCACCATTTATTTTTAAAAAAAATCGGTTTTTTCGTATTTAAGAAAAACACAAACAAAAACCGGAAACGAAAGTAGTCACTCCAGATGTGATTTTTGATTCTTAATCCGATTCCGGTATTAGAATTGCTCTATTACGTCTGGACTTTGAGATATCCTTACATATATGTTTAAAGAACACCATTTTTTTCCGATTTTTGAAGTTATATAACAAGATAAGATAATATTATGCCGTAAAATCTGGTATGACAGTTCATAGTCCTAGTTTTTTCTTGAAAACTCAATCAAACCGATAACGATATCTTTTTTCTTGTCGGAGATATCTTTGCCTAAAAAGTTGAATAAGTGCAAAAACACGATTTTTGGCTATATTGGATCTTATATGCAGGACACACAAAATTTTTTTGGGAATTTCTATTACCAGAAACATTTAGTACTTTCTTTTGGCTTTAAATTGAGCTATCAAATGTTTATCTGCAATATTTTTCTGCAAAGTTATGTTAACTTTAAAATCACACCATGAAACTTAAAGCGAAAAATCTCGGTTTTCGGCTATATTTGAGGTTATATACAGTACGGACGAAATTCGTCTGCTCTTTTTTACTAACCGAAGCATTTAAAACCATTCTTTATCTTCAAAATAAGCTATCAAGAGGTCTCTTGTGATTGTTTTCCACAAAGTTATGACCATTTAAAAATTACATTATGGAGTGCAAACTCACAGTGTACGAGTATTCCTTATATTACTGCAACATGTTGTCTTAAAATAGTCATAACTTTTTAGAAAACAATTACAAGAGACCACTTGTTAGCTCATTTTAAAGATAAAGAATAGTTTTAAATGCTTCGGTTGGTAAAAAAGAGCAGACGAATTTCGTCCGTACTGTATACAACCTCAAATATAGCCGAAAACCGAGATTTTTCGCTTTAAGTTTCATGGTGTGATTTTAAAGTTAACATAACTTTGCAGAAAAATATTGCAGATAAACCTTTAATAGCTCAATTTAAAGCCAAAAGAAAGTACCAAATGCTTCTGGTAATAGAAATTCCCAAAAAAATTTTGTGTGTCCTGTATATAACATCCAATATAGCCAAAAATCGTGTTTTTGCACTTTTTTAACTTTTTAGGCAAAGATATCTCAGACAAAAAAAAAAAGATATCGTTATCGGTTTGATTGAGTTTTCAAGGAAAAAACTAGGGCTATTAACTGTCATACCAGATTTTACGGCATAATATTACCTTATCTTGTTATATAACTTCAAAAATAGAAAAAAAAATGGTGTCCTTTAAACATATATGTAAGGATATCTCAAAGTCCAGACGTAATAGAGCAATTCTAATACCGGAATCGGATTAAGAATCAAAAATCACATCTGGAGTGACTACTTTCGTTTCCGGATTTTTGTTTGTTTTTCTTAAACACGAAAAAACCGATTTTTTTTAAAAATAAATGGTGCGGAAACGATACCTTTCATATGCATGTATGTATGTATGTATATATATATCCATATATATATTACACATACATACATATACAAGTATATATATGTACGTATATACATATATATGTGTACATAATATGTATATACACACCGAGATATACTCAAAAATCGTTAAAAAAACTTAAAGGTCGAAAAAAAAAAAACGGCTGGACGTTCGATTTCGCGGATTGCGGATTTAGATACTAGAAGGGTCCCCCAACATTATCCCTGAAAAAAATCGCGGGTGGTATTTCAAAAAGTTAAAATTTTTTAAAAACCACCGTGAGAGTAGAACGGGGCAATGTCGTGCACTCAACTTTGACATGCTCGTAAAGCCGTACATCTCAAGCGAATGCGACGAGTAAGCATCCGATCGAAAGATAATTTCGTTGGTTACATCCATGTGTAACAACATTTGTGTAGCGAGAAATTGTGTTTGTGTAAGTGAAGAAAAAAAAAATGTGCTGCATTGTTTTCCGAGTATAGTAAAGGTACCAAAATGTGTGAGAAATGATAGGTAGTGGTTCTATTAGAGGAGATTTAGCATTATCATGTATTTATTCATTATTATACAAGTGTGAAGTACATAATATGTTGTGTATGTCGTGCACTCAACTTTGACATGCTCGTAAAGCTGTACATCTCAAGCGAATACAACGAGTAAGCATCCGATCGAAAGATAATTCCATTGGTTACATCCATGTGTAACAACATTAGTCTAGCGAGAAATTGTGTTTGTGTAAGTGAATGTGCACGACATTACCCCAATGGTCGTTTTAAAGGTCAACTTCGATAACTCGGTGAAGCCCAACATTTTTTTTCGAAAACCAAATACTTCTTTTCTTTGGCAGGATATTTCGTTTCAGAAAACACTTACCTGTAGTGGAATTCCCAACATTTTAACGTACGATAATCGGTATAGCACACTAACAACGTTTGTAGCTTGCGATAACGAAAGTGGTATTCCCAAAATCATAGTTAACAACATAATTCACAAAATTTAGTATTGGAAAATTGTTGGAAATGTTAACGAAAATTGTTGTCAAACTACATCAAAAATATGACAATACAACCATTTGACAAATAAATTCTGAGCAAAAATAAATAAAACTACAAAATTTCAAAGAAAAATAAAATAAATAATACAAATGCAGCACGACGATATTGTTTGGAGCCATGTATTCTCCTTTAACTCCTAGGAGGAGCATAGGGACAATATGAAGCGTGTCCATATGTCGCGATCCCTTGCGATAACGTTGATCTCTTGCCGATTTTTGGATTTCCCTTTCCTTGAAAATTCCATACAACAGATAAATCAAAATTTGGTCTTTTGGCCAAAATATATGATTGCCAAGAATAAGCAACGTTTTGTAAAAATCACACAGTATCTGATACGTATGCGTAAATTAAAACTGCGACGTCTAAAATTGATAATCATATTGAAAATATGGTACATATCAAGATATTTATAATTTCTCACAAACGGCATTCAATAAGGCACTAACGACAGAAGATGATGAATGAAGATGATGAAGATCAAGATATTGAGGAAAAACATGAGGTCGAAGGGGAGATGGAATTGAATAGCGACGTGCGTCGTGAATTTGTTGAAAGAATGAAAAAGCATTTGCGCTATTAGGCCCGATCGTCACCGGTGACCGTCGTGTCGGACTCTCCTTAACTAAATACCAACTAAAACACTTTCTCTTTATCGGGAATATTTCCCCGAAATGCAGGTAAACAAAGCTGACAAACAATTTGAAAAAAAGTTCAATAATAAAAATTCATTAAAAAAATTCATAATTTTGCAGAATCAAAGCTGAAAAGAAGAAAATACGCGTTGCCATTTTAGTTATGGAAAGATAAAAAGCAATGGAAGCTGAACAGCGTACCTTGGAGGTACTTTTGAAGTAAAAACATTAGAAATATGTGTACGAAAATAGAAAATGAATGTAGATATAAATATTGTCCTCTTTTATTACATACGTATCCTCTCCAATAAACATTTCTAATTTACACTCAGAAATTTGCTTTTAATGTTGAAATTGAAAACTTATTATAATTGTTGAAGTGGTCCCATAGAAGATTAACGTTGCTTTCGGTACGATAACGACGTAAAAAAACTTGTAGCAAACTTAACAACAACTGACCGATATTAACAGTCAAAGTTTGCTAGAAAAGTTGTTAAAATTATGTTTGGGAATACAGCAATCGCAAGTTAACGAAAATTTTCCAACACTAAAACTTGTAGCAAACTTGACAGCAACTGACCGAAATTAATTGCCAACGTTTGCTACAAATTGTTTGGGAATACCAATTAACAACAATCGTTGTTATTCCCAAGTTAACGACCGAAAAATGTCGGTAAAGAATTTGGGAATTCCACTACTGGTATATTTTCCCGCAAGGAAAATTATTTTTCTGACCCGATAAAAAAACACTTTTATCGTCCCGAAAGCGTGCGTTTTGAAAAAAAGGTTACTCTGTAGAGACGAACTGGTGAAAATTGCTAGTATTATATGCATAAGCTCAGTAGGTCAGCAGGTCCCTACCTTGCGAACAGTTGGTAAATCATTCAATTCTTTGGGCTAAAACAGCCAGTGCACGACATTACCCCCTGCACGACATTACCTTGTTCTACTCTACTTGCTTGAGCACATTTTTTTGATAAAATATGGTATTTTCTGACCTTTCCACTAGATATGACCAAAAAATTTCTATTGGATTCGAAAAAGAATATGGGGGTGGTGTTTTAATCTCTTTAGTGTTGTACAGAAGTGTCCCAGGATGTGTATTTAGGGTCATTGTCTTTTGAAAATAAGAAGTCATCTTGTGGTAAGCCCATTTTTTAACTACTGGGTGCAATTTTTTTTTGTGGAATTAGACTGATGTTCATGTCTATCCATATTGCCACCGATAAGTTTAAGTTTCCCTATTCCATGAGCCAAGAACAGCCCACGACCCACCATCATGTAAAATTGTTGCTTTAAAGTTATAAAAGCTTAGGGTTTTATTTGCCTTATGCCAGACCGCCCTAAACTTTTAATTTGATTTGGTCATATCTTTTGAACCGTAGAACATATTTTGATAAAATTGGTACACAACTTCTGACTATCAATTCCTTATAATGGGCAAAAATTGGGTGAAATCGGATAAGAGCCACGCCCACTTTTTAACTATTGAAAATTTTGATATTTTGATTTTAATATTACTCGAATACAAATTTTGATGAAAATCATTGCTTCATATTAAATTTTTTCCACAATCAGAGGTACTGAAGGTATTGAAAGCTCAACTAAATTAAAAAAATAAGATTCAAAAAAAATAAAAAATTAGGAATCGGTAGTAAGAAAAATTAACTAAAAAAGGCAAATAGCTTTGAATGTCCGTTACTTTGAAACTATTGATTTTTTCGTAATGTTCTTGAGTAAACTTTTGTAGAAAATGACTAGACCAATATTATCTTCTTAGAAAGTTTTGGTCCAAAAACTAAATTTGTAGCTTTTTCGGTACAAAAATTGCAATTTATACAGAAAATTTTCTTGACTTTTTTTTCTAGAAATTGGTTTTTTGTAAATTTTAAAGGCCGAAAAATTTGTTCCAGAAACTTTGTGTTATGTTTTTTGGAGATAATCCAACCATATTTTACTCAGACACTAAGAACTATAAATGCAAGCTCTCAACAAAAACTGGGTGAAACCGGACAAGAGGGCGTGGCACCTCCCATATAAGTAAAAGCTTCAAAACGCCTTACTGAAAGCGTTTTTTGAGATAATCGAACTAAATTTTACTCAGACACTAAGGATTATAAATGCAAGCTCTCAACAAAAACTGGGTGAAATCGGACAAGAGGTCGTTGTACTTCCCATATGAGCAAAATTTTCAAAATACTACAGTGTAGGGTATTTAATGTTTGACCAGGCCCATGGTTACACCCTTACTAGTTTTTTATTTATCCCATTTTTGTGTTTGTTGATTTTTCAGGCTGTTTTAAGTTACTTAAAGAAATTACAGTTCTTACTCTTTTAAGAGTTTAAATTTGACAGTCTTCAGTTTTTACCACAAATTTTCAACGAATAGATCTAAAGTGAATATTAAATAAGTTATGTTCGGTTTGAGTGTACAAAATGAATGAACGATGAAATACAAAATGTTTATATGTATGACATACCCATTGTTCGAGTGTTGCGAACTAGAGCTGGGGGTACACGGGATGAATCCGCCAGCTCTATTGCGAACCCGAGACTTACGGCTACCCGTTTGTTTAAGGAAACGTTTCTCAACTGATACCCGTTTTTCAGTTGCGAAACGTTTCTTTTGTCAAGGAAACGGGATTAGGAAATGTTTCCTTTTGCTTATGGAAACGGGATTGGGAAACGGTTCCATATATTTATGGAAACGTTTCTATATGCAGATGCTTATTATGCATTAATCTTTCAGGGCTGCCACCTGTTTTTATTTTTATTTTGGTTAAATGGAACTTTTTTAATTAAAAAAATAATTAATCTTGATAAACGTTTTTAAAATCCAACATTTAATTAATTAAATTAATGTTAATTTTCTGAAATTTTGTTAAAATCATGCTTTTTGTGACTTAATTCCAATTTTTAGCTTAGGAAACGCTCAGATAAACATTTTAAAAATCATACAAAGCTTTTAGGGTTGCCACCTGTTTCAAAAAAAAATAAAAAATAAATTTTAGTCTTAAACGCTTAGATAATCTTCTTAAAAATCCAACATATATTTTTAGGGTTGCTACCTGGACATTTTTGTAGCCCATAAACCTCCGCTGATATATACTAATATAATTTGAAAATTTTATTGAATTCGGTCAAGTGGCTTAAGAGTCCATAAAAAACGAGCATACGAACTTAATTCTTATGCATTAGATATCCAATATTTCGACTTCATTTGGAAGCCAACCTCATAACAAAAACAAGCCACGTCAAATACACATTTGTAAATGAAGTTCGTTAAATTGGGTTGCAATGTTTGAATGTTAAGCATTTCCATGACTCAATTTTTTCGTTGACATGGACCCCTTGCAGGTTGGACCTCTGGACGTCTTATAAATCACTTTGGGAAACACTGATCAAAGGAAAGGTTAAATTATATCCTCCCACCTAATAGTAACATTTGTTGCACATTCTACCATAAATCGATATTAAATAAATTTTAACTTCAATATTTTAATCTTTTTCAGGTAGATGAAATGTATCGTGAAGCTCCAATAAAAAATGGCCTATTCGACTACATCGAATTTACTAGAATACTAAAACATGGTGCAAAAGATAAAGATGAGCAGTAAATGGCCTTTGACATTCCCAACATAAAATACAAATTTTAATCATTACTAAATTTTCACATTTTTTTTTTCATAAAATTTGCTACTTACAACTTTATGAATCGTGTTTTTTACTTTGTTAGAACTAAGTTGAAAAATAAAATATTCCTGCAAAAAAATTGGGATGGTATATGTACTAAATTTTCTTTCAGCGCGTCTCGTTTTTCGAGTTACATACCTCGTTTTCTTGCGTCAAAGTTTTTTATGACTACAGTTGACAGTTAACAAGTTTAAAAACAATAAAAAAGATTGTGCTGAAAATGGAAGTTTTCAAAGATTTTTCGGAGCTCACCGAAATAATTTCAAATTTAAATAGTTTTGTGTTTTATTGACATTAGCTGCCAAACAGTTCGCGTCATATGCTTTTATGACTTTCAACGGTTTGCGTTTTGTAGCTTCTGCACGAATGTAGGTTTTAAATTTTGAAATCTGAAAGAAGCGTGTGACGCGATAAAGCGGCGTCGCACAGTGTCGCGAGTGCGGCCAAAAGGGTCATAGTTAAAGTCTAAAATATAAACTAATCAAGGATGGAATATTGTTAAGTATACTTAAACTAATAGAAATTTAGAAAAAAAAAATTTATTTATCTTAATAGCATAGTTATACGAGCCCCGTAAAGATAGAATAAATGCCACAAAAAATTTCGTTCCATGATTCTTAAATCTAAAGCAGGGCTATTTTACTATAAACCTTAGTTAAAACTAACTTTTTAGGAAACAACGACATTTTTCCTGTGTAGTAGAGCAATTTTTGAGCAGATTTTTGTATTAACCTTTTGTTTACAGTTACTTTATTGCACATATGTTTTTTTGCTTATTTGTTAATTTTAAAGAAAAGTTTGGGATACCATAAAAAAAGAATGACGCAAAAGACCCTATTGCCTTAATTAGAAACAAAAGAGGTAAGTACAGTGTACAAGCATATGAAAAAAAGTGCCTCGATGTGCCTCAATTTTTTTTTTCGTTAATTTTCTAAAGTGACCTCGATTAAAATTCAATAAAAAATTAATATTCTTGGGAGAGTAAAATTAAATATCTTAAAGAAAAAAATTGCTGCGGGCTTGAAGCTTGAGACTGTTGTTAATTGGACCATAGTTACCTTACAAAAAAAAAGCCCCCAGCTCAACAGGGGCTTAACCCCCTTACTTTCTAAAATGAGTGAATTTCCTGAATTGAAATATTTCACTTTAATTTTAAGTTATAACTGCTATTACTCTTTTTTTGTTATCCAATCGTAAAAACACAAAAAGTATTCAAAAGGTTAATATTTAACCTTTTTAATTGTATGAAAAACCTTTAAAAAATTACCCAATACTAATACTTTTGTACTGGGAGTAGGCTTCAAAAAGGGCGGACCACGCCCATTTTCTAAAATTTTCATAATCTTAACAAAAAGCATCACTGCAAAATTTTATCAAAATCGGATAACGTTTACTAGTTTTGGCCGCTCTATATATGTATATATGGGCTCGCGACACTGCGTTGAGCCAATACTAGCAATGGTTAGAAATTTGGTACTATAAATAATTTGGGGTCGCTGAGCTCAAAAATGATCTCAGATTTATAGATTATAGCTTTGCTAAAAACCAGGTATTTAGGACGATTTTCTTAAGCCCATTTATAACGATGATGAAAAAGTAATGTTTAACATAACAAATGAAATATACGTTGTAGAAACAATGTTTTCTGTACTTTTGAGACCATTTGTGTTAATAAAAACCAAAAAGCTTGTGAACAAAATATTTATATTTTATGTAGATTTTTCATTTTAAGCATTTTTTAAAAAAAAAAAAAAATATTTGTAGGACGTAATAGGAAAACTTATTTATAGTTCCTGGTTATATAGAATCCGTACTAGTAGATTAAAAAAAAACGGCACTTATTTTTATAGGATTTGTTTTTTTTTTTTTTCATCGAAATTTGTCAATTTCTGAAGTTTTTCATTCGATAATTCATATATTAAAAACACAACAAATATATCAAATTATATATTTTCTAAAATTTTGTAATTGTATTTATTTACCCAAATATTATTTATAATAAAAAACTTTACTTTACAAATTTTTGACAATTATTTGTTTAAGAGAACCCAAAACGAATTGAACAAAACATGATTTTTTTGAAAAATATCTTAATTTTGAAGTGTCACAGCGTAGCCAAAACTGAGTCTTTCCCCCAGGCCTGACGAGAGGGGGGGGGGTAAGGGGGATTCCCCCCATGCCCGGAGTTTTTTGGAGGGCCCGTACTCAAGCAGAAATTAATAAAATTTGTCGAAGTTTTTTCCAAGCTTGAAAAATAGATTTTAGAGGCCCGGCATGAACATAATACAAGCACTTGAGAAAAAGTCCGGGCCCGCACAATTATTTTTATTTTTTTTTTTTTTCAACGGAGAAAAAAAAGATACATTGTCTGCTTTCTTGAGCTTTTTGGTAAAATCTAATGAGATTTTTTTGTTTAAATTAACTTGTTTTATTTTCATTCTAAGTACTACACTTATATGTACATTATTTTCCATAATTTTTTTCAAGAATGTGCTTCTAAGCTTGCTTGTGATTTACGGGCCCTCACGGGCCTCTAAGATTAAGCCTTTTCTGGTTAGGTTAGAAAGGCTGAGACTGTCGCTGGAAAGTAGAGCCCCGCGGGCCAAGAAAAAAATCCGAGCCCGTGCCTTTTACACGCTTCATAGCTTAGGCTGGAAGGTACCGAATCCTGCCTTTTTTAAAATATTAAATTTGATTTTAAATTTGCAGTATTTAAGAAAAAAAAATATTAAAAAAGTTATCGTTAGTTCTTTCTTATTCCATCTAAAACTTAAAAAGGCCTTTTTCCAAATACAGATGTAAAATTGGAGTTATGAGGCCAAAACGATGAGGTTTCAAAAAAATTGCGAAAATTAATAATAAAATTATTTTAAAAATGACAATCCGCTTTAACTTTCGCCGTAACTTCGAAACTACTGATCTTTTCAGAAACATTCTTGAATAAACTTTTGTGGAGAGTTACTAGGCCAATATTATCTTAGAAAGAAAATGAAATTTGTTGTACAAAAATAGCAATTTTTTAAGAAAAGTTTTATGACTTTTTTCTAGAAATTGATTTTTTGTAATTTTCAAAGAGCGCAATATTTGTCCGGAAAATCTTATGTTGAAGAGAATTAAATGTAGAGTAATTAAAAAAAGATTATTTAAATATATAGCATTTTTATATATAAGCTAAAAAAAATATAATTTTTTAGTGTTTTTTTTTTTCTTAATTTCTTGTTTGCTTGTCATATCTTCTAAACTAATTTGGGGTCGCTGGACACGAAAATAGCTTTTGTTTTCGATTTTTTTAAGGCCGCTCCAGCACAGACTATCGAAAATTTCGATTGTCGAGCTCGCCATCCAGGAAAAAATTTAAATCACTGAACTCCAAAAAGGTGTTAAAATGTGCTAGTAAGTGGTCTTGTAAGATTTAAAGGAAAATCATACAAGACCATTTCGTACAAAACTACCAAAAAAATTTCTTGCTTCCGATAAAGTAAAAAAAAATTAAAATACTGCATTTTTCTAATTTTGAGAACAGCTCTATACATTAAAAACTAATATTTTTAATTATTTTTTTCTATTTAATTAATTTACATTTAATTTCCTACAATATGGAATTACCAGAACAAATATTCCGCTCTTTAAACTTTACAAAAAATCATTTTCTAGGCATAAACATTTCTTAATCAAATTGCTATTATTATATCAAAACAGCAACAAGTTTAATTTTTAGAACGAAACCTTCTAAGAAGGCAATGTTGGCCTAGATATTTTCTACAAAGTTTGACTTAAAGATATCTCCGAAAAAACCAATAGTTTCCAAGTTACGGGCAGTTAAAAAAATTGCCTTTTTTTAGTACATTTTTCAAGCTTTGATCGCAGACCGGCTCCAACCTTATTTTTTGACCTTTTATTTTATGAATATGACCGGGAAGCAAACAAAATCAGAACTTTACACATTTCATATATCTCGTGGGCATCCTTGCGTTTACGGAAAAACAATATTCGCTCGACGATGTGATAGTCTCAAATAAAAAAAAAATCTAGTAGTGGAGGGGGCCCGGTATGTAATAACCCCCGGGCCCGGATTTTCTCTCCACGCCCCTGCTTTCCCCTAAATATTTTGTTTTTATTTTATTGATGCAATTACCTGTCGATTGATACCAATATTATTAGGTTTCGAGTCACAAAAAATTTTGATTTTTGTCCATTAGCCAACGCAGTGTGTGACGCTCCAATTTAGGTATGGCAGTTATTCTCAACAATTTGCAACGGCTGAAAGTCTTAAACAATCATATCGAGTAAGGCTTCATCAGTCGCCCTTTGATTCAGTTTTACCTTTGGAGTTTGGGACGGGGATCATTCCTATCAATAAATCAATTACCTGTGGCCCATAAAAATTACCTGCAGCAGTTTCTGATGACTGTTCTGTTCTATTCTGCACTAGGTTATCTACATCTTTTTCAACAACTTTTGGTTCATCTGAGCATTGCAAAAATTGAATTGGATGTTTCCTTTTTTAGATGCGCCATTTGGTTTGAAGTGTTGCCAAAATGCTTATAAATAGGAGCATGAGCACAGCTTGCAATGAACTCTGTTATCATTGGATTTATTATAAAATTCCCATACTACTGATTTTTTATTTTCCGGAGGCATGGTTTTGATTTAAAAATTTTTTCAAAATAAAGTAAATTTTTCTCTTTTTTATAAATAAATTCGCATTGACTCGTTGTGCAGCGACCTCCTTTAATTTAGGCGAATACACGAATAGCACACACAAACACAAAATTTGTTGTGCAGTAGTCAAAAAGACATAAGCAGATTTTCAACGATTGTTTTGCTTTTACGTTTTAACGTGCATTCGTGTCGCACTCGTCAAGTAAATTGACAGCGCAAAACAAACGAGTTCAAAAAAAATTTAAAATTTAGGGCCTGTACCAATCGAAAACATTTCACTCACCCATACAAAAATTCTGACGTCCCAAATACAATTTTTGAAGCTTATGAGGTGAAATTGTTGTGTCAAAATTTGTACTAGCCCCAGGGGCTACTGAAAATTGTGACAATCGAAATAGAAAATGTGGGGCAGCAAACAAATTAAAAAATGTCAATAAAAAATTTAAAATGAAACATAAAATTTTTTCAAAAATAAAAAAAATATCAGCATTACAAATAAGGAAAACAGTTATTCGTGAATATCAAATGGAGCAGCTAGTAGTGGTTCAGTTTCTGCTGCAGCTGCATCAGCGACAAGTGCTACGAGCTTGTAATCTACTACACCTGAACCGCATGCGTCCGCTTTAAGTGGTGTTATATGTTTTACTGGCTCCCTTGGTTTTACTTCTGGTGGCAGTGCGGTAAGTGTTGGATTGCTAACAAATTCGCATTCAACCAAACCTCCACAAGTTTTAGCTATTGAGAGCATAAATGCAACAGCATTACAAGTAACGACAAATGCTGCGCCAATTGTAGCACCGCATAATAAAATTATCCTTCAGGAACTTTAAGTTATTGCAATCACAAAGCGCAATCTAAAACAACAAATTCTATTGCGTTAAGCGGTCCGATAGCACCGCTTAGGATAAAAAGAAATCAAGTCAAATATCATGGCGATAAGTAATTTTGCTTGTTGACTGTTGAATAAATGAGTGCCGTGACCGCTAATCTTACATTCGGCCAATATTATTTTTAAGAAATAAACTTCCAAAATGGTGTTCTTTAATAAATAAAAAAACATTTTCGATAAATGGCTTATTTTTTTTATTTTTAATTAGGGACATTTGGGTCATGCTTATTCACTAAAAATTAGCTCCACAACTGCGTTCTTTAGTGACCCAGCTCATTCATCATATATTTTTTACCTATATTTTCTGTAATTGAAGAAAATCGTACAAAAGAGTTTTTCGGAAAAACTTCGATTTGTTGGAATGTCAAAATTTGAATCAGTCAGAATTTGTAATCTATTGGGCACAGCAAAAATACAAAAATTTAGTCACCAGAGTGAAATATTTTTTCACCCCTATTTGCTTAAGGAAAAAGTTTCGATTTGGCACACACCCTTAATCAACGATTTTGACTCGCCACATTTTTTGACAACTCGAGTAGTGTTGAAAAATGAGTCGAGTTGACTCGAATACAAGTTTGACTCGAGTAACCGAGTAAAAATACTCGACTCGTCACATCACTAACAAATATTGATTTTCATTACCGAAAAAGTAACCGTTTAGGAAAATTCTTAAAATACCGATAAAAATCGAAAAACTCGTTTGTATGGAATATATCCTAAAAGGCTTCTTTTTCAAAAATACAAAGCAATATCATTTGTAGAACCTGTAATTCTCCACAAAAAAGGTTCTAATACTTTTTATCGAGTGGCACCATTTTCATCAAAAACACTTTTAAATGAAAAGGAATTGAAACCACACGGATTACGGAACAGGCCTGATGGATTGGGAAATCATAAAATATCGATTTATATTGTTTATTTAAAATATTAATCATTTTTGTTTGTATAACATTCTCTTATGCGGCAAAAAAAAAAGAAAACAAATAACACTTCTATTTTGAAAAATTATTCTTATAGCTGAAACATAAAGTGGCAGTGTCAGTGATCAGCTGTTTTTTTGGAAAAAGTGTGTTTCAATGGTAACAACTGCATAAGAGCAGTAAGCAGTACTGCCATGCTTAGCTCTAATAGCTGAAACAAAATGCGTCAGTGGCAGTTGCAGCGGCGGTGTTAGTGATCAGCTATTTTTTTTAGAAACAGTGTGTTTCAATGGTAGCACTTACATAAGAGCAGTAGCAGTAAGCAGTACTGCCATGCTTAGCTCTAATAGCAGAATTACAATGCAGCAGTGGCAGCGGCAGTGTCAGAGCCAATGGCAGTAATCATCTGTTTCGTATTTTACTGCTTACAACTTACAATAAAGCATTGGCAGTGTCAGCGGTAGCAGGATCAGCTGTTTTTCTTTTGTGTTTTAATTATTATAACGCATCCTCCCTTAATTTTTTCGTTTGTTTCTTTGGTAGCACTGCGGCAATGTCGGTACTGCTCTTATGTAAGTGCTACCATTGAAACACACTATTTCTAAAAAAACAGGTGATCACTGACACTGCCGCTCAACTGGCACTGCCGCACTGTGTTTCGGCTATATTTCTAAATTTACTGCTACTGCCGCAGTGCTACCAAAGAAACAAACGAAAAAATTAAGGGAAGCAACATTGTAATAATTAAAAGACAAAGAAAAACTGCTGCTACCGCTGACACTGCCACTGCTGTATTGTAAGTTGTAAGCATTAAAATACAAAACATCCGATTACTGCCACTTGCTCTGACACTGCCACTCCCGCATTGTAATTCCGCTATAATTCTAGATTTACTGCCATTGCCTCAGTGCAACCCAGCAAACAACTGGAAAAAATAAGGGAGGCAACTATATAGTAATAAAAATAAAAACTAGTGAGGGTGTAACTTTTGGCCTGGCCAAAAAATAAATAACCCACACTGCAGTATTTTGAAAACTTTGCTTAGATGGGAGGTGCCACGCCCTCTTGTCCGAGTACACTCATTTTTTATTCAGAGCTTGCATTTATAGTTTTTAGTGTCAGAGTGAAATTTAGTTGGATTATCTCAAAAAACTCTTTCAGTATAGCACTTTGAAACTTTTGCTTATATGGGAGGTGCAACGCCCCCTTGTCCGATTTCAGCCAATTTTTGCTGAGAGCTTTCATTTATAATTCTTAGTGTCTGAGTCAAATTTGGTTCGAATATCTCAAAAAACGCTTTCAGTATAGCGTTTTATAGCTTTTGCTTATATGTGAAGGCCACGCCCTCTTGTCCGAATTTTTTTTTTTTATACTTAAATTCATTTATTGAATCTTCTCATCTCAGGAGACTAACAATAAGTTTAAAAATCTTAATCCTAAATAACATTATTATACATAATTAATCTTATATATAATTTAGTGTTCAATGTGTCTCCAGAGTTAATAGGGACTTGTACATCCTAGGAGTTCGGTAAACGCGCAGAAGAACGCAGTTGTTGTACGTTCAGTCTTCTCACAAACATGCTGCCCGCCTAGCAGGATGTTTGAATGAAAAGAACTCCATACAAATTTGCGCCAGTAGTTCCGGCTGCATGTGTAGCAGGAACAAGCAATATAAGAAAGAGTACGCGCCAGATACCGGCTGCATAGAGAAAAGTACGCGCCAGATACCGGCTGCATAGAAAAAAGTACGCGCCAGATACCGCCGGCTGCATAGAAAAAAGTACGCGCCAGATACCGCCGGCTGCATAGAAAAAAGTACGCGCCAGATACCGGCTGCATACAAAATTTAGAATTCAGTCAGCTTAACATAGCTAATTGCTAACGATATTCATAGCAGGACGATCCTTTCTTTTTAGTCTGGAGAAATTTTCTAAATTTTTTAACCTCCGTGCCAATGGATTAGGATGATACAGCAATCTTGCAACGTAACTTTGCTTGTATTTGTTGATTTCGTCTTTGACCAAGGGGATGCAAAGGTCCCGATGTATGTTTTCGTTCTGTATATACCATGGAGCACCAGTCATGATTCTTAGAATTTTTGACTGAGTCCGTTGTATTAGTTCAATGTTCGAGGAGCTGGCGTTACCCCATAACTGTATACCATATAACCAAATTGGCTTAATGATGGATTTATATAAAAGGATTTTATATTCAAGTTTCAGACGGGACTGGCTATTTATGAGCCAATGTAGACTGGAGGCTTTTAGTTTAACATGCGTTTTTTTGGCTTCAATATGCTTTCGCCACGTAAGCCGTCTGTCTAAATGAATACCTAGGTATGTGACGTTTTCAGATTGAGGGATTGAGGTGTTATTTAATGTGATAGCAGGGCAATTACCTCGCCTAAGGGTAAAAGTAACCTGCTTGCATTTTTGTTCATTCACTTTTATGCGCCATAGCAGCAACCACTTTTCGATAGAGTTTAAATGAAGTTGAAGTTTTCGTGCCGCTTCTAGGGGACAACGACTACAACTTAAAACTGCAGTATCATCTGCGAAAGTAGATATGGTTGTGCCAGCGATAATAGGTAAATCAGAGGTATACAGTAAGTACAGAAAAGGATCCAGCACGCTTCCTTGAGGGACACCTGCATTAATTTTTAAAGGTGATGAAATAAAACTGTTATGTCTAATTCTAAAATGCCTGCTTTCCAGATACGAAATAAATGTTTTGTGGACGCTAAAAGGCAGTACGTGTTTAATTTTATTGATAAGGCCTTCATGCCATACTTTATCAAACGCTTGAGCTACGTCGAGAAAAACTGCTGTACAGTATTCACTTTGTTCGAAAGCCTTCCTTATTTCATTTGTGATTCTATTAACCTGTTCAATTGTTCCGTGGTGTTTTCGGAAACCGAATTGATGGACCGGAAATAAATTTTTTTCGGTTGCATAAGGTATTATTTTTGATAAAATTAGTTTTTCAAACAGTTTGGATATGCATGGTAAAAGACTGAAGAAGGAAGGCAATGTACGATCTTTTCCAGGTTTAGGAATCATGGTTATTAAAGAGATTTTCCACTCTGATGGGTAATACCCATACTGAATTATAGCATTAAAAAGTCTGGTTAAAAAGACAAAAGCTGAATTTGGCAGTTCTTTTAACATTTTCGGAGTTATATAATCGCACCCAGGAGCTTTTATGGGACACATCTCTTCAACTACACCCTTTACGTTGCTAATATGAAAGTTCAATTGCATAACATCGCTGTTTAATGGCAAATTAGGAGGAAGAAAGCCTTGAATAGGAGGATTGGGTTGAAAAACTGTGCTTAAGTGATTTGCAAAAGCATCAGCTTTTTCTTCATCACTTCGAGCCCAGTTCCCAAGGTTGGCTCTTATCGGCAGCTCACTCTCCATCGGAGTTTTAATACTTTTGCTAGCTTTCCACAAGGACTGTTTGCCGTTCTTATTAGGATCCAGTTTCGAGACAAATTTTTGCTGCTCTATATCTTCTTTATTTTTTAGCGCAGACCTCAGTTTAGAAGTAGAAATTTTTAAGTTTGCTTTAGAAGCGGGAGATCTATGTAGCTGCCATTCGCGCCTAAACTTTCGCTTCTCAGCTACGAGAAACTCAATTTCACTGTTGGTGGAAAAACTGGTTATTGTATTTTTCACAACCTCATAAGGCGTTGAGTGTTCCGCTGCTGAGCAGAGGATTGAATTAAAAATGGCAACAGCATCATCTATATGTTCCTCACATTCTATCGAATAGCTCGTGTGAATGTGAGAACTTATATATTTCTTGTACCTAAGCCAGTTGGTCTTATATGAGGTTAGCTTCTTAAAGGTCTCTATATACGATGGTTTTTCTAAAAGGCAAAATAAGATTGGAGAATGGTCAGAAGAGAGAGCTAATTTTGTTTCGGATGTGATTAGGGTTCTCTCGATGCCTCTTGTAATAGCAAAGTCAATGAGGTCTGGTATTTTGCTTCGGTCGGCTGGCCAATATGTAGGTTGACCAGGCGAAGCAAAATTGAAAGTGTGATTTTTTATAAGCATATTATATAATTGTTTCCCTTTTGGATTTACAAGACGAGAACCCCAATATGTATGCTTGGAGTTGTAATCTCCAGCAGCTAAAAATCTGGTTCCCAAAGTGTCAAAGAATTCTTTGAATTGATTCTCACTAATTGCAGATCGAGGTGGGCAATAAACCGCCGAAACTATTAAGTTCTTAGAATGATTTTGTAGGCAAATAGAGGTAGCCTGAAGATAGTTTTTTGAAAAAGATTCTAAACAGAAATGTTTGAGGCGATTACGAATTAAAATTCCTGTGCCTCCATGTGCTTTGCCATCAGGATGATTGGTTTTATGGAATTTATATCCAGGTATATAGAAATTATACTTATCAGTCAGAAGTGTCTCTGAAACAAGCATAATATCAATTTCCTCTTTACTCAGGTAATGAGAAATTTCATTTTTGTGTTGGTTGATACCGTTTGCATTCCAGGCACAAATGTTTAATTTACTTATTTTTGAGCAATCAAAATTTGGAGGAGCTGGTTTTGCGTTTAAACTAACTCTTGAAGAGTTGATTGCATTGACATCATAAATTGATTCAATGTTTGCGTTAAGTATGTAATTTGACTTTCTAAACTATTTTGTTGTGGATTTATTGTGCCTGATTTCAATGCACTTGAATATAAAACAGAGGGATCAATGGGATTTGGATTGCCTTGTTGTTGGACAAATTTATGTGTAGTAATAAAATTATGATTTGAATTACGATTCACTTGTCTTTTCTCAGAAATTTTTGCTTTAAGCTCTCTATAAATAGGGCAGCCCCTGTAATTTGCAGTGTGGTCTCCTTGACAATTAGCGCACTTTTTTAGATTAGCTTCATTTCGCAACTTGATTTTGCATTCAGAAATGTGGTGAAGCTCTCCACATGCAACACAGACAGCGTGTAGGGTACAATATGATTTTGTATGCCCATACTCTTGGCAATTAGTGCACTGTACCGGGCCATTTCGTTTATGGGGTTCCTCTACTACTACTCGGCGGTGAAGTATGTATTGCAGCTTATAGATTGGATGAATCTCACTCTTTTTTAATTTGACAGAGTCAGGGTGAAGATCAACCTTAAACATTGGTTGAGGAACCTTTTCTTTGTTTAAAATATTGATTACAGATTTAGGAACGAAATTTTTTTGTTCCAACGCTTCTTTAATTTCTTTTGGGTCAACTGACGATTCGATGCCCTTAATGACAACAGAAATACCTTTGCTGCTTTTCAGCTGGTATGTGTAGTATGAGTTTTTGTTGTCGTTAAAGTTTTTAGCGACAGTACGAAAATGATCCTCAGTTTTTACTTGAATCTTCGTTTCATGAAGATTCCCTCTTGTTAGGGGGACTATAAAAAAGCTATCGTTCCCAATAAGCTGAGTTTATAATAGGTGCGTTTTCGTGGCAAGTGGGCTTAAAGTGGGCTTAAATGTGCTAACGGTGAGTCGAACAAAACGCTGCATTGTGAATAACACTTTTGAAAATGATGTTCTTCTTTATTAACAGCTGACATTTGTTTATGTTTCGGTTTTTTTTTTTTTTTGGTTAATTTTTTACAAAATTTTCTAGAAAAAATTAAATAGTTTTCTACAGAAAAATGAATGGTTCGAACAAAGTCACATTATGTTTTTTCAATTTCGGCGCCAGTGCCAAGGAAAATTCGCTGAAAAATATTTTCGGTAAAAGCAACTTACAGCATTTGGCACATGTCGAAAAATCCAGATTATTCGGGTAATGGACATGCTATGGTTTTAAATGTTCAAAAGCCAAGCTTAGGATGTAGCTGCAGTTGTGGTATTAAACATCACATTCACACCAAGGGTGGACGCGAATTGGTTGAGTTTAACTAATTGTCGCAGAGCGTAAAGCACAAAAAGCAAAAGTTGTGCCAACTGCTTTGGATGGATTCACTTGTCGTCAGTTTCAACGTCAATCATATAGTTGACACTGAGGAAGAACCCGAAATTGATCCAAATGCTGATGAACCCGATATGGGTGAAATGCGTAGCAAGCCACAATTTCCTACAAAGAAAACCACAGGAGGACGACCAATGACCAAAAAATTTATGAAATGTGTATTTTTGAAGGCGAGTGGAATGATAAAGTATACGCTGTAGCTGGTGATGTGCTCGATGGTTATCTATAGGATTTACTTATGAATTTATTTGAAGAGAAGGGTATCAGCAATGAATTTGTTGAAAAATTGTCTGACCACTTTGCAGCAATGTACCACCGGGTCTTGATTAATATGAAGAAGGTCGCTGTTTTGGTTTTGGATAGTTTACCATCAGCACATTTCGAAAAAGTACGCCAAGGGACTACAACGACGAGCACCATATTGGGGAGAACACTTAAGTGTATTAAATGTGCATATACCAGAAGCCGGTTATGGCAGTCGTACGCATACGATAACTTGATTAGATGACAACAATAAATTGAATTTTCATGAGGAGACAATGGCTGGAGTGGATCCAGATGATAAGTGGACAACTACACATTTTCAGGCCTGTTCCGTAATCTGCGTGGTTTCAATTACTTTTTAGTTAGGCGGCTTTTTGATGAAAATGGTGAGTCACACGATAAAAAGTCAAGGATCTTTTTTGCGGAAAATTTCAGGTTCTATAAATAATATTCATTTGTATTTATTAAAAAGTATCTGTTTCGGAAATATTCGATAAAGCCTCACTTTTCGATTTTTCCCATGTTTTTAAGAATGTTTCTTAAACGGTTACTTTTTCGTTAATGCAAGTCAATGTTATTTGTAGAACCTGTAATTTTCCACAAAAACGATTCTTATACTTTTTATCGTGTGACCCACCATTTTCATCAAAAAGGCTCCTAAATGAAAAGTAATTGAAACCATACGGATTACGCAACAGGCCTGATTGAGAAGCAATACTTTGACGATTTAAATAAACTGTAAATGTATAATTAATCGTGAACAAAGACGAGTTCAACTTTTGTATGCAAAAATAAATATATTCAGAAATTTTCTCAGGTCACTTACGGCCAGAAGTAATTTTAATACTTTTAATGTATTTAATGATCCAAATAAGTCTAATATTTTAAAAAAATATGCATCATTTAGTTTGCGTACTTCATTTTATACAGTAATTAATTTAACACGCCTTGCTTGCAAACTGTTTTTTTTTTACAAGCTTACAATAAAATATTGACTTTATATTTTAAAAAGAAACCCGCAATCATTTAATTTTTTAAAAGATTTTTGTATCTTGCTCTTCACACCTTTCAATGCTGCTTTGCGTGAAGTTTTAACAGCGCTTTTAAACTCATGCGAAATCGCGTGACCTATATAGTAAATTAAAGAAGATTTTATTATTAAAATTATGATTTTGAATTGTTTCAATTAATTTTACCGTTTATTTACGGAATTTCTACTCAATGGTATGTAAGCGTATGGATCTACTTTGCCTTTCTTTTTCATATCATCCTTTACCTTTTTCGATGAGTATTCACTACCTGTATATGCTGATTTGCCCGATTTAGCTGTATAACATGTCGATGTATGCCCTTGCCACCGGCAGTATAACGCGAGGTAGAAGTTTTACCTGAGCGCATGCTTGTAGCATTGTTAGCTTTACGTTTACGATTTGAGGCGTTGAGTTTCACTGTATCTTAAATTGTTGAGAAATTAAACTTTGCATTTGCGTTATTTGTATTTAATATTCTAATCATTACTAGAATCCTTTTTCATGCCACGTTTGACTACTGGTTTTGTTTCCATAGCATCGTCACCATCATTATCATCGCTACTGCTATCTCCATCATCGCCGATTTGTATCCTTATTTTTCGATTTCGCAGTTGCATTTGTGCCGGATAAATCAGGACGATTTGCTGGTAATAAAATATTTGGAAAGTTATTATTTTAACTAAATTTCAAATGAGTATTTTCATACTAACGCACTTAACCCAGATAGCCCTGACGTCCTTCTGGAAGGATTCGGGACTTTGGTCGGCATTTTGATGTTTTCTTCTCATTTAAACTTGTCGGTGGACTTAAATTTGAATTCTAACTGCAGTTGACACCCTAACGGAAGGGAAGTGGCCGCTGCTTTATTCAACTGTCGATTCAGAAGTGAGCAGTGTGGTTTATATGTTATGCCTATTTCTTATCAGCGATTACTCCGATTTCGCCGCTTGTGGCTAATTACCTGTTAATTGTTTTTGTGTATTGTTTTGATTGTCTTATTGTCTCAACTCTCTAGATACTGCTAATAATGAATAAGATAAAATATTGACTCTTTTGTAATCAGCAACGGATGTTATTTCGACAATCCTTCTGGAAGGACGTCAGTCAAATCCGCGTCATAAAATTTTCTTTTTCATACTCAGAAAACTGCTTCCATTGGAAGATATTTTTGCAGTTTTTGAGGGAAAAGATGATGACAGAGGATAAAGAGGGGTCAATTTTGTTATCTTACCACCAAATAATGCCGATGGAGGACTTACTCAGGGGATTGATACCAATTTGTGGTAGGCAATACATTTACTTAGACCCTTGTCAAAATAACAACCTGAGTAGCAATGACCGTTTTACCGAGGTTAATCCCCTCCTGAACGAGAGATTTCATGCTTTTGCCATGCTCTCTTAAAAACATTCAGTCGTTGAGAGCATTGTCCTGTCATTTGGGAGTCATGGAATCAAAAAGTTGAAAAGAAGAAAGCCCCGATTAGGTATAGGAACAAATTTGTGCTTCAAGATCATCTTCACATCCAGCTTGGAATCATACCAAAGCGGTGGTTTGTTACAGATGAGGACTCTTCAAATTGATAAGACATTTGTAGTGACATTTGGGCGGATTTGATAAGAAACATTTGCTTCAGAATACAGAAGAATTGAAAAAGACATATGAGGAAGTACATTTTCGGCTGAAATCTCAACAAAAAACCCACAAAACACCAAAAAGCTTGAAGCTAAACTTTCATCTTCAGCGTTCAAGAGTCAACTATACTGAAGGTTTTGTTTTTTTTATTCATATAGACTCGATAAAATGGGAAGCTAAGTTACTGATACTGATACTGATGAGAGAATTATAAACAAAAATGATAAAAATTTTGCTTGCATATAAGACTGACGTCCTTCTGGAAGGACGTCTAATTGTGACGTCACCGATTCCAAAAAAATTCTAAAATCACCATATTCTTTGTCAAACAACCTCTAATACAAGAAATATATAAAAGAAATTGGTAAATTTCCAAAAAAAAAATTTAGGTCTATCTGGGTTAAAACATTGCCAATCGATTTTATATCTGCCAAATCTACAACATCCTCTGGATCCTCGCGATCTTTTTTCGATTTCATTTTAGATTTATCCCCGCTGCAGCGTTATCATGCCATTCGGTAAATCAGAATCAGAGTCATCAAGAATATCATCAATACTAATGAAAAAATAAATTTTTTTAAAACCAATCAAACTCAATCAAAACAAAACCGTGTTTATATACATACGTCACACTCTTCCATTCCAAGGAACTCTTATCCTTTTCTTCGTTTAATTTTTTGCGTGTATCACGTCACATTTGTTTGCGTATTTTTTCAAGGCGACGATGTGTTCCTTCATCATCACCGGGTATAAATTCAATGAGCTCCTCAGCAGTAAAACGTTTACAAAGTTTTTTCAGCAAATAACCAATTTGTATGCGACAACAACGTTTGGTATCTATCGCCATAGCTGACAGGGATTTCATTGGCATACGAAGAAGCGAATGCGTTCAATTAAATTAAAATATAAATAAAACAAACACTTTTTAAAGAAACACAATAACTTCTAAAGCCGACGAGCGAGCAATAGCAAAAAATAAATAAATTAAAACTACACAGAAATGTCAACATCACACAAATGTCAACTTACAATCGATAACAAGTGCGAAGTCACAATTACCGATTAAAAAAACCCGATTAATAATCAATAAAAAACGGTGTCAAACGGCAACAATATTTAGCCGCGGAGCTTACCACTTTAATTTAACGTGCATTAGCTTAGCGCTATTTGTTGTTGCTTTCCCATACATTTATCGTAAAGTGCTAAAGAAAGTCCAGATAGAATGCCGAAAAAAACGCACCTAATAACACTAGAGAATTCGAACTGCGTTCACGCAAGTAAATTGGGGGTGGTTTAAAGTTTTTAGGTGGTGGAGTAGGATTTTTATCGCTTGTATCGCTAAGCTCACCTAATGTAGCAAATCGATTGCCAGACAAAACATTTGTTATTGTTTCTGTTTTGTTGGTTTTATTTTTTTGGAATTGCCTAAGCCATGTTTTTGTGGGCTAAGCTTTCTTTTTGAATTCATGGTCATGTATCGATCAATGCCAGTTTGAACTTTTTTGTTTACTTCTGTGGTTGTTTTTTTTGGAATAGCACCATTATTAGCATTTGTTTGCATTGTTGTAGAATTGTTTACATTTGCAGCATTGGTAACATGTTGCAAACTCTCTTTATTAATAATGTTGCTATCAGAAGACAGCGGCATATTAAGATTAGGCGATGAGCATTGTTTGCTCCATGAATTTTCGGAATTTGTTTGCGTTTGCGCAGAAGGTGAGGAACTTTGCGTAGATGTTGTTAAATTATTTAAATTAGACAGCGCACTCGCTGTGAGTGAAAAATTTTTTATTGCAGATGTGCTAGTGTTATTTTGATTTAAAGCATTTTTATGAAATTGCGCGGGAGAGCGTGCTGGAGTCGCAGTACTTACTGTGCTTTTAAAACCGGTTTGGTTTGTATTGTGAGCCGGTGGGGGCGAGCGTTGAACACTCATAGGCATTCGAGCTCTTGTAAATTTATAAGCATTATTTTACACTCAACTTTTGTAACGAAATGTACTTCGTGTGAGTTGAAAAATTTTTTGTAGTATACTTATAGGCCTGAAAAATTTAAGGAGGTACAGGAGGTACTTGTCCGAATTCGCTCAGTTTTTTCTCAGAGCTTGCGCTTATAATTCGTAGTACTTATGTGTATTGTGGTTGCATTGTCGTGAAAAATACTCCTAAAATTGAATTTGGAATATATTTTTTGTTTGGGCGGTAGGCGTGTCCGTTGACCGCATTGTACCAAATTTCATTGAATTATCTTGCTCAGTTTTCCCAAAAAGTGTATTTCAACACACAGCCAGCCACCCAGCCAGCCAACCAGCCACCCAGCCAGCCAGCCAGCCTGCCAGCCAGACAGACGGACATGGCTATATCTACTAACGAGGTGACGCTGATCAAGAACATATATACTTTTCTATATCTGCCACGCCTCCTTCTCTGCGTTATAAACGGAAGGACAAAGTGAATATACCCTGGGTGTAGGGTATAACTAGTAACGGTTTTACCTTTGGCTTGGCCAAACATTAAATACCCTACACAGCAGTATTTTGAAAATTTTTCTTATATGGGAGGTGCAATGCCCTCTTGTCCGCATGCACCTAGCTTTTTCTCAGGGTTTACATTTATAGTTTTTAGCATTTGAGTGAAATTTGGTTGGATTATCTCAAAAAACGTTTTCATAATAGCGTTTTGAAGCTTTTGCTTGTATATGAGATGCCAGCCCTCTTGTCCGAATTTGCCCAGTATTTACTCAGAGCTTGAGCTTACAATTCGTAGTATTTGTGTGTGTATCGTGCAAAATACTCCAAAAGTTGCATTTTGTAGATATTTTTTGTATGGGCGGTAGGCGTGTCCGTTGACCGATTTCGCTCATTTTCAATCCCCCGAGCTAATTTTGACAACGGAGGCTGTGTACCAAATTTCTTTGAATTATCTTGCTTAGTTTTCCCAAAAACTGTATTTCCGCACACAACCACCCAGCCAGCCAGCCTGACAGACAGACGGACATGGCTATATCGACTCAGGAGGTGACGCTGATCAAGAATATATATACTTTTCTATATCTGCTACGCCTCCTTCTCTGCATTACAAACGGAAGGACAAAGTGAATATACCGTGGGTGTAGGGTGTAAAAATAGCCGACCACTGCTGTCACCCCTGACACTGCCACTGCTTTATTGTAAGTTGTAAGCAGTAAAATACGAAACAGCTGATTATTGCAACTTACACTGCCACTGCCGCTGCCACTGCCGCCTGGTAATTCCGCTATTACTCGTAAAATATTTAAAGTGAGACTACCACTGAAATATAAATAAATACATAACTTTCTTATGTAATTTATATTAATTAATGTCATTAAAGCTTTTCTTATCCTATTGCGAAATATTTTTATAAACATTTTACATGTGCACATTAGCCAAATAAATTCACCAATTATGGCTTAAATTAAAAAAAAAAAACTCTGGCAACCACAAAAAATAATTGACGTTTTCGTAATAGAGAACTAAAGGAGAACTGTTGTAGCGTGTGGCTGCCCTTCGAAATATAAAAATTGTTGTCCGGCCGGGTTAAAGAAATTAAAAGTCAATGTTGCGTTTTAGGAAATACCCCGTGTTTTGTTATAACAGTTCTATTAACATGCACCAATACACTGGCACAAAAGAGAGTAAAAGATCGTCAGCTTTAGTGTCACCTTCAAATGACATCGAGATTTCTACAAATAAATTTTTGGCGCCGATATCCATAGGAATGAGGGGGACCGGAATAGGTTGGTACTTATTTGACTTAAGATATTGCTTATTGGTATTGTTAAATAGATACCGAAAAATTGGGCTGCTGGCAACGAATTTTTATGAAGATGAGGAGTTGCGTTTGGATTTTTGAAGTGGTCGATCGTGTTCGCGGCCGGTAAAAAAATAGAAATAAAAGAAAATGGCCATAGTAAGAAAAAATTAATATTGCATGAGAATTTGTAATTCCTTTAAGAACATTTAATTTAATAATCTAACGTAAGATTAAATTCACAAATAAAGATGTTGAGTGCATTGCAAATGTTTTTCTGCAAAAGCTCATATATATAATTTAAGGATATATATTGTATATTCGTGCTAAATAAAAAAATAACAAGTTGCAGTGACTATATGGGCATATAAGAGACGGCTGACGCAAAAATCACGGGTTTTTGTTATGTAAGTTCGTTTTCAATTAGAAAATTACGGTTAATAATCGCGCTAAAATATTTAATAAATAAATAATAAATTCAATATAATAATTGAACACATAAAATTATAACATAAAGACTTTGGTCGAGGCCATTTTGAAATTTCCCGAATGCGTCGAAATGTGCAAAATGCATGGAGCCGCAGCAGAGGCAGCGCTATTCGCTGACTGTTGATAACCAAAAGTAACACGAAAAAGAAAAACTACAAATAATGAAAAAACCCAAATGTGACACGAAAAAGAAATTACTAACAATGAAATCCAAATGTGACAAGAAGAAGAGATAAATACAAAGAGACAGTTCGCTGAAGAAAAAAAAAGAAGAGTGAAGAAAAATTGAATTGAATTCTTTATTGAGTCTTATAAAAATCGAGTATACATGTTTTCTTATTCTAACAGGTATCTTTTTTGTACTTTTCGGCGGCTGTGAATGTATTGCCTGCTCTTACTATAACAATATTATATAAATAAATCGAATGCCACATGGCTGTATCACTCTTAAATGAATATCTTACTCTTGCTCACGGAGTAGTGATTCTATCTCTTTTAGCGTTTGCTAATCATATATACAATACAATACTTAAAGTTAACTATACACTTTACAAAGAAGTGCAACGATAGTGCACTTTGAATAACAAATATGATTATCCACTTGATAATCAAGCTCAAACAAATGTACAACATTCTTTCACAAGTACATGAAATGTCTTTTAAGATATGAGTAAGTAAGACAACTATATATAGTCGTTTAAAACGAAAACGAATACACCATTGGTGTAAAATAATGAAGTATTGCAGTCACAAGGCAGAACAACGCGAGCACGCAGGCGACAACAGAGCAGAACAGCATAAGGGCTATGCTGTCATACTGAGCACTCACCCCAAGCCCACGCTGCTCATCCCTCCAACCACAACTAATTAGTTTAAAATTCACAGTCTTATCTCTCTTACACTATAAGGCAATTAAGCAATAAATAAATTTTTGTACACTAGTGGAAGTGAGAAAATAGGAATAGCAGCATTAAAAGCAAATTTATACATCAGTATCTGTTTTCACAGTAGTCCAATTTTTATCTAATTTAAAATTATCCCTATTAATATATTATAAATATATTATAAAAAGATTAAAAATAAAGAAAAATAAAAGTATTTACTATCCAAAAGCCATTTCCATCGGTTTTGTTATATCAGTAACTATACTGAAGATACGAAAGAAATGAGTTTTAGAAATTGTCAAGTTTTGCCCTCCAACATTAACAAAATGCCTTGTCTTTAAAATTAACATAAAGAGTCTTAGATTCTTGAATCAACCACGATTATGACCCTGAGTGGTCTTCAGGTAGTATGAAAGGGGCGCTCCATCGGGAACTGATTCGAAATTTTCGTTAAGCACACCAACCGGGGAGTGGTACTCTGAGTTACGCCAATCTGTATCTAGTTGTGAGGTATATATCTCTTTTATGACTTCATTCTCAGAACTATTCAAACCAATGACCGTTTTATTCATCAAACCAATTGCATATCTCATCATCGGCAAAACATTTGCTTCTTTGTAGACAGTTTTATTAGAAAATTTTTTAGTCCTATGCTCAAAATTTTTGTTTATACAACATCTTAAAACCTTTCTCTCAAGTCTTTCCATCTCAATAGCTACAGCCGGAGAGAAGGAAAACCATGACGGAAATGCATAAAGGAGTACCGGCCTGATAAGCGTTTTGTACATCAACAGCTTAGTTCTTTTCCGCAGTTCTTTATTGCATAGCAATGACATCATCATGTTGGTTACTTTCTTTGATTTTGCGATACTGACTCTGGCATGTTGATTAAATTTAAACAAATTATTAAAATTTACTCCTAGGTATTTGATCTTGTCCTTAAAAGGGATAATATTTGCACCAATGTTTAGTTTCAAGTTTCTGCTTTCTCTAACTACGCCCTCTTTACCTTTTCCGCTTGCATTTCTAAAGCATATGCAACTGGTTTTCGAATAATTAATTTTTATTCCCCATTTTTTGTAAAAAATGTCAATTTTGTTGACGTGATTTTGGATTTTCTTCAGTGCATCAAGAGGGTAATAGTCACTTGCATAAATGAAGGTATCATCGGCAAATAGTAATCCCGTAGAAGCAGGATTATTTTCACTGAATTCAACGTGAGGAAAATCATGCAGTAGGATATTGAATAAACCAGGACCTAATACAGATCCCTGCGCCACTCCGCTTAATGAGTCATATGCATCAGAGATACTCTCCTGTATTTGGATAAAAAATTTTCTCTCCCTTAGAAAGCTGTCCAGCATATGGAAGATATGCGGTGGAAAATTCAATTTTAAACATTTAAACAAGAGCCCCTCTCTCCATACACTATCAAAGGCCTTTTCCAAGTCTAATGAACATGCAACCGTGCACTTTTTCCCCCTAAGACCAATTGTAACATCATTATGCAGTTTCATTAATGCATGAACCGTTGAGTGCTTTCTTTTGAAACCAAATTGGTGGTCTGGAATATATTCTATTGGAATTGTGCTCGGTGATGACATTTTATTCAATAATACCCTTTCCAGGATTTTTCCTTCATTTGAGAGCAGTGAAATTGGCCGAAAATTATTTAGTGAATTATCATTAGGTTTTTTTTGGATAGGTATGATTTTGGCAATTTTCCAGCACTTTGGAAAGTATCCATTATTAATGCAATTGTTTAACAATATCGTCAAAAACCGTACAGCCCCCTCTGAGATCTTTTTAAGGGCAAAATTGGAGATATTATCCGGACCACAGGATTTTTTCGGCTTGAAACTTTTAATTATATCCGAGATTTCTTCTTGGGAGGTAAAGTGTTCACTGTCAATCGGCTCCAGTGAGGAGTTATTACTATCAAAGACAAAAATTGAAGGAGGCTTCATTGCTCTAAACGAGTTAATAGATGATTCGACTTCATTAACCAGGTTCATGTCAAAACTTGGGGTATTCATCTGAAAGATTTCTTTAAAATGATTTCCGAAAGCATTTACAACTTCTTGCTCATCATTTATTACACTACCCTCCACTTCTACCTGATTGCATGAGAACTTTTTGTTTTTACCGCAGATTTTAAAAATCTCTTTAAATGCCCATGGCCCAGGGATAATGTTAGCCAGTCTTTCATCAAATTGTTTGTTTAACCAAATTCTAACTCTGTCTTTGATTATTTTCTTGAGTAATGTAATCCTACCAGAAAGCTCCTTGTAGGCACTATTCACTCTATTGTATGAATTGTGAAAAATGCGTTTCAATTGTTTTTGCATTAAATGCTTAGTTTTATATAAACTTTCGATATCACTTGGCAAATTTTTGTATTTTTTAAAACTACCGCGTATACTATTAGAGTGATTAGCTAGAGTTGCCAGTAGGACTTCATTAAACTTTTCAATATAATAATCAATTTCATCATTTGCTAAATTAACAGACTGAGTAGGAAGGTGCTGAGAAAGACCGGCATCCAAATCCTCTCTAAATGCTCTCCAATCCGTCATCAAAAACGATCTATGATTACCTCTTTGCAGATCTGGCAGCTCCAAATTATTAAATGATAATTCAAATAAAACCGGACAGTGATCTGAGAATGTCGACAGAGTGCTGATACTGTAGTTAGGATCAATTAGATTGATCAAGTGAGAGGAAACCAAAAAATGATCCAAATAAGAAGAACATCTCGGAAAAGTCGGTGTGGCCGGGGTCACAAGAATTAATGAAGGATGACCAATTTGCTGCCAGTTCTCTATTATTTTGCCATTCGCATTGCACTTCGAATCCCCCCAGATTATATTTCTTGCATTAAAATCCCCTCCAATCACAGCTCCATCAAAAGTTGAAGCAAGTAATTCAATTTTGTTTAGTTCCGACATAAGAATGTCTGTCTTACAGTTTGTGGGAACATAGATAGTACCAAAAAGAATATTTTTGTGAACTCCATCCGCTTGGATATTAACAGAAATGAAGTAGCAGGGAAGTTTCGGATTTGTCATATTAATAATTTTGTATTTGATACAGTTTTTAATGGCCATGGCAACTCCTTGATTTGTGTCATTCCTCAAAAAATTATAATCAGCTAAGAATACCTTATGTTTAGCCCCAAGATGTGTTTCCTGTAAAAATGCTATAGCTATGTTACTAGCATGAAGAATTTTTTGTAACTCAATCCTCCTGCTGTGTTCTACCAATGATGAAATATTAAAGGTTAATAAATTCAACATCATTATAAATCGCTTAATACAACTTGATGCAGCAGCTCTAGGTACTGCATTCTTTTTTCTTGCATTGAGTTGCAATTGCCAATGTTTTTTTAAAAAAGTTCTAGTTTACTCAACAGTCCTTGGACTCATCTCATCCCAAACAAACTGTTTGACATTTCGAAAAACTGGCCAAGGATGTTCGATCCTGAGCTTTCCTTACCCATTTGTGCTTGGGGGGGGCCATCCCGCTGTCTAAAGTGGCTGGCATATGAAGCCGTAAGAGGTGGTTGCGGTTTAGCAGGGATGAAAAAAGAAGTTTTTCTTTGTTCCCTTTCAGTCTTAGCTTTTTTGAATATTTCTTTTTTGTAAATGCTGTATTCTTTATATTTAACACAGCCACGATAGCTAGCGGGGTGGTCCCCCCCACAGTTAACACAAATGGGCTTTAAACCGGATTCCTTAGTAACCACACACTCCCCTGGTTGGTGTACATTATCGCATTTGACACATTTGTAATTACTACCACAATTTTTAGCAATGTGCCCAAATTGCTGGCATCTCTTGCACTGGATTGAGTCCGTATTTTTTTTGGGTTTTTCCCACTTAATAACAGTATTGAAGAGAAACTTAATTTTCAGGACCTCACCCACCTCTCTACCAGGTGGAACTCTGACTAAGAACAGGTTATATTTAATCCCTTCTTTTAATGATTTGGCCGTTGAGAAGTTTGTAACTTTATCAACCCCACCAGGTAAAAGGAAGTTAATTTCCTGAAGTATTTCGTGACCCTCATAATCACATGAGAGACCCTTTAACAATAAGTTATTAGCCTGATTATCTTTAGGAGTAAATGAAAAAGCCTCAACCCCTTTAGCCTCTCTGAATTTCTCTAACAGTTCCCGATGGACCGCACTACTTTCCACAAAAATTTTGTTATTTTTATTCCCGTTGCTTTTTACTTTAAAAGCAATATTGCGATTCCTCAAGTTATTCACAAGGTCCTTTATGTCAATATTTTTAACAATAATTGGAGGGCAAAACTTACCCCCTTTCACTGCTTTCGGCTTCGATACTTCACTGCTACTGCTGCACCCTGCATCGGCCTTGTTGGCTGCATCGTCAGGAACTTTTTCTGCTGATTTTTTAGTTAATCTGCTTTGCTGCTTGATAGTGAGATCACCAAGTAGTTCAAATCGATTGCGATGACTGGCATCGATTTCACTGCCACTAAGTATGCTACTGATACTCCGGTTACTATTGTTTAAGGCGAACCTCATTCTTTTACCTGGCTTCTGCCAATCAGGGTCATCATTAGCTGGTGCGCTAAGTGATGCATTTGATAGATTCATCAGTTGATGAGCTGCTTCAACCTCTTCAGGATTATCATCCATCTTAAAATTGCTGTTGCTGGCGCATGAGTTTGCAGAAATTGTGCCCAACAGAATGGACGGTTTTTTCTTCCTTAGTTCTGTGGCGCGTTTTGCCGCCAAGAACTTATAAGCACTTATTCGCCGTATTTTCTCGACTTTCCTTTTAGTTGAATATCAAATATCTTCCTTTGTAAGTTAGGTTCCCGCTTCTCAGGACTTCAATAAACTTGCGCCAAAATATATAAATTTTGCGCCAAAATATATAAATTCTGCGCCAAATCTGCAAATTTTGCGCCAAAATTTGTAATGGCCGTGTATGTGAAAAAATTTTATTTTTTTTCCTTCGTTCGCACAAAGCTCGATGATCGTTGAGTTCTCTTGAGACAGGATAAACAGCTGCTAACTTTATTTATTGCTGCGCCTTAATAAGGCTTTGCGTTTTGTAGCAAAACAATATTTTTAACCTTTTATTTTACTTTTAATTTATAACTTTTGCAAATAGCCAACTTTGCTCGTTGGTGGTCAGAGTCAGAATCCTCGAGTGAAGAAAAACAAATAACCTAAAGTGACAGGAAAAGAATAATGCAAAACAAAAGAAGAGTGAAGAAAAACAAAAAAACTTAAAGTGACAGAAAAAGAATAATGCAGAACAAAAGATGAAGTAAGAAAAACAACAACATTAATAAAAAGCTAAAGAACAGAATTAGCCACATTGAAGCTACATAAAGGGTTTTTCAATAGGGACTTCACAACTTTGAATTTAATTAAAACGCACTCTTTCACTAATTGTCGTACTGTCTCTGCCAATTTATTCAGTAAACTCAACATTTTCATCATAGTTAAGTACACAAATGAACAACGTCTGCAAATTATTAAAACAAAATTATTTAAAACAAAATAAAAGATATACAATAAAATTTCTAAAATAAAGACAACAACCCTGCAAACAGTGTACTAGATACAAACGGCGTATGTATCGGGGACACAAACACGTATTTTTTTTTTTTGTTTGTTTTTGAAAATCACATAGAAATTGTCGTACTTTTTCAATAACGTTTATATTGCTGTTGGGAAAAATACAGGCACTAGTTTTGTTGCACCAATACTTGTATTGTACCTGATTCTCGTCCCTGCATAAATACTTAGATACGCATACCGGTACTGTATCGGTTGTACGTATCTGATATAGTACAAGTACGTTCTAAATATGCGTACAGGTACTATACTCGCTATATGTATCTGCAATAATACGGGTACTGGCCTAGTATGTATACTAACGAAATTCCACATTAAATTAATGCATTATTTATTTTTATTTTAAATAAAGTTCACAACACATTATTTTTTACAATTACATTTGGTCTAATGCACTTTCTACCATTAGCTGCTCCGTTGAAATATTTCCATCACCTTCTCTGGAACTATACAGTTGGTAAGTTCTGGCACATTAAATAGGATGGATTTCAGTAATTTTATGATCGTCTTATATTTAGCGGCTTGCCGGTTTTAATGAATTGATCTTTTCATTATCGATGAGATGCTTTTCATGGCACATCTGACAAAGTATACGCTCCGATGAGAACCGTTTAAGTAAAACAACAATAAAAAATGCATAATATTCAAAAGCGCTGCTGAATCATTTACATCCTTTTGCTGTCCATGTGTGTCTGCAGTTCTAATTTAGCTTTATGAATTTAAGGCAATATCAGCTTTGCAGAGCAGATGCTTGAAAGTGCATAAGACAACAGCAACTCTGAAAGAATGCAAATGTAGAGTTATATTTTTTTTAAATTCAAAGATTTACATCACCTACTACTACTTACCCTGCATTGAGATGATCGCACAACGGTATATTATATCGTGATATTGACGTTAAGCAGCAGTTTCGATTTTTTAAAAAATTTTAATTTTGTTTTTAAAATTTGAATAGTCAAAAACTGACATAAAACTACATGTCGGAAAAATAGCGGTACGAATACCTAGAAAATACAGGAAATGTTTCAAATACTCGTACGTGATACAAAAATGGAAATAAAAAAAATAAATAAATTTAATTCTTTTTGTTATTGTATTATTATTAGCTATACTTTAATGCATGTACTTATATAATTATAGTACGCGTACCCAATATAGTTTAGGATATTATTGTAGGCACTAAAATTATTGGGTGTACAACTTAAAAACCGGAATTCGACGGTGGATGTCCGTACTAACAAATATCGTGAAAGCTCGAACTTTATGTATATGTCATTTTGAAGGTACATTTGACAGCTGTTAAAATCAGTCAACAAAACAATTTTATCTTGTGTGCATCAATATTATTTTTCACGATGAATAACTTCGAAAATTTGAGAAAAAGACAGCATTTGCGGGAGGTTCTGTTGGGTAATTTTTTTGCAAAGTAAACTGCTGCGGAAAGTCATAGTTTGCTTGTAGAAGTTTATGGCGACGATGCTTTAGGAAAAACACAGTGTTTTGAATGGTTTAAACGCTTCAAAAGTGCCGATTTTGACATCAAAGACAAAGAACGCCCAGGACAGCCAAAAAAGTATGAAGACGAAGAATTAGAGAAACTACTCGATGAGGATTCGTGTCAAACACAAGACGAGCTTGCCAAATCGTTGGGAGTGACTCAGCAAGCCATTTCGAAACGTTTGAAAGCCCCGGATACATTCAGAAGCAAGGTAATTGGGTCCCCTATGAGTTGAAGCCGAGAGACGTTGAACGGCGCTTCTGTATGTCTGAAATGCTGCTTGAGCGCCATAAAAACAAATCATTTTTGCATCGGATTGTGACTGGGGATGAAAAATGGATCCATTATGACAATCCCAAGTGCAAAAAGTCATACGTGAAACCCGGCCAACCAGCCAAATCAACCTCGAAGCCAAATATCCATGGCGCCAAGGTTATGCTGTGTATTTGGTGGGATCAGAAGGGGCCGTTATACTATGAGTTGTTGAAATCGGGCCAGACAATCACAGGTGACCTGTACCGAACACAATTAATACGTTTGAAGCGTGCCATCATCGAAAAACGCCCGGAAAATGCCACCAGACACAAAGCAATAATTTTTCATCATGACAACGCTCGGCCGCATGTTGCAAGACCCGTGAAAAACTATTTGGAAAATAGTGCATGGAAAGTTTTGGCTCACCCGCCTTATAGTCCGGGCCTTGCTCCGTCTGACTTTCATTTATTTCGCTCGATGCAAAGCGCCCTCACCGGAATACGCTTCACATCAGAGCAAGGCATCCGAAATTGGATAGATTCATTTTTGGCCGCCAAGCCGGCGCAATTTTTTTGGGATGGAATTCATAAATTGCCTGAAAGATGGGGAAATGTTGTAGCTTCCAATGGACAATACTTTGAATAAAATATATTGTAACATTTTTCCACAATAAAGCATCAAATTTCGCTAAAAAATTCCGGTTTTTAAGTTGTAGACCCAATAGTAAACTTGTATTTTTAAGCAAAGGAAAAACAATTTGGTTAAAATGTTAAATTAATTAAAAATGGAATGATTTTCTGTGTAATTGGGAGGAGGTTTCATGGAGGAGTCCATGACGTAGGAGTAGGGGTAAGGGGGTTTTAATCTCCCGATCTGGGGCCAGTAGTATTTTCCTTTCGTTCGCGAAAAATATTTTCCTCTGCTAAAGTTTTTTCAAATTAATTTTTTTTTGTATTTTTTTTAAGTTTTTTTCTTTATTAGAAAATCTTCTTATTGTTGGACCCTTCGGGTAGATTGGCAGGGTTGAGAACCATCCTAGAAAAATCGGAGAGCTTTCCGGGAAAGTTGCCAATCTGCCAAGATTAAATGATGGATACCACACTGTTAAGGGGCGAAGTAAGAGGTCGTAAGAGGTGGATGGCAAGAAGGGAATGTTTGACAGGAAAGCGGGAGGATGTAAAATTCAGGGTACAGGCGAGCGGGGTATTTTTGCAGGGTTGCAAGAGGTCCTTGAAATGACAAAACGTCAAAAGCTTATGGTGAATACTAATCGATGTGAACAATCGAAGCATTTTTTCTTCTTTTTAAATTTTTATAAATAAATTTGCTGTAACAGTGAAAGCCATCAATTGAATAACTTTTTAAATTACCATTTGACAATTTTTCTATATTTGAGGAAGTTTCTATTTTGGATTTCAATTAATAGGCCTGCTTTTTTGTCGCTTGTATATAATTAGCAAAATATTTGTATGAAGCGATAGTTAGCGATAGCAAACGTCGCTTATATCATAATTAGGGATAGAAGCCCATAAAAGATGAGTATTTATCGATAATTTTCAGACATAAATTCCAAAAAAAAATCAAACGAAACGTCAAAAGAATTGATTCTAAAAATGGCAGAGCAAGATAAATGGTAAATAACAATTTTTAATTTGTTTAACAAAAATTAAGAATGACATCCTAATTTTTATTTGTAGCAAGCGCAAGAAGTGGAGCAAGGAAGAAGTTTTGTTTTTTTAGTGCTGCCAAACTTTCGATTGTTACATTTAATTGTACATGCGCGTTTTTTTTTTTGTCACACATAATTAATTATACATAAGTGTCAAAAGAAACACGCCTAATATAGCCTATTTTAGATCTATTGTTTAAATTTAGCAGAAATCAATTGAAATGGTAAAACGAAATCAGCTATTTTTACTTTACTACCAAAGATAGAGATTCTAGATCATTCAATAGTGAATTCTAGCAAAATACTTTTAAATCTTTAGAAATTTTGGGATGTTTGAAAAAATCTACAACATCAGGTTACGTTTTTATGGTGGCTGTGATGTATTTCAACAAAATTTAAAGGTACGAAAAAAAAATTAATGCATGAATTGAATACTAGTAAACGGTTTTTCGTAGAGTTTGTGTAGCCGAAAGTGTTGTCAGGTTCAATTAAAACTCTTGCACCTCTAGCCTTTTCTATGCTAAAAACGTTAACAGTGGCTTAAATTAATGGAGAGTTCTCTTCTTAACTCTTCTCATTCTTATAGCCTCGACAGACGACGGCTTAAATGTGCATTGACAGTCTAATTAGGAATTTTGCTGGGTATAATACCCAACACAAGCCGCATTCACTCCAACATAAATGCATGAAGTTAATGGAGATTAGTACTGAAATGTGTTATTTTAATGTGGTAACGTTGTCGAATTGTAAAAGATTGTAACAATTTGACAGAAAAACATTCGGTTGTCTCACTCTATTAAATATATAAATGTCACTTCAGTTAAGAAATATTTTCAACAAAATGAAAAATATGTATAGATAAAAACCAGTGATCAGCAGGTGAACAGGTGCAGTCAAAAAATCAAGTTAACAAATTAGCTATTTGCTAATTGCAGAAGCTGTCAGAAACTGCAGTCTGTCATAGCAAAATTTTTATTTGCATTTTTACGTGTTAATTGCAAATTTAAGAATTTTTTTTTTAATTTTTTTAGTTAATGCTCAGCAAAATATATTTAACATTTTTAAAAAACTGTTGGGGAAATTTTACAAGAGTTAGACCGTTTTGGGGAAAATATTTTTTTTTCATTCTTTTCCTATCTGACAAGATATAACGCCGTACCAGAGCCCCCTCTTATGTCATGTGTTGTGACCGAAATCATTCTCCAACCAAAATTTTATTGTTTTTTATAAGTACCATTACCCCCAATTATTTAAGTTCAAAATCATATCGATACCTTAGAGCGCTATAGTCCTATCTCCATTTTTCCAATTGTTGGGAAATGCAAAAAGAAGATTTCAAACAGTGGTTATTTCGGATTGGCTGCTATTTTGGTATAACGATATATGCAATATTTTTATCTGTAGTATATTTTAACATAATTTATTGTTTTTAACCAATTTTATTAATTTCTAACGAAATCCCAGCCAATTTACAGTATGACATTACTTTTGGCCTTATATAGAATTCCACTACTATTGAAAAAAACGACGTATATAGTAAATTTTTTGAATTTTTTCCACTAAAATGTCGTAAAAAGTCATAAAACGCGTAGAAAACACGAAAAAACGAATTTTTTTTTTTTTTTTTTTTAAATTTTTGGTTTCGACAAACAAGAGTGGAGCCTTGGGTGTAACCAAATTTGTTCACTAAAATGTCGCAAAAAGTCATGAAACGCTTAGAAAACGCGAAAAAACAAAGAATTTTTTTTTAAAATGTGACTTATTTGAATATTCAGTGGAGATAGGACAGTAGCGCTCTTGAAAAAATTACAGTTTGGAGATAAGATTTTTTTAAATTTTCGAATATTTTGGTGTTTTAGTGGTATTTTGACATCACACAGTTTTCCACACGGTAAAGAAGCCCATAATGTTGCCATAACTGCAAAAATCTCAAAATCGCGAAAAGTGGAGATAGGACTATAGCGCTCTAAGGTATCGATATATTCAAATTATTTCAAAATTCAAAAAAGTGAGAAAAGTGTGCTGTGTGTTTGTTGTTGGATAAATTCACACTATCGCATTTCGCATTTATTATCGTCGCAAGAGTACATATATCTAATTGTAACGTTATTTGAGCGGTAGCTTTTTTTACCGTCCCTATTTCGGAATTTAGGTATGGCAATATGTTGCAATCAAAATGAATACTTCTAATATTTTTTTTTATGAAAACGATATGATAAACAACCGAACAGCAAAACGACTTTTTAAAAAATTAAAATATTTTCATTTTCCACGACTGCTTGTATATACATAAATCGATATATCGGACGACCGTGATTGACAAGATAGAATTGTCGAAATATCTTATTGGCTGTTTGACCTTGTATGCTCGTCATAAAATTTTGCAATTTTTGGTTACCTTGAATGCGTACTTTGGTTTTCAAACTCCTGTCATAGGGAGAGTACACACTATCAAATTACAAAAATTGAGTTGATCCATTCGAATTTGTTTGGCATCACTAATTTTTCCATAAAAAAAAATTTGTATGTATTTAATGAGTTTTTGAAGGTGAGAAAGCTCCATTAAATAATTTGTCAAAAACTTTGAAGAAAAACAAAAATTTTTGACTTTTTGCTGATTTGACGAGTGATTTTATGAGTTATTTGAAAGTGTGAACGCAAATACAATTTTTTATAAGCATATTTTTATTTCAAAAAATATTTCAACAAGTGCTCATCACTCGGGTGGTGAAATTAGAGAGGAATATGAATTTTTTTTTTTAAAACTTTAGGGTTTTTTTTCATTATTTTAAGTAAGGTTGTGATTGAACGAAATCTTAAATAATTTAATTCAATTATTAAGTAGCTTCTTAGCTATTTTGCGCGTACATTTGTTATTTTAGATGCAGCTACTGAAGAATTCTATTTACAAAAATTATTTTTTTAACAAAATAATTTTTAGTTGTCTTTTCAATGGATGGAATAATTAATTTCTGCAAACAAAATATAATTTATGATATTTCCATTACATTTTAATAATAAGTTTCTTTGCTTTTCATCGACGCTTCTATTTTCGTGGCCAGAATTATCTGCTATTCCGATGTTACTTCATCGGCGTACAAAGCAAAACTAAAATTTTAAAAGTGTTTGATGGTGTGTACACTCATAGCTCAAAATTAGTAATGCCAAACAAATTCGAATTCATCAAATAAAAAACCACAAAATTTGAAAGTGCGAACGGCCCTGTATAATAAGCTATTTTTTTTGTTTAAATCAACTTATTCTTACAAATCTTGAAATTCTGAATGTGTTAAGCGCTGAAATATATCGCGTTTTTGTGCTTTTAACAAAATTTTGTACAGTCGTAATATTTTCTATTTAATTGAATGGAAGCGAATTAGTACTACTCTTCGTCTTTGCAAAAAAAAAATTTACTAATTATATACCAATAATTCGTGTTTACTGTTAAAATTGGCAGCAGTAAAATTTTATTAAAGAATTCGTAATTTCGTGTTTTTTAACTTCGAATAGTACTGGGAGCGGGTGGATTTTAATAAAACTATCCGCATAACTTAAGTACTCTGATATGATGCAGAAGACTGGAAAACTAAGCTTAAATTTAAGTCCTCAGTATAGTTCAAGTGATGCTAGAAATAGCGACAACACAAAAAACACGGCAATCTTTATGGACAAAACACTAGAAACTAGCGAGAACATTGCGGTATTGTCGCGGCTTATGGATTCTACGGTCAATGATGCAGTTCTTATTAAAACTGAGGAGTCTAAAATAAATGAAGGTCGCATTAATAGAGTATTAGGGTTGGAAACTGCAACAGTCTTGGGGCAAAATAATAACGATGGCTATTATATCAATAACAATGATATGAATCGTATAGAAAATAGTTGTATTAAGGATGACAACAATTGCCATGGCATTGAAATGTCTGAAAATGTTAACGAAGTTATAACCGAATTTGAGTCTGACCCAAGTAGAAGGCATGTTGGGATAAAATTACCGAAGTCAACAAAGTTAAGCAGGATAGGCAATAAAACTGTTGGCCTTAAAAGGTAAGTATCGAACTTTGGTTGAGAGAATGTTATGTGACTAATAGGTTCAAAAGAGTTATTATGCTTTTAATAAAAATTGAGTTAGCAGGTACAAACCATTTCAAAACGATCAAGATTTTTTTTATGGCATCCGATTTAGCTATAAATTGGCATAAGTAATAGTTGCATAGTGAAAAAAATTACTACCAAATATTTTTTAAAAATTTAAAAAAATGGCGGACATATGGGACTTTGAAATTTTTAGGTTAGTTTTTTTTGAGAAGCTATAACTTCGGTTGCATTTATCCAATTTTCAATTTTATGGTGTTAAATGATTTGTCTTAAAACTGGCTTTAAAATAAAAACTAGCAAACATTTTTTTTTTTTTTTTATATAGTTTACACTGAAAAAAAAAAAATTTAAATTGAGTTTCCCAAAATACGTCCTTTTTAATATTTTTTATTTTTCCTGTAAAAAAAGCTACAAGTGTAACTTACCAGTCCTCCAAAAATTGGAGTGGGCCTCCCAGTGGTTCTCCAGAAAAACAATAAAATGTAGCTTTTGCCGCAATTTTTCAGTACAATTTTTTGAATTTGAAATTTTTAATTAAACGTTAATTTGAATTTGAAAAAAGTGCGTTGGTACTTATATTAGTACTATACAAGCAAAAAAACAGTCAATAAACTATTTTCAGCATTTGAAAATTTTTTTTAATAAAAATTTTAAATTAAAAAAATGTACTGAAAAATTGGGGAAGATGCTACATTTTATTGTTTTTCTAGAGAACCACTGGCAGGCCCACTCCAATTTTTGGAGGACTGGTAAGTTACACTTGTAGCTTTTTTTACAGGAAAAATAAAAAATATTAAAAAGGACGTATTTTGGGAAACTCAATTTAAATTTTTTTTTTTCAGTGTACACTATATAAAAAAAAAAAAAAAAATGTTTGCTAGTTTTTATTTTAAAGCCTGTTTTAAGACAAATCATTTAACACCATAAAATTGAAAATTGGATAAATGCAACCGAAGTTATAGCTTCTCAAAAAAAACTAACCTAAAAATTTCAAAGTCCCATATCTCCGCCATTTTTTCAAATTTTGAAAAAATATTTGGTAGTAATTTTTTCCACTATGCAACTATTGCTTATGCCAATTTATAGCCAAATCGGATGCCATGAACAAATTTCTTGATCGTTTACACATGGTTTGTACCAGCAACTGATAATCCTACTTTTATAATTGAGTTAGCAACTGATTATGAATCCTACTTTTAGATACTACCTTTTTCTCTTATCAGAGTTTTCAAATGTATATTAATTCCAAGCCAATTGACTTAACTTTTTCAAAAATTATGAAATCATCCTATAGGAATTTCAAGCTTCAACCCAAAACTAGTACTTTTAAATACTATAACAAGATTCATGGCCAGAAACTATCCTATCATGCTATATAACTTCTAAAATAGCTAAACACGGTTTTTTTGCACTTTTAGGTTAAGATATCTCACAATCTTGATAAGTTAGATTCTGGTGCCGGATTCGGATTCAGAATCAAAAATCTGGTAACATACCCATAAAACCGCAATCAATAGGAACCAACCATGGACAAACATAACAACATGAATTATTGATATATTGGCTAGAAATATTCCAATCTACATGAATTATTGATATATTGGCTAGGAATATTCCAATCTAGATGGTCATGATTCGTGCGATCTTGGCTTGACCTGGCCTCAAACCATTTTTGTCAATAATGTGACCCAAATATTTTGTTTCTGATGAGAAAATGTACAATTTTCAGCTTTGACTCCAAATGTCGTTGAAAAACCTGGTTTAAGTTATGCATATGATCATTCCAGTTCTTGCCACCGATGATTATATCATCCATATGTATTTATATGCTGCAACGCCTTCTAATCCCGCGAGCATAGTATCCATCAACTGATGAATAGCTTCCGGTGCATATTTATTTATTTATTTCAGTCTACTGATTGTACAAATCTTACAGACTAATAACATTATTAAATATAAATATATTCTATTGTAAAAATAGTTAAAGACCATGAACAGATTTAATTTAAATTTATACACACTTACATTAAAATTAATTAAAGGGGAGAAGCTATTACATAATTTGATACAGCGAGATATATGTTCATTAAGGGCATAGTTAGATCTATGAAAATCTTCCACAAACATTCTATTATTTCTTTCAACACAATTTAATCTACCAGAAAGAACATCGAATACAAAAATAAGAGAGAAATATGTTCTTCTATCTCTTGAAGATTGTAACCCAAGTAATTTACGTCTGGCATCATAACTGAGAAGATCAGTTAAATTAATATGTTTATTATAATAAGGATTCCAAACAATACAACAGTAGTCGAATAGGCTTCAGACCAAGGACACATGAAGAGCTTTTATTGTCATAGGGTCTTTAAAATTCTTTTAACGAAACTACATAATCATAATGGCTTGAAAAATTCAATTTAGAATCAAAACTAACCCCTAAATCTTTTTTTTCTTGCTTTCTACATATTGTATCATTATTACAATAACAGACTAATCAAAACAAATACTACACAACATTTTTAATATTCAAAAATAAATGATTAGCCTTACACCAATTATTTAAAATTTCCAAGTTTTGGAGAATAAAACAATCACTCACATGTGAAATTTAAAAAAAAAAAACTTTACATCATCTGCAAAAATTAAACAATTGGAAAAATTAAAGTGTTGGGGCAAGTCATTGATAAAATGAGGATAAGAGGCGGACCAGATTGGTTCCCTTGAGGTATCCCGGAAAATGCATTCACAACAACTTCTGAATATATATTGTGTGTTTGTCGTAGGGTCAACACGCATAAAATTTGCTCTGTATAATTTATTAAAATTGATTTACTTACTCTGTTAAAATGCCTTGTGCTTGTTTAACAAAAGTCGACCGACATTTGGCTGATGATAAAAAAATTAAATGTGAATCTTGCAAAGAATATTTTCATTGTCACTGTTTAAAATTGCAAAAAAGAGATTTAGAATTGATTAAAAATGCAAATAAAGGCTACAAATGTAATTCTTGTTCGGCAACCCATCGTCGGTCTTCGTTAAATGTTGCTAACTCGTCACCGTTAGCAACACTGTCGCGATCGAAAAACAAAAGCTGACTGGACCATCAACCTCTTCAAATGTAAGAGATAAGGCTGAAAGAGAACAATCGAAGCAAATACCACCACTGCTTCAGTCTCCATCAAATGTTCCTAGATTGTCACCATCAACAACAAACATTGCTACAACCGTCGAGACCGAAAAACAAAATCTAACTGGATCATCAACCTCTTCAAATGCAAGAGATGTGATTGAAAGAGAACAAACGTGCAAAATACCACCAACGTTTCAACAACCTCTGCCTCAACAAGTGAGACCAAGCCAATGCTCAGATCTTCAAGAAGAAACTAACAATTACGCTCAAATTGAAAGCTCTCATCTAGTTCAGCCAAAAATAACTTTAGAGTTGGTGTTCAGTGAAATAATGGCGCTTAAGACCTTGCATATAACCGCCTATGACTCCATTAAAACTCTTCAAGATGAAAACAAAATTCTCACCCAGAGAGTCGATGCATTACAAAAAGAGGTAAGCGAACTGCAGCAAAAAGAACGTGAGAAATATGTTGATATCGTGGGCATTCCAAATGTCGATAACGATAATGCTCTGGAATCAGCAATTAAGGTTTTCGCCGACGGACTGGATTTAAAAATAAGTGAAACACAAATAGATAATTGCTACGTTAAAAAAGTAAAAGACAGGAAAACAAATGGAACAGCTGATATTCTCTTTGTAAAGTTTGTCTCTCTTCATACGAAAAAGACAGTTCTTAAGAAAAAATATACAAACAAACAAAAATTACGTACCAGAATTTTTGGATGTGAACAAAACAAAGAAATTTATGTTAATGATAATCTGGCTCTCTCAAATAGAAAACTTTTTAAAGCTGCTCAAGATTGTGGAAAGGAAAAAGACTTTAAGTTTGTTTGGATTGGAAATGGCAAAGTTTTAATGCGAAAAAAGGAGGGTGAAAAATACTATAAAATAAATTCATTTGAAGATCTTAATAACATTGAGTAAATTGCTTCTTTGTTTTTATATTTATTTATCTTTTTTTTTTTAAAAAACTTAAATGAATAATGAATCTGAAGATCTTCAAATGAATTTATTAAATAATACCCTTCCAAATTGTAATAATGTAAGCTTTAGTGCGATATCCAACCATCCTGAAAGTTTTTATTTAGTACAGCAAAACATTAGAAGTATGCGAAAGAATTTTGACAACTTTTTGTTACATATAGAATCTTTTGAAACAAAGCCAAGTTTTATTTTTTTAACTGAAATTTGGATTTATGAAGAAGAAATGTCCATTTTTAATATACCAGGTTATGGATTGTTTGCAAATTGTAATAACAAATATGCGGCGGGTGGTGTTGCAGTTTTTGTTAAGAAAGATCTTAACTGTGAGTATTTGAAGTTTAGCTTTAATAGTTCAGATATTGTAGAAGTTAAATGCTTGATTAGTAATCAAAAGTTTACATTTATTTCTATATAAAGATTTCATGATAGAAATGTAGATGAGTTTTTGGGTGATTTAAGGCAACTCTTATCAATGAACAAAGGTGGGAATCTGGTAGTTTTGGGTGATATAAATCTGAATATATTACAAGAATCAATCCAAGCAGAAAAATATATTTTATTGATGTCGTCTCATGGGCTGGACTCTTGCATAAATCGGCCTACACGAATTTCTAATAACTCTGAGACATGCATTGATCATATCTTTGTTAGACTTAACCCATCAAATGATTTTACTGTGAGTAGCTCAGTGTCAGATTTTAGAATCTCAGACCACTGTTTGACATGCCTGAGTATTGACAATATTAAGTTCCCTGATAAAAATAAAAATTATAGTGAAAAAGGAGACAAAAAACTCAACTTTAATATTTTAAATAATAGTTTGAGGTTTGAGTTTTGGGACAGGGTCTATCTTGAATCTGATCCTTCTGCTGCTTACAACATATTTTGCAAAATATTATCGCCACATATAAAAAATTGCTCTAACATAGCTAATAAAAAAGATAAAAGCAAAAAATTGTTAAAACCTTGGATGACTATGGAGTTGCTCGGGAAAATAAAACTCAAAAACAATCTCTATAAACGAATGGTTAAACAACCAAATAATTCTAGTATCAAAAATCAATATAAAGTTTTGAGCAAAGAAATTCTTAAAGAAGTTGCTAATGCTAAAAACAATTTTTATATAACTAAATTTTATTCCATTAAAGGGAATGCTATAAAAGAGTGGAATCTAGTTAATGATATTCTAAATAGGAAAAATAAGCTAATGGAAATTCCTGAATTAAAACCGGAATTTGACGGTGGATGTCCGTACTAACAAATATCGTGAAAGCTCGAACTTTATATATATGTCATTTTGAAGGTACATTTGACAGCTGTCAAAATCAGTCAACAAAACAATTTTATCTTGTGTGCATCATTATTATTTTTCACGATGAATAACTTCGAAAATTGGAGAAAAAGACAGCATTTGCGGGAGGTTATGTTGGGTCATTTTTTTGCAAAGAAAACTGCTGCTAAAAGTCATTTTTGCATCGGATCGTGACTGGGGATGAAAAATGGATCCATTACGACAACCCGAAACGCAAACATTCATATATGAAGCCCGGACAACCAGGACCTTTCCAGCCAAAGGCAAATATCCAGGGTGCCAAGGTAATGCTCTGTAATGCTCACAGGTGACCTCTATCGAACACAATTAATACGTTTGAAGCGGAATTCATAAATTGCCTGAAAGATGGGGAAATGTTGTAGCTTCCAATGGACAATACTTTGAATAAAATATATTGTAACATTTTTCCACAATAAAGCATCAAATTTCGCTAAAAAATTCCGGTTTTTAAGTTGTACACCCAATATATAAACTCAATCTTTAAACAAAGGTTCATTAGTAAAACCATAGCTATCGCTGATGATATGGCCTGCACTTATAACTGTGATTCACTTGTAGATCTAACAGCAAATATCAATCATGATCTTAACCTTTTGAGACATTGGTTTGCAATGCATAACTTAGTTCTTAGTGACAAGACTAAAATAATGTTTTTTGATAATGCCGGTAAAGCAATTAACTGCGACCAATTCATGTTTCATTCTATGGACTGCAATAAATTTGTAATAGATGAGAACACATGTAAGGAATCAAAAAATTTGGTTACTTACAATAACCAGGCTTCTTGTTCCTCAAAATGTTTTCACATTGAATGCGTCAATTCATTTAAATATCTGGGCGTTATTTTGGATTGTAAAATGTCGTGGGTAGAACATACAACTGCTCTTAAGCGATATCTAATGATAATTTTACGCCAAGCTTATGTGCTTAAACATATTTGTTCAACTAAATTACTTGTAAACATTTATTATGGCCTTTTTCATTCGAAATTAGAATACGGTTTGGTCTGCTGGGGAGGCACTCATAAAAACAAAATCAATCCATTGCTTATTGCCCAAAAACATATCATTCGAATGATTTGCAAAAAAAGTAGATTTGAAAATAGCTTAGAGCTCTTCAAACAACTAAACATTTTGCCACTCAAGCATTTGTACTTCTATAAGGTTTTAAAAAAATTTCATAACAGCACTTATCTAATAACCAGAAACAACCCAAGATTTAATCTAAGGGTAAATAGACTCAATAAAGCTTACATACCACCACACAACATTCAGCTTTTTCTGCATTCTTTCAGTAATATAGCACCAAGACTGTATAACAATTTGCCAAACAATATTAGTAATATTGAAAATAAACAACTTTTCCTTAAAAAGGTAAAATTATGGCTTTTTAATTATAATTATTGTGAAATAGATTCTATAATTTCAATAATAACATAAATAGTTCAGCTAATTTATAAATTCTAAATTAATTCCTTTTTGCATAGTTACAATTAATTGCTTTTTTGCATTTTTAAAACATTTTTCTATTATTATGTATATAATGTCAAATTTTAATATTAAAGACCCCAAACAAAACAATTATTGAGTACTAGATTTAAGAAACCTGTATTCGCTTCTAGTTCTATGAACTATAGAATGCAGCATTATTAAACTTTTGAAATATGTGTAAAACCTTAAACGATGAAATCTTATTATGGAGATGTTATGTATCAAATTTTTCATTCGTTTAATAATAAAATCATCTTAAAATCATCTCAAATATACTGCACCAATTTGTACTAACAATTTACGGTTGGTTAAGAAACTATTGAAAAATTTTAGTAGGTGATCTGATAAGCCGTATTTTTTCAGATTCAGCAAAAAGACCGAGTGTTCGACCTTGTCAAATGCTTTGGAATAATCGGTGTAAACCACATTCAATTGATGATTCTGTTCCATTGCATTCACAATGTGATTTGTGATCAGTTAGAAATTGGAACACGTAGATTTACCTGGTAGAAATCCATGTTGATACAAAGTCAAAGCTGAAAATTACAAAATTGAAGACCAACGTTTATCTGTAAAAGTTAGCATTAGCGAGATATTTGCAAAAAAATGATTTTAGCGACCTTTCAGCCTTTATAACCTTTTATGCGCACAATGCAATGGACTTTTTTCACTTTATTTATCATGTATAAATAAAGATAATTCCGTTGAAAAAATTTACTTGGAATTATTTCGCAGAAAAATTCTAATTTTCCTGGGCTATTATTAAACATCCACTAAATTTTTAAATTTGATAAATGTATTTAAAATGAAAAACCAAGCTGTACAGAATTTTAAATGTAACAGTTATTTTTTAACCAATAAAGAAATAATAATAATAAAATCTCCAACCATAGACCAATTTTTAAATTTAATGTTTCTAAGCTCTATGAAAGTATGTATATTTAAAGAAAAGTTGTTCTTTCTAATTAAGCGCCACATTTGCCCTAAGTAGCACGTCGTCTCGGGTAGATCAACTGTTACAAATTTGGCATTATTTTCTAAATATTGATGCCATACATGCTGATTTTTCTAAAGCTTTTGACAAAGTGTGTCATAGTGCTTTCATAGCTAAACTTTAATTTCTTGAATTGGATTTATAATTTTAGTTTCGAAACTAATAATAAATAAAGTTATAAATGGCTGGCCAACCAACTGTGAAAGGACAAAAAGAGTGGTTTTTAAGACTCAAAACTAAATTGCACCTATTGAAGGCGGATCTGTTTTTCTAAAAAGATGCAGCAAAAAGAATGTTTTTCCAAAATTCATTAAAATTAAGTGTGCTGTTGATAATAGTAGAACGGTCCATGTAGAGAAGAAAAGTAGAAAATTGTGGCTGAATTTAGAAACAAGATACACTTATAGCAAAATTGCAAATATTGAAATGGAGGCTTATAATTTGCATCTGTGGCTAACTAAAAATATGGAATTTATTGAGTTGCTGGGTTTTTTGGAAGATTGTTCAAGTAAAATAACCAAAAAGTGTTCAACCCAGCAAAAGAATTAAATAGAAAATTCAAACTTCTACTAAATAATTCTAATAATGTTTCAACTAAAAGTTCAAATGAAAATAAATTTATAAATGATAGAGACAGATTTGTACGAAATATTTCTTCAAAAGAGTTCAATGTAGATGAGACAAATTTCCTTTTAAAAGGATTTAATAACACACCTACACCGCACACCTCTCCTGAACGAACTTTTAGGTTTATGAAAATGTCGACGAAATCTAACAATGGGGTACTTTTCTGTCATGCTGATACTTCAATATTGCGTTTAAACGAAAATCGGATCAGCTGGTATTCGCGAAATATCGTTACAAATCGTTATTTTTTCCTTGTTCAGGCTAAGATATCTCAAAAACGGTATGAGATACAGCAATTCTAAGGCCAGATTCAGATTCAGCATTAAATATATGTATTTATTTTTATATTTATTTGTTCTGTTTTTTTTTTTTTAATTTTGTATGGGATATGTATTTTTGCGATATTTCGCGAATACTAGCTGATCCGATTTTCGTTTAAACGCAATATTGAAGTATCAGCATGAAAGAAAAGTACCCCATTGTTAGATTTCGTCGACATTTTCATAAACCTAAAAGTTCGTTCAGGAGAGGTGTGACCGAAAGGCTTACCACTTGAAGACATAGTAGCAGATATCGAAACAGGTATTAAATTTTTACCAGAAATTACAAAATTAAATTATAAGAAAAGAATCCAAAAGCATTCTAGAAGAAGCGACAAAAATAAGAGAAAAAGTGACTAAAAAACAATTAGCAGAAACTAAAATTATTAAGCTACTTAAACTTAAAAATTGCGTTAACATTAAATCTGATAAAGGAAGAGATCTAGTGATTATGGACAGATCGCAGTATGGTGAAAAAATGACGGAAATAACATCTGCTCCAAATTTCGTTGAACTGAAGAAAACACCTTTACCTGGCATGATTAGAGGTACAACGGCACTACTTAAAGATATACTAGAGGTTTTTGGATCAAAGATTAAATGGAGTTTAATGGTTTCCAATCCGTCAGTTCCGAAACTTTATGGCTTACCAAAGACGCACAAACCGATTTTGAAAATGAGACCGATTATCTCAAATATAAATTCACCAACTGAAAAAATTTCTAAATGGCTTGTCAAGGAGTTTAAAAAATATCGTCAAGGATTTAGTAGAAGTGTGAAAAATACTTTTGAATTTGTGGAGAAAATCAAAAATGTCACAGTTAATAGAGATATGGTTCTTATTTCTTTTGATGTGGTTGCTCCGTTTCCTTGCATCCCTATGCTAGAAACTCTAAATTTTCTGCAAGAGTGGCTTGAAGATCGAGAAAATGATGAGAAGAAAAGGAACATATATTTTGAAGCTGCTAAGTTGTGCATGGAGTACAATTGCTGCCAATTTTTAAACAGATTTTATAAGATTAAGGAAGGCACAACAATGGGAAACTCGTTGTCTCCTTTTTTAGCAGAATTGTTTATGTCTCGATTTGAACAAGATTTAGTAATGGAACAAATGTTACCAGAGACCTGGTTCAGATATGTTGATGATGTATTTGCAATCATTAATGTAAATAAGATAAACGAAACGTTAGATGTTTTGAATTCAAGGTGGCCAACGGTGAAATTTACTTGCGAAATTGAAAAAGATGGAAAATTACCCTTTCTAGATGTGCTGGTTAACAGAGATATAAACGATAGGTTAGCAGTCACGGTGTACAGAAAACCAACAAATGTTCCGAGATTTATCCCTAATGACTCGTATTGCCCTTTGCAATACAAAAAAGCTGCGTTCAACTCGATGGTGCTTACGTTATGCAACTTACCATTGAATATAAAAAATTATATGACAGAATTAAACTACATTAAATATGTAGCAGAGCTAAACGGGTATGATGATAAAATGATCACGAAGATGGTAGAAAAACAAACCAAAACAATTAAAAGATTAAATTTGACAACATTGAAATCAGCAATTACCACTGAGAAGAAACGCATTCAAATACATTATGCTCCAACTATAACAAACAAGTTAGGAACAATTTTTAAAAAACAAAACATAGATTTAGTTTTTACCTCCAAAGACAAAATAAAAAATTTATTAGAGTTAACAAAAGACAAAACCGAAACTATGAAGAAAACTGGGATATACGAAATTAGTTGCAACGAATGTGAACAAAAATATATTGGACAGACGAAGCGAAATATTGAAACGAGGTTCAACGAACACATAGGACATATAAAGTATGATAGGCCAAACAAATCAGCTGTTGCTTTACACGCATTAGAAAATTCGCATAGTTTTAGCAAAGAACAGCTGAAATTAGTTAGACATGTTGGAGAAGAAAGGAGATTGGACGCTTACGAAAGCATTTACATGCACAAAAATAAAAGCATAACGATGAACACGATGGAAGCTCCGATCAAGTCATCTTTGTTTAATGTGCTTTACTAGTAAAGCTTTTTTAGTTGCTGTGTTTTTATGCATTATGTTTATTTCAATTGCACTTGTCTCTTTCGTTTTTATTTATTTATTTGTTTTGCACAGCTGTGAATTAATATGTTCAAAATTCAAAAACATTTTTTGCTTTTTTGCTTTGCCACTGTTAATCTGTATGTTTGTTTTATGCTTTATACTTTGACGCTGTAATGTTTACATTGATTAAGCAGTAATGTTAATGGTGTTTTAATTTATTTTATTTTGTTAGTCTTGAAAAACGTTAGTGCTGATGATGACGAAAGTCGAAATGCATCCACTTAATAAATTTTAAAACTTATTAATTTTGTTTTAATTTTTTAAAAGTAGGGCGGTCAATAAGGCGGTTTTTAAGATCTTTTTTAAAGAATTGCAAAATATTGGATTTATAGTTATCTAAAATCAAGAATTTGCTATGTCGAAGCAAACAACTTTATGAAAACCGGTATAAGTTCAGAACCCCTTAACAGATTTTAATAGTATTGGTGTCATATGAAAGATACTTGGATACAAAATTGATGCACAAAAGTTTTAAATCCAAGTCATGATTTTCGTGATATGGCAAATTTTTGAAAATTTTCACCTGTTAGAAGAAAATTAAAACAAAAAATCAATCTTAATATAAGAAAAAAAAACCACAAGTTTTATTAGGTTTACCTATGAACTAAAAAAAAATACTGTATTAGCGAAACGCACTTCTCGTATCCCACAGTCCGATTAAATCGCTCCTTGCAAAAAAATTTTTGTTTTTGTTGACAAATTTTTTTTATTTTTTAATATTTTTGAAAATTGAAAACTGACAAAAATAGCAACGTTTACATGTACATACATGTTTGCATGTGTTAGTGAAATCACAGTTCGTAAGCGAATCGCTTTGGGTACGCAATTTACAATTTTCAAAAAATCGTTTTCAAATTTAGAGTCAGCGACCTTCAAAACATAAAAGCTTATATATTTTTTTTTTTTACAAAAAATAACCAGGAAAGAGTTATGACCAGCATTCTATACCACAGTGCGTCAATGTGAATTAAAAAAATTTTCAAACTTTAGAACATTTTAAAGTCTTTTATTTGACAATTTTCGTATGTACAAATTACAACATCAAGATTTTTTACGTTGTAATTTAAAGTCAATACCATATAGTCGGTGGGCCCGCGTACAAAAAAAAATTCATAAACACATTGCTGAGACTTCGTGTATTTAATGTAGAGGTCGAGTTGGAAAAATTTTGAGAGTGGGGAAGTATGGTGGTGGGGCGTTTACCGTTGAAGCTATCACAAAGTCATGGATTTCAGGCCACAAAAAAATGTATGAACACAACCTTGGTTTTCATTCGAATTAGAAGTTTTTAATAAGTTAAAAGTATAACACATGCTGTCGGACAAAAATTTTGGGGCGTTTGGCGAGTCGGACACGCCAAATATGCTAAAGTTACGACATAAAAAGGGATTACCACAGAGCCAATTTTTGCAGAATTGGTCAATAAAAATATTCAAAATCAAGTGGTAGCATTGTCTGACAAAAATTTTGGGGCGTTTGACGAGTCGGACACGCCGAATATCCCAAGGTTCGACATAAAATAGGGATAACCACAGAGCCAATTTTTGCAGAATTTGTCAATAAAAATATACAAAATCAAGTGGTAACATTGTCGGACAAACATTTTGGGGCGTTTGACGAGTCGGACACGCCGAATATCCCAAGGTTCGACATAAAATAGGGATAACCACAGAGCCAATTTTTGCAGAATTTGTCAATAAAAATATACAAAATCAAGTGGTAACATTGTCGGGCAAACATTTTGGGGCGTTACGAAATAAAAAAATTTATTACCACAGAGCCAATTTTTGCAGAATCGGTCAATAAAAATTTTACAAAAATATTGGGGCATCATAACAATACCTAGTCGGACAAAAAATGTAATTTTCATTAACAAAAAAGAGAGTGAACGAGCACTAAAATATCTTCGTTGCCGGGAGAGGAAAAAAATGTTCTCCGACCCCCACTAAGTTTACCTCTCCAATATTTCTTTCGAACATACAACCCCCTTTTTTCCACCCCTTAAAAGGGGCTCCCATACAAATTGTTGATAAAAACATACAAAAAATTCCTCATTGCCGGGAGAGGAAAAAAATATTCACAAACCCCCATTAATTTTTCCTCCTCAACATATTTCTCGAGCATACTTTTATCTTTTTTCCAGCCCTTGAGGGAGCTCCCATACAAAATTTAGACAGAAATATCAATATTTTATGGGAGGCTCCTTAAGGGGTTGATAAAAGGGGCTAGTTTGTTTGACAGAAATATTGAAGAGGAAAAATTAGTGGGAGTCGGTGGAAATTTTTTCCTCTCTCGACAATACGGAATTTTTTTTTTATGTTTTTATCAATATTTTGTATGGGAGCCCCCTTAAGGGGTGGAAAAAAGGGGATAGTATGCTTGAGAGAAATATTAGAGAGGTAAACTTAGTGGGGATCGTTGAAAATTTTTTTCCTCTCCCGGCAACGAAGAATATTTCAGTGCTCGTTCACTCATTTTTTTGTTGATTAAAATGACAATTTTGTCCGATTACACTGTTCAACGAATTTCAGACTTTTGATTTTATCTGAGTTCGGACTATGTAATTATTATTCCTTGCTGTTGATGTAGTAGGACTGCATTTACAAAATTTTTCCATCACGTCTCAGTTTTCAGATAAAATGACAAATCGAAAATCACGATTTACATCCGCGCGAAAAATAATTAAAAAATTTTTAGCCGTCAAATGAAAATTGAAATACAGGCAATACAAAAGCCATTGAATTGAATTATCTCCGTACTCGTATGTTAGCATTTTCATAATTAAAATGAACTGGAATTTTTCGTTCAAAAGGACTCAAGTTTGTTATGTATGATCCAATCTTTAAGTTTTTGGTGTCAAAATAAAGCTGTGACAATTGCGCACAAAACCATGGAGAGTTTTTTATACCCTACACCCAGAGTATATTCACTTTGCCTTCCGTTTGTAACGCAAAGAAGGAGGCGTGGCAGGTATAGAAAAGTATATATATTCTTGATCAGCGTCACCTCCTGAGTCGATATAGCCATGTCCGTCTGTCTGGGTGGCTGGCTGTGTGTGGAAATACATCATTTGGGAAACTAAGCAAGATAATTCAATGAAATTTGGTACACAGCCTCCGTCGTCAAAGTTAGCTCGGGGGATTGAAAATAAGCGAAATCGGTCAACGGACACGCCTACCGCCCATACAAAAAACATATTCAAAATTCAACTTTTAGAGAACTTTTCACGAAAATGCAACCAGGATAAATACGAGGAATGGTTAGCGCAATCTCTGGGCAAAAACTAAGCGAATTCTGACAAGAGGGCGTGGCACCTCCCATATAGGTAAAAGTTTCAAAATGCCATACTGAAAGAGTTTTTTGAGATAATCCAACTAAATTCCACTCAAACACTAAGAACTATAAATGCATGCTCTGAGCAAATACTGGGTGAACTCGGACAAGAAACTTTTTTGAGACAACCCAACTAAATTTCCTTACAGTACCTGTCCATTGAATTGCGAATGTTAAAAAAAAAAATTCAAACTACAACTTTGAGTCATAATAACTGCCGTATTAGTGGATTAAATAAAATATAATTAAGGCTTTATTAATTAACAATTTTTGTATTTTATTATTTCAGCATTAAATCTTTTATCACTTCAGTATTTTGTTGCACCGCCCTTGTTTTTTAAAACTGCCTCAATTCTATCTGGCATACTTCTAATACAATTATCTATCATTACTTTTAAAGCTTCAGCATTTTCCCAGATATCTTTTACATTTTCTTTCAATGCGGCTACCGTTATGTTTTTACGTTGATATACCTTCATTTTCAAATACGCCCAACAGTTTTCAATTGGGTTGAGGTCAGGAGAATTACCTGGCCAGGGGAGCACATCCAAATTTAATGAGTAAACATTTCATGCTAGCCTTGGATGTATGGCAAGGTGCCCCATCTTGCACGAATGTGTACAAAGGAGGAGGATTCTTTGAATTGTTGATGTGTGGCTGTAATATGTTTTGAAGCACCTATATGTACTGGTCAGAGCGCATAGTTCATTCAACAAAGTGTATGGGACCTGGTCCTTCAGCAGAAATGCAGCTCCAAATCATTACTGCTGGTGGGTGTTTGACTGTTGGAACTATACAATCATTGGAATACCGTTCCCCTGCTTTCCTCCGTACATATTTTGTAGATTCTGTCAGGGCTTCTAGACGGGACTCGTCGCTAAAAATTACTTCGAAAAAAATTAAAATAAGGAAATTTTAAGAATTTCTTTAAACCAATCTAACTGCACAAAAAATCTTAGCTTGGAAACATACTTTATTCCAGTAGTTAGGACCCAGATCCTTATGTAACTGCCCACAACAATCGGCGTCGACGCGTTTGTTCAGTCAATTTTGGCTTTTTTGCTGGCCTCCTGCATACAAGTCCACTTTCATAAAATCTTCTTCTTAAAGTATGATGGGATATATTAACACCAGCGCTTTTTACGTTGTTCCAAATGGTCCGAGATGTTGCAATTTGCTTCTCCAAGGCTTTTCGTATAATGAAGCTGTCTTCCCAGTGTGCCAGACGGTTCATATCTTCGCTTTTTTACCCGTTACGGATCCGTTACTGATCCGTTGGCGGGAGAGATTCTCAAAAAAAAAGCGAATCGTTTTTTTTTTTGGAATTTCTCCCGCAAACGGATCAGTAACGGATCCGTAACGGGTAAAAAAGCGAAGATATGAACCGTCTGGCACACTGGGTTGTCTTATCGTGGTTTTTCAAATTCCTCTGCAATTTTCTCGGCTGTTTGATAAATTTATCATTGTAGTGGGTGAGTTTTTAAATTCTTTCGCAATTTGGAACACAGACGTCTTGGAGATCCCTCCATTTTTCATATCTCTGAATAGTTTGAACGCCCATCTTTCAAAAAAGCTACTACCTGTATGCATGTTTTCGCTTTAATGTCACTTTTAGCACCCATTTCTAATTTAAAGGACATTAATTAGAAAGTGAGCACGTTTTTAATTCCGGTAACCAATTTAATACATTTTTTTTACTTATATTTATTTATAATCCTCTAACGTTTATCGCTGATGAAAAATTAGACCACTATTTAACTTTTTTTTCAAGGAAAAAGCACTAATCTTGCTAGCGATATCAAAAAATTGAATAATTCAAATTACTTTTTTCGGGTGTTTCAATTAAAATTTTTACCAACGGTTGTCAAATTTGCCTTTTTTGGTTCTGTCTACTCAGATGAAATACAGTACAATGTTACTGTCTCTATTTTTGTTTTTTTTTTTAATGCAAAACTCTGCTAGTTATACTTGATTTCATGAAAAAACTCCATCGTTCGCAATTCAATGGACAGGTACTATAGACTCTAAGAACTATAAACGCAAGCTCTGGATGAACTCGGACAAGAGGGCATCGCACCTCCGATATAAGCAAATTTGCAAAACTCTATGCTCAAAACGTTTTTCGAGACAACCCAACTAAATTGCGCACAGAACCTCAGAACTATAAATGCAAGCTCTGAGCAAAAACTGGGTGAATTTAGACATGAGGGCGTGGCACCTTCCATATAAGCAAAATGTTTGGCCAGGCCAAAGGTAACACCCTTACTAGTTTTAATTTTATATTGTTTTAATAAAAGGTAGGTGGTTTTTGGTTTTTTCAGTACTTTTTATCATTAAAACGGGCATAAAAAAAAGTTTCTTGGACCGATTTAAAAATTTTTTTCTGGTTTGAAATTCTTTCTTTTTTTGCATCGTTTGATATTTTCTTTTTGAAATTCTGACGGCTAAAAATTTTTTAATTATTTTTTGCGCGGATGTAAATCGTGATTTTCGATTTGTCATTTTATCTGAAAACTGAAACGTGATGGAAAAATTTTGTAAATGCAGTCCTACTATATCAATAGCAAGGAATAATAATTATATAGTCCGAACTCAGATATTTTTTTGCCGTTGAACAGTGCTAGTGTTATACCCAAATATTTTTGTCCGACAATGTTACCACTTTATTTTGAATATTTTTATTGACCAATTCTGCAAAAATTGGTTCTGTGGTAATCCCTTTTTGATGTCGTAACTTTGGCATATTCGGCGTGTCCGACTCGTCTTTTAACATATTAAAAACTTTTGATTCGAATGAAAACCAAGGTTGTGTTCATACATTTTTTTCTGGCCTGAAATCCATGATTTTGTGATAGCTTCAACGGTAAACGCCCACCACCATGCTTTCCCACTCTCAAAATTTGTTCGACTAGACCTAAACATTAAATATACGTCTCAGTAGTGTGTTTTTGTACGCGGGCCCACGGACTAATAGTGTATGTTGTGTATAAGCGCCAATGCATTTCTGACAATATGTTGTGTGAAGTTAGAAGACCAAATTAATGGAGTTGCATCAAATTTAACTATGTGTAGAGTACGCGGTATGTAGATGTAGCAGTTAAAAATCAAATCTAGAAAAGTCCTTTCAGTTGTACCGAAATTTAAAAAAAATCACGCGGCACTCGATAGCGGTCTTATTTTTGAGGCTTTGTTTTCGACCAAATTTAATGGATTTTCATGAAATTAAATTATTCATTTACTTTGTAATAATTGACGTAAATTGAAAAATAAAAATGATGTTAGCTCTACGAGTATTTAATCCAAGAAGATTACTGTTTTGCTTATAAAATAAAACTAAGAATTGGATTTTCAAGTTTTATAACTTAAAGTGGCGGGCAAAACTGGATACATGTTAGCAACTTTTCTATTAATCTGGCCATAAAATTGTTAATACTAAAGCAAATGGGTTGAATTTTTTTGAGTTTATACATATGTACTTTTTAAAAATAAATGTTTTTCTTCCATAAAATTATATTTTGATGCAAAAATTGGTTCAGTTAAAATTTTGGTAATTTTTGGACTCTAGTAATTTTGTTTTTGGTTTTGAATATAAAATAGAAAAACTCTTTTATCATTCCTGGTATTAATATTTATCGACTTCTAATCGACCACTAATTATATTATATAACAACACTTCTGTCATTATTAAATTTATATTTGTTTTTTAGGGTATCTTTTGGATCTTCAAAAGGTTCCATGGTAGAAACGCTAGTGTTTGACTCCCCAACACCATTATCAGAGCATGTTGAGCATGTTTTTGAGATTTTACCTAACAACTTGTCTATGCCTATTCCTATGGATGACAGCGGGATTGACTTGCAAGAAGAGTAAGTAATTTTTGTTTAAATTTGAGATATGATGTTGACTGTTCAAAGGTAATTATATTACCTATAAATAATATTCACATCATTTTTTGGTTGGTTTGTTAGTTTCGGTGAAATAAATTGATTTCTAAAAAAAAAATTATTTTTTCCCAAAAAAAATTAAAAAAAGTCAAAATCAACTGCAAATATAAAAATGAAATGGTGTCCGTATGTAGCTTATGAACATAATAATAATAATAATGAACGCGGAAACTACAAGGCCAATTTAGATAATTTGTTTTTTTAAATTGTTTGTTATGGTCTGTAGAAGGTTCTTAAGGGGGTGGGATGCCACTGAGGGGAACGGAGGTTGCACCCCCTCTACAGTTATACAAGCTATGATTATGAAAGTTGATGAATTTATGCATAATGTACATATCTACCATTCACCTTGCAAAATTTGGGGGATATTGGGTGTAGGAGAATTGCATCCACTTTTCAAAAATACACAAAATGCTATATTTCTTCACATATCGCAGATATCGTTATAAAACTTGGTACATACATGAATATTCTATCTACCATTTACTTTGAAAAACTTGGGCGGGGGGGTGAGAAGAGGGAGTTGCACCTTTCATACAAAAAATATATAAAATGCTATATCCTGTACCTATGGGAGCTATGATTACAAAAGTTGATACATGGATCTTTAAAAACCTTGGTTATTAGAAGAGAGGGACGATGGAGATGGATGGGACTTCGTACGTAAAGGCATCGGGAATGGGCGAACGAAGTCGCAACCAGGCCAGCTTGTAGTCTTTATATTTGTTAAGCAAATAAGATACTACTTAAGAAAATCGATAGAAAAATACAAAAGTTGTATACAATTCATTGATAAATTACAAAAATGCGTATTTGCCTATTTTTCCGTTTTTTTGTAATAAACTGTTCGACACTTTGAATCTTTTTGCAAAACACATGAGAAAATCCAAAAAAATCTTAAAGTAGGCGTTAAAAAAATTCCCGTGTCTCGTGGTTTTTCTCCAGCACGTCAGATTTTTTTTTAATCGATTTTTGAAAATTTTTAATCTGTACTATGGAAAATTTGAACATGTTTTCTGGCTAAAAGTACAAAAATAAAGATATTGAGCTGAAATCTCGTGGAAACTGTTCTAGGAGTGTAGAGAACATGATACATATTTTAAAATTGGTCAAATTGGACACATGGCATATTCATATTTTCTAAGTATATACATACACACAAATGTACATATGTTAACAATATCAGTAAAATTACAGAGATCTAAATGCATACTTTATTAAAAACTAATTTTTTCAAACATTACATAAACTGAGCTAATTTAAAAACATAAGAAAACATTATAAATTCATGAGTACATACATATTAAAAGGTCGACATTTTTAACCATATTCTCGAACTTTGCGTCTATTAACGTACAAGTATCATTACTTTCTGCTTCATCTTCATTTTCAATTAGTTTGCTTAAACTATCTTCCTTATAATTTTCAACGCAACTTAATAAATGTATGACTTCTAGTGTAAGTAGCGCTCGCTTTTATCCGTTTACTTAAAGAAATGCTGGAAATGACGGGATCTGAGGTATTCAAAGTTCTATGAAAAACGTCAGAAAGATTTATTGTTTTGTCACATTCGCGAGCAGTATATGCAGTATATCTAATTTAAAAATTTTATTCCGACACTCATCTGCGTCTTTTCCAAAGTATCCTACCGGAGCACAGTGCGAAATTTTCAATGTCTAGCGGAACTTAATTCATATCTCAGCACATATAGCAGTTATAGTTATGAAACTTAATACTTGGATATATATTTAATTGGCAAAACACCATGCAAAAATTAAGGGGGATCAGACAAGGGGTTATTAAACCCCCATATATGGAAATGCTTAAAACGTTGTATTTCTGCTCCCATACCAGATATCGCTATGAAACTTGATAGATATAACCATTTTCTTATCAAAACACCATAAAAAATGAAGGGGGTAAGACAAGGGGTATTTGCTGTTTCTTGCATTTTTATTCAGAAATGCTTCTAAATTTCGAGAGGCTTCGCTCTACCTTTTTTGTATATTATAAGCTAGCGTACGAATAGTTACCTTTAAACTATGGAGAGTGTCAGATATTAATGTTGGTGAGCCTATTTTTGCTAAAACAAAACCAACGATGGCGTCCGATGTCGGTTTTTCATGAAATTTCGGTGTTAAGTAAAATTTCCAAAGACATTCTGGAAAAGGTTTAATTTAAAAGAGGATCGCAAAATATCGCGGAAGATGTTTTGTGTTTCCACTAGAGGATAAACCTACCTTTCAAATTTTGTACGTTTCAAAATGGCAATTTGTGGTAACACTATTTAAAGTATCCAATGAAGTTGAAAATGTAAATTTTATGAACTTCTTAAAAAGCACATTTTTCACAAACAAATCACACACGAGTAAGAAAAGATTCTGCAATTATTTGAATGCCAATAAGTGACAATTTTATTAAAAAATAAATGAAAAAATTTTCGCGGCCTACCGACTTACCGTTTTTATGTACCAATCTATAAACTAAAACAAATCGAAAAGCTTTCTATAGTCAAAAAGTATGAATGAATAAGTAATGCAAGTTTCAGGTGCATTTTGCAGTTGTTTCGCAGGGTTATTTACCAAACTGAGTATGAGATTTTTGAGGTGGCATACTAAGCTACCGAAACAACGAATAATCTGATTCGTTTTATGTATTTCAAAAATTGAATAAAGTTCCGCTAAACCTCCCAAATATCGCACTGTGCGGAGGTACCATATTTTGAAAAATTTCCTTAGAATGAATAACTACTTCGTGTCATCGAATACCAGGGATACTTTTTTATGATATCAGCAGTCTCAAAACAAAATTTTTCAAGTATTATTATTCATATTTTCAAAGTATTTCAAATTTAGTAGAAATTGACATGATATACGAGTGGTTTTTCCAATAAATATTTCGCAAACGAGTTCGATCTATAACCTTTATTCAAGAGATTTATCAAATGATTTAAAACTGCTGACTCTTTATCTTCTTCGGCTCTCCAGTTATCGAATAAGTCTGCATTTCGTATTGAGAAGTTGTCTGAGAAATTATTAAAAAATCGCAAAAAAATTTTTTTACAGAAGAGCTCAAAATTGGTTGTTCTACATATTTATATAAAATAGAAAGAGGCCTAGGCTGGGCTGTGTTTTTCCGGGTTCACCAAAACTTAAATTTAAAAAAAAATGTACGATTTAAAGCTCACTGTAGAAAACCTAAATTTCTTTAAAACCACTATACGAAAAGACAAATTTATGTATATGAAGCACCACGCCAAGTGTACCAAAAAAAAAAAAAATTTTTTCTCCGATTTCGCTCAAATTTGGCAATATGGTAGATCCGGTGTGCAAGAACAACAATCCGGGAGGATTTGGGCCTAGTACCATTTGCCGTTAAAATAGAGGGTGTTGAAGTTGGCGATTTTAGTCATTTTCATGAAAAGGGTGTTTTTTCAAAAATTCATAGCTTACACTAAAGTTTGTAAATTGATAAATCTAATTTACTGGTCCCATTTATTTTGAAGCGTTCTTTTTGTAAAAAAATATTTCTTGGTGAAAAAAATGTTTTTTCACCAAACTTTTTTACACTTAAAATACTTTTGATACTTTTGAAATTACAGCATAATTTATAAGCTTTAAAATGATGTATGGCTCAAGATGGGATTCGGACGCTAAATAAGAGTTTTTGGCTTTTGAACGCCCGTGGCAGGCAAAAATCTTTTTTTACTCGAGAGGAAAACATCTTACGTTAAAAGTGTATATGGGTGATTCTCAGATAACTGTACTTTTTGTGTCCTCTGGCGATTTCACCTATACAGTAGGCTTTTTTTTCACAAAAAATGACGCTATAAGTTAGAAAATATTTTTTTCTAATAGAGCGGATCAATTTTACCACCAAATAATTATTGGTCTACTGTGAAAGTTTGCAAATATACCCCAAATGTCACAAACGTGGCATGTCCTACCCCTACTTTTTATAAACAAAACGATGAAAAACGACCAAAAAACGGAAATAGAACAGAAAACAAGATACTACACATATTAAGTAAATACTTAAGGCTACAATATTCTGAGCTCATCTGCAGTTTAAAATAATTTTTAGAGGGCACAATTTAGAATTGAAAACTGTCCCCTAGTTTTGGAAAAAAAAATTTCTTGAAAGCATTGCAATACATATGCATTAATTCTGATCACTATCCATCACCCAAAGGTTATCATGTCCAGACGCGTCCAAAAAGAAATCTGTTTGCGTTTTATAGGGCAGTTTATAAACAAAAACAGTTTTTTTTTTTTAAATTATGGTCACAAACGTGGCACTCGGCACTCCCAGGTAGTGCATTTTATTTTATGCATGAAACAATTTTTTTGTAGGATTTGCATACATAACCTTAAATTCTTTCGGAAAAATCTTGAACTCAAAAGCGTGCCTCACAATGAGCGATAAACTACAAAAATGTCACAAACGTGGCGCATCAAAAATGTCACAAACGTGGCACTTTTTATCAGTCTGCAAAAAACATATTTCGATGTAAAGTTTGAATATACAGATTTTTAGTTGAAGGCTATTAATTATGTTTTTAATACAAACGTTTTTCTACACCATCAGAATCCTGAGTTATCCTTGCTCAAAAGTGAAAATATCACTGTTTTGACATCTACTTAAAATTATAGAACAAAAACAACAACAAGCAAAATTAATTTTTATGATAATTTTATATTGAACTAATTAAACAGTCATTTTTGCAATTTTTCAACAACAGACGAAAGCAAGTGTTAACATGGAAATTGATTACATATGTTTCGGCTACTTCCACATACATATTTATATATTTTCATATATAAACATGTATATAGCCTCATCAGATCAGTTTTAGTTAAATCTTGCCAGAAACCGTACTCGAACCCGTGACTCCGGTTTTCTAATGAAAGAGAACGCGGTGCTTAAGCGATTGTGCTATAGGCCACGAGTAAACTCTCTGAGCAGGATCGCCATTATGCATAACTCATAAGGCTCACTAGCGCCGTCTGTTGTGAAAAATTGCCAAATTGTTAGTTGGTAACACACTCTGGTTTTGAGACATGCTACGCTAGCTACAATTAAAACCTACAAGGGCGGATTTGTTTTTCCACATACAATGCAGGCTCTCGAAATTACGAGAATTTTAATGATAGATAGGCAGGTTCCCCTAGATAAATTATGAAGTTAGTTTATTGACTGTTTTTTATTGCTTGTATAGTACTAATGAAAGTACCAACGCGCTTTTTCTAAATTGAAGTATGATAATTTTATATTGAACTAATTAAACAGTCATTTTTGCAATTTTTCAACAACAGACGAAAGCAAGTGTTAACATGGAAATTGATTACATATGTTTCGGCTACTTCCACATACATATTTATATATTTTCATATATAAACATGTATATAGCCTCATCAGATCAGTTTTAGTTAAATCTTGCCAGAAACCGTACTCGAACCCGTGACTCCGGTTTTCTAATGAAAGAGAACGCGGTGCTTAAGCGATTGTGCTATAGGCCACGAGTAAACTCTCTGAGCAGGATCGCCATTATGCATAACTCATAAGGCTCACTAGCGCCGTCTGTTGTGAAAAATTGCCAAATTGTTAGTTGGTAACACACTCTGGTTTTGAGACATGCTACGCTAGCTACAATTAAAACCTACAAGGGCGGATTTGTTTTTCCACATACAATGCAGGCTCTCGAAATTACGAGAATTTTAATGATAGATAGGCAGGTTCCCCTAGATAAATTATGAAGTTAGTTTATTGACTGTTTTTTATTGCTTGTATAGTACTAATGAAAGTACCAACGCGCTTTTTCTAAATTGAAGTATGATAATTTTATATTGAACTAATTAAACAGTCATTTTTGCAATTTTTCAACAACAGACGAAAGCAAGTGTTAACATGGAAATTGATTACATATGTTTCGGCTACTTCCACATACATATTTATATATTTTCATATATAAACATGTATATAGCCTCATCAGATCAGTTTTAGTTAAATCTTGCCAGAAACCGTACTCGAACCCGTGACTCCGGTTTTCTAATGAAAGAGAACGCGGTGCTTAAGCGATTGTGCTATAGGCCACGAGTAAACTCTCTGAGCAGGATCGCCATTATGCATAACTCATAAGGCTCACTAGCGCCGTCTGTTGTGAAAAATTGCCAAATTGTTAGTTGGTAACACACTCTGGTTTTGAGACATGCTACGCTAGCTACAATTAAAACCTACAAGGGCGGATTTGTTTTTCCACATACAATGCAGGCTCTCGAAATTACGAGAATTTTAATGATAGATAGGCAGGTTCCCCTAGATAAATTATGAAGTTAGTTTATTGACTGTTTTTTATTGCTTGTATAGTACTAATGAAAGTACCAACGCGCTTTTTCTAAATTGAAGTATGATAATTTTATATTGAACTAATTAAACAGTCATTTTTGCAATTTTTCAACAACAGACGAAAGCAAGTGTTAACATGGAAATTGATTACATATGTTTCGGCTACTTCCACATACATATTTATATATTTTCATATATAAACATGTATATAGCCTCATCAGATCAGTTTTAGTTAAATCTTGCCAGAAACCGTACTCGAACCCGTGACTCCGGTTTTCTAATGAAAGAGAACGCGGTGCTTAAGCGATTGTGCTATAGGCCACGAGTAAACTCTCTGAGCAGGATCGCCATTATGCATAACTCATAAGGCTCACTAGCGCCGTCTGTTGTGAAAAATTGCCAAATTGTTAGTTGGTAACACACTCTGGTTTTGAGACATGCTACGCTAGCTACAATTAAAAACTACAAGGGCGGATTTGTTTTTCCACATACAATGCAGGCTCTCGAAATTACGAGAATTTTAATGATAGATAGGCAGGTTCCCCTAGATAAATTATGAAGTTAGTTTATTGACTGTTTTTTATTGCTTGTATAGTACTAATGAAAGTACCAACGCGCTTTTTCTAAATTGAAGTATGATAATTTTATATTGAACTAATTAAACAGTCATTTTTGCAATTTTTCAACAACAGACGAAAGCAAGTGTTAACATGGAAATTGATTACATATGTTTCGGCTACTTCCACATACATATTTATATATTTTCATATATAAACATGTATATAGCCTCATCAGATCAGTTTTAGTTAAATCTTGCCAGAAACCGTACTCGAACCCGTGACTCCGGTTTTCTAATGAAAGAGAACGCGGTGCTTAAGCGATTGTGCTATAGGCCACGAGTAAACTCTCTGAGCAGGATCGCCATTATGCATAACTCATAAGGCTCACTAGCGCCGTCTGTTGTGAAAAATTGCCAAATTGTTAGTTGGTAACACACTCTGGTTTTGAGACATGCTACGCTAGCTACAATTAAAACCTACAAGGGCGGATTTGTTTTTCCACATACAATGCAGGCTCTCGAAATTACGAGAATTTTAATGATAGATAGGCAGGTTCCCCTAGATAAATTATGAAGTTAGTTTATTGACTGTTTTTTATTGCTTGTATAGTACTAATGAAAGTACCAACGCGCTTTTTCTAAATTGAAGTATGATAATTTTATATTGAACTAATTAAACAGTCATTTTTGCAATTTTTCAACAACAGACGAAAGCAAGTGTTAACATGGAAATTGATTACATATGTTTCGGCTACTTCCACATACATATTTATATATTTTCATATATAAACATGTATATAGCCTCATCAGATCAGTTTTAGTTAAATCTTGCCAGAAACCGTACTCGAACCCGTGACTCCGGTTTTCTAATGAAAGAGAACGCGGTGCTTAAGCGATTGTGCTATAGGCCACGAGTAAACTCTCTGAGCAGGATCGCCATTATGCATAACTCATAAGGCTCACTAGCGCCGTCTGTTGTGAAAAATTGCCAAATTGTTAGTTGGTAACACACTCTGGTTTTGAGACATGCTACGCTAGCTACAATTAAAACCTACAAGGGCGGATTTGTTTTTCCACATACAATGCAGGCTCTCGAAATTACGAGAATTTTAATGATAGATAGGCAGTTCTATGCTAGATTTAGTGAATAAGCCTACTAAACTACTGCTTTGCAAATTAACAGAATCAAAATTTCATCTGTTCATTCACTAAATCTACAATAGAGCCTTATTTTTTCATCCGATTTTAGTCTGGAAGGGCTTAAAATTTTTGTAATAAAATATGTTTTTGATAAAAATAATAAAACTTACCATTTTTGCTAATTTTTCGGTCCAGAAAATCCTTTGTGTGTTATTGAGAGGTATCCTTTTTTTAAAAACTTATAACTCGGAAACTGGGAGTCCAATTGAAAAACAGTAAATTACGTCTTGTTGATAATAAATTCGGCTGTCTGAATCCATTGACAAAAATTAATTTTAATTGTTGCTGTTTTTGTTAAGTAGATGTCAAAACTGTGATTTTTTCACTTTTGAGCAAGGATAACTAAGGATACTGATGTAATAGAAAAAAATCAAGATCAGATTCGTAATTAGGAGATCTTATTCCACCATAAACGGCTATAAAAACAGAGGACAGGAAATCATAGTTGATTTTTAGGGCGGTAGGGTGTAAAAAAAATGGACCTCCGGATACATGACACTGTTGCAAAATTTGTCATTATATGCAATATATCTCTCATTAAAACGCTTCAAAACCATCATTTTTCCATACAGTGGCTAAAATGTCACAAACGTGGCAGCAAAATTTCTTAATTTCGACCTCAAAGCCGTAAATTCACACTTGTAGTTGATCTACTTAAAAGGTGAGTTTTTAGAGTGTGTTTTTCCACAAGATAGCATGAAGAAACTTGCAAAAATCCAAAAAAATTATCTGCCAATTTTACAACTCGAAAAAGCACAGTTATCTAAAAATCACCCATATAGCAAAAAATGCTTAAAATCGTCCAAGCAATACGTGTGATTTTTTTTGGAATATTTTGAAAAGCTAAAAAAAAAAAATTTATTTTCCTTTCAATATTTTTTGCAAAAATTTTTCATAAAAAAAATTTTTCAAAAATTATTAAAAAAAAAAGTTTTAAAAAATTCCAAAAAAATTCACACGTATTTCTTAGACGATTCTAAGCATTTTTTGCTTAGTACACTTTTTACGTAAGATGTTTTCCTCTCGAGTAAAAAAAGATTTTTTTCTGCCACGGGCGTTCAAAAGCCAAAAACTCCCATGTAGCGTCCGAATCCCATCTTGAGGCATACATCATTTTAAAGCTTATAAATTATGCTTTAATTTAAGGTACTTTTAAAAAAAAATTCGAAAGTATTTTTAAGTGTAAAAAATTTTGGTGAAAAAAATTTTTTTCACCAAGAAGTATTTTTTTTTTTTAAAGAACGCTTCAAAATGAGTGGGACCATTAACTTAGATCTATCAATTTACAAACTTTAGTGTAAGCTATAAATTTTTGAAAAAACACCCTTTTCATGAAAATGACTAAAAACGCAAACTTCAACACCCTGTATTTTAACAACAAATGGTACTAGGACCAAATCCTCCCGGATTGTTGTTCTTGCACACCGGATCTACCATATTGCCAAATTTGAGCGAAATCGGTACACTTGGCGTGGAGTTCTTCATATACATAGTAACTAATTTCTTTTAGTTCCCGTTTCCACTTTAAATATTTTTAATTAGCTTTGAGTTAAGAGAAATATTCCTTTTTTAATACATGCGAATTTTTTGAGCAAGAACAACAAAATTTTTATTTTTTCAGAAGTAGAAACTTTGACTCTTGTGTTGCTGAAGGATAAAAACTTTAAGAAAAAACTAAGTATGGGAATTTTCACTCTCAAGTATTCTCATTTGAATAGCATACCAAAAACTTTATTTTTTAAGTGTTTAAAATTCGACTTTTGGCCAACAAACAGGGCAAAATTTCCCACAGTGCACTGTACATGAAAAAAAAAAATAACGCATTCCTGTGTTAAATCGATGAATTTAACTATATGATCCTTACATCTGAGGTGTATCATGTGTTCAGTAAACTTATGAAGGATATTACGAGGAATGCTTTTGTAGACAAAATGGTCCTTCAGTAGAATCAAAAGTTCTCCATTGGTTTTTCTTGGAATGAAAAAAAAAAAAAAAAAAAATTCAGATATCGTTTTTAAGAGTCCTTCTAACTTTTAAGTTGGTTTCGGGATAATTTTTTTTTCCTTCATACAAAAACGAACCGGTCTTTGGCACATGGTCAAAAATTATGGAACGCAACATGCGAAATGGAACACAACACTATGAGGTTAATACATAAATCGATTTTGAGATTTTCTCTGTTTTGAGTCCAGGTGATCTTTTCAGTGGTGTACCATTTAAAACATTTTTTGATTTTGAAAATGCCCGATGAAATGAGTTCTAAATAACAAAGGCGCTTAGACTTTTTCTCAAAGACCGCTTCATCGATTCACATGGAATTTACACCATTCAGTTCTTATATTAAGAAGCACAACTTAGACTGTAAAATTTTCAGGGTGGATCTCATAAATTAATATTTGTTTTAGATCGAATTTCTCCACAATTGCTTAATTGATTCAAATGAAATTTACACCACTTGGCCTTAATACTATGGAGCACAACTAAGATCATAAAAATTTTTAGAGTGGCCCTCATAAATTAATACTTATTTTATTTTTTCTTTTGTTCCGTTGCTGCATTTTAAAATTTCAATAACTTTTTACTAGTTAATTTTTTAAACTGAAATTTTCCAAAAAAAACTGCCAAACATAGTTTCCTATAATGCACTTTAAATCAAAGTTTTCAAATCAAAAGTTTGTAACAGAGTAATTGTCATTGAATAAAATACTACGTTTTTCGCACTATGTGTCAAATATTATGGTTTTAAACAAATAACTTACTATTTCTTATCTCGGGAAGTCACGAAAGAAAATTATTTTATACTTTATTTAAAAACGGAATCGGCAAAAAAAATTGATGTGCTATACAATCGATTTAAATATATGCAAGCCGTCAAAATAGCCCAGGAAAATTAGAATATTTCTGCGAAAAAATTCCAAGTGAATTGTTTTCACCGGAACTATATTTATTTATGCATGGTTAATAATGTGTAAAAAGTCCATGGAAGTCCATTGTGTGCATAAAAAATTATTCAGGCTCAAAGGTCGCTAAAATCAGTTTTTTTCAAATATCTCGCTAACGCAAACTTTTACAGAAAAATTTTTCCCCACAATTTTGTAACAAAGGAAATTTCCTATTTAAAGATGTAATAAATGAAGAATGAAAAAACAAAGAATCAATTTATTATAACACTGAAAGGTCGAATCAAATAAACATTTAGATGTAAAAAATGTTTACGTGTAGCTTATAGTTTAGGAGATAACCCAATTAAAAAAGTTGTGCACAGTTTTTATATGTAAATGCTACGTATAAGTTCATATAAAAATATCTTACTTTTTAAATTGCGAATACTCTAACGAGGAGTCGTACAAAAAAAATTAAGAAACCGTTCAAAAGGTAATTGAATTCTGTATACATACATCGTATTACATTTTTTTGGAGCGACTCAAACGTCAAAAACGGTTAAGGTCTCGAAAATTCTGCTTTTTGAAGGATATCTCTGAAACGGTAAGTCATACGATAAAAAGCAACGGCATCAATTTTGTAGAGAATCACAAGATCTACAAAAAATAAGCCATATGTGTACACATTGAAGTAACCATGGAAGTCCATTGTGCGCATAAAAAATTATTCAGGCTCAAAGGTCGCTAAAATCAGTTTTTTTCAAATATCTCGCTAACGCAAACTTTTACAGAAAAATTTTTCCCCACAATTTTGTAACAAAGGAAATTTCCTATTTAAAGATGTAATAAATGAAGAATGAAAAAACAAAGAATCAATTTATTATAACACTGAAAGGTCAAATCAAATAAACATTTAGATGTAAAAAATGTTTACGTGTAGCTTATAGTTTAGGAGATAACCCAATTAAAAAAGTTGTGCACAGTTTTTATATGAAATGCTACGTATAAGTTCATATAAAAATATCTTACTTTTTAAATTGCGAATACTCTAACGAGGAGTCGTACAAAAAAAATTAAGAAACCGTTCAAAAGGTAATTGAATTCTGTATACATCGTATTACATTTTTTTTGGAGCGACTCAAACGTCAAAACGGTTAAGGTCTCGAAAATTCTGGTACGGTAAGTCATACGATAAAAAGCAACGGCATCAATTTTGTAGAGAATCACAAGATCTACAAAAAATAAGCCATATGTGTACACATTGAAGTAACCGTTTAGAAGATATTCAAAAAAACCTTTAAATGGCAAAAAAACAGGTTTTAATTGAATAACTTCTAAACGGTTGCTTCAATGTGTACACATGTGGCTTATTTTTGTAGATCTTGTACACATTGAAGTAACCGTTTACAAGATATTTAAAAAAAAAAACCTTTAAATGGCAAAAAAACAGGTTTTAATTGAATAGCTTCTAAACGGTTACTTCAATGTGTACACATGTGGCTTATTTTTGTAGATCTTGTACACATTGAAGTAACCGTTTACAAGATATTTAAAAAAAAAAACCTTTAAATGGCAAAAAAACAGGTTTTAATTGAATAACTTCTAAACGGTTACTTCAATGTGTACACATGTGGCTTATTTTTTGTAGATCTTGTAATACTCTACAAAATTGAAGCTATTGCTTTTTATCGTATGACTAACGGTTTTTGAAGAATATCTTTTAGACCATGAGTGGCTCCAAGACAAATTTAATACGGTGTATACAGAGTCTAATTATCTTTTGAACGGTTTTTAATTTTTTTTTGTACGACTCCTCGTTAAAGAGTATTCGCAATTTTAAAAGTAAGATATTTTAATATGAACTTATGCGTAGCATTTACATATAAAAACTGTGCACAAATTTTTAAATTGTGTTATCTCCTTAACTATAAGCTACACGTAAACATTTTTTACATCTAAATGTTTATTTGATTCGACCTTTCAGTGTTATAATAAATTAATTCTTTGTTTTTCATTCTTCATTTTTTACATTTTTAAATAGGAAATTTCGTGTTACAAAATTGTGGAGAAAAATTTTTCTGTAAAAGTTTTCATTAGCGAGATATTTGCAAAAAACTGATTTTGGAGACCTTTGAGCCTGAATAACTTTTTACGCGCACAATGGAGTTCAATGGACTTTTTAAACATTATTAACCATGCATAAATAAATATAATTCCGGTGAAAAAAATTCACTTGGAATTTTTTCGCACAGCAGCTCTTTTTTCGTCTAATTTTCCTGGGCTAAAAGAGCATTAAGTCCATATGTTGTGTTGTTAATCAACTTGTTAACCAAAAAAATTCCACGGGTTGTTTGAACTTTGTTTAACACAAAGGTACTCTCACTTTTTATGCAAAACTATTCACGGACGTCCAAATATAGAGAAAAGGTTTTTTTTTTTAAATCTGAATCTTTAAAATAGTCTATTATTTAATTATCTTCACTGGTCCATTTTTATTTGGTTTCACTTTTTTCTTTTTTTAAGGACCGCCTCATTCAAAATTATATTCAATTAAGCCATTGCGGTGGCAAGAAAACAAACATGATGGAAGCAGTGGGATATAGCTTTTATAAAAAACTGTATAAGTTCTCGATAGATTTGAAAAATATTGGTTCATATTAGAGGTACCCAGCCTAATTTTAACTGGCTAGCCATAGGAAGATCCGGATATATCATTTATGGAAACCGCTATAAGTAGGAGTCCCTGGATGGTTTTGGAAAATGTTTGTGTCATATGAAAGGTATTTTAATAACCTATATACATTTTTAAGCAGATGCATAGTTTTCGAGATATGACGATTTTCCGAAAATTACGTGAAATTTTTCAAATATTTCAACAACAATATTACAACAACACTAGTTTCTGTTTAGATATACCGTACTCATCAAAAAAAAAAAAAAATACTCATTTCAATTTGATGTATCTCAAATTTGTAAAAAAAAGAAAAGAGCGCCGCTGGCGAAAAACCATTTTTTATTTTTGCAGTGATTTCTAATACAAATTCTAAAATTTTGTAATGATGATTAAGGTTAATCAGAAACTAGTGTTGTTGTAGCTTTCGTCGTTATTGTTGTTAATATATTTGTTGTTGTTGTGTTTTTGTAGTTATTGTCTTTTTGTTGTTGTTGTTGTCTTTTTGTTGGTGTTGTAATCTTTGCAAAATTTCATGAACTTTCGAAAAGTTCTCATATCTCGAAAACTTGGCATCTGATTGAAAATTTATGTAAATAAAAATTAATTAAGTCACCTAATGCGAATAGAAATGAAACTTCGTTTCGTTTCTAAATTGGTTTCTATCATAAAATTCGCATTGCCATTAGAAAACAAAGCTATCTGTTTCGTTTTCAGTTTCTATTTGGACTGTCAGAATACGAAACTGCTGAGCAGTTTCGAAAAGGTCACATCTCTGATTTTCAAAAGTTTTCAGGAAACGAAAAAAACTGATTATTTTCTAAAGTAGCATAATATTTCAAAAATTTATTTTTGAGTTACATTCTAGGGATAATATCAATCGCAAATAACAGAAACATTTTGATGGTAACGTCATTATATTTGTAGATTTTGATATGATATTTTAAAGTCAGGAGATATGACTTTTTCGAAATTGATTGTGTTGATTAAACAAAATTTAAAGGAAAAAACCATATAAATTTGGCGAAACTTTTATTTAAGGTATCTAAAATTAAAATAATATTTTAAATTAAAAATAATTAATAGAAATTCTTTATAAAGCGTGGTGCAGCGGAATCCACGCCACCGCCACCCAAGAAAAATTTAAATCGAACTGTCGCACAATGGGAGTGTTTGTATGGAACGGCGGTCATATATAGTAAAAATGGAGCTAGGGTATTAAAATTTGGTACAGATGTTTTTTACATTAAAATAATATAAATCTGTGAATATGCTTATCATATCTCCGAAACTCTTTGACGCAGATAAATGAGATTTGGTAAACATGTAAAAATCATCATAATGTTCACCGGAAAATGGGCGGTGCCACGCCTTCAAAAATAAATTCATTATATCTCTGACAATATTTGACGCACTTAGATATGATTGGGTACATATGCTAAGACAATTAGAACAAATAGTTCTCACTAGAAAAGTGGACGGAGTCACGCCACTCTGAATGCTGATTCATCATATCTCAGAAACTGTTTGACGTGAATAGACAAAATCTGGTACATATGCAAAGAGCATTAGGAGAAATAATTTTCAATGATAAAATGGGCAGTGGCACGTCCTACGAAAATAAAATTTGTCATATTACTAACGCTACTTGACGCAAATTATAAGATTTGGTAAAATGCTTCGCTATGGTATGTCCAAGTAAAGAGAGAGCAATTTCGAAGGGGCTGAAAAGGGAGGAATATATCCTTTATCTACTACCTTTTCGTTAAAAAAAGCATCTTCCGAACTTAAGCAGACTGTAACCTTAAAATTGATAAATCTATTGCAAAAGGTTGAAGAATGTAAAGAAATACAAATAGTTAGTTTTCTCAAAAACTGCAACAGGAAAAAATTCATCGAAATAAAGTTCTTAAAAAAGGCAGAAGGGACTTTGCACTTCGATTAAGCATACTTGGCCAAATATTATATTGGAAAATTACGAATATCAAAAAATGTATATGTTTTTTTTAATGTCAAAGTTTTCAAAATTTATCGATTTTGGCTTTTTCAGCTCAAATTATCGTAAAATCACCATAACTCACGTATTATAAAATGTTTTTTTAAAAGCTAAATGCTTGTACTTTTTGCCAAAATGATATTTTGACATATTTCGATGCAAACGAATTAAAAATAGCGTTCCAAAAAAGTCAATTTATTTTGTCCCGTCAAAAACTACAATATGAAAAAGTTTATAATAAAAAGTTCTCAAAAAAGGCAGCAGGGACTTTGCATTTCGAATAAGTATACTTTCCCACAAATTATATTGAAAAATAATGAAAATAAGAAAATGTAATTTTTTTTTTTTAATATCAAAGTTTGTAATTTTCCCAATTTTAGCATTTTTTTTTAATATTTGTAAAATCACTATAATTCACATAAAATCTGCAGAAAAATAATTGGTTATTTTTAACAAAGTAGAAAAAATATACTTTCTAACGATATGCTACATAAGTGCGTCCGGCTTAAAACAAATTAACTAGAACCTTTATCCTGTACTTTCTAATGTAAAAAGTTCCATAGTGAATTTTTGATATTTAAAGTATAACTTTGAGCCTGCTGTGTAACTAAACCAAAACAAAATTTTAAAATTTTATAGTTTTTTTTCGTCCCCAAGTATTATCTGATGATTGGCGTAAAATTTTTTTTAAATCCATAGCACTGAAATTTTACCTATTTATGGCCACGATCTCTCATTGTGTGTCGTGAATACACACTGGGCCTAAAGGATCGATAGGTTGCATTAAAATGGCAACGAAATCTGAAAGCACTATTGTTTTTATGCTTGATTATAGAAAAAAAATCAGTTTGAATTAAAATCCTAGCTGATCCTGTTTCGAAAATATTGATATTTTTCGCTTTTTGATACATACGGTCATGTATCGACGTTTACTAAAGTGTTCTAATTGATTAGTAGACTCCATATATATGTACATATATATATACATATATATATATATATATTTCCAAACCAGGAGCACCTAGGATTCTATGTAGAAATATATATATATACATTTGAATAGATATTTGAAATATACTGCGCATACAATGAATTCCTATTCATGTTATATTTTCTGATACAATTTCCACACCATCCAATGAGATATATATCATGGCGCTTTTTTTTTTACAGTGGTATCCCCTATAGGCCTAATCCACCTTGAAAGTATTTTATACCATTAAAACAATTACTTTATATCATGTAAGTATAACATGTGTTGGGAAGAAAATGTTACTACCGCTGCTTATAAATGAAGGATCTTCGATAGAATTCAATTTGAATCTTTCCCAATAACATGGATTTTAAGTGTCTGAAATACACAGTACTTACAATAGCTTTGCGAAGTTCCATTAAATGATTATCTATATTGCTAATATCAGCACGCTTCGTAGAAAAACAAGCATCTACAATTTTGTTCATTGCCTTAAATGAGTTAATGTAAGGCTACAATCGAAATGGCCGAACGTGCTCAAATATTTGTGGATCATTCAATTTTTCTGCTTCTTTTAACAGCTTTCTACACGCATTATCCTCAAAAATCTGACCCTGATAATTTTTAGGGATTAGTTTAAATTTTTTTGGCCAAAGTAATGCCTTTTCACGCCCAATATCACAAACTATACCATTCCAAAAGAGATGATTGAGAAAACCTTGTAGAAGATGAAGTTCAGGTAGTACACATTTCTCATCATCTTCATCATCCTCTTTTTTTTACAAAAAGAGGGTGATTTACCACACTCTGACATTCCTTGGCATTTTTAGCTTTACCAAAGTATTCAAACTTACAATGAGGGGATTCCTGAAAACGTGTAATAGCCTCGAAAATCTCCTAAACTCGTAAAAGTTGTCAAAATCAATATAAAATTTGACAGTTTTACGAGTTTACGAGGTTTTCGAGGCTTTTACACGTTTTTAGGAATCGCCTTATTGACTTTCTTTTAAATTTTTGAATGACTTTAAAATTATATTTTCTTTATTATTATTTATGCTTAATTGTTCTGTACTGTGTAATTCATTTAAAGTAATGAAACAGTACGGGCAAGGGTATGTTGATGAAGCAGTTTGCTGCCCATTGACGATCAGTAGGAGCTTAAAATCTGAAGCGAATTTAAACGGTATTTCGTTAATCATTGTTAATTCAAATAATGTTTTCATGTTATTATAACTCTCTTTGATTCGTGGAACTATACACAGTAAAAGCAATCTATAAACACTGTACAAATTACGTTTCTTAGTAATGCTCCCACCAGCGGAGTATGGAACTCTTTTATTTTCATATTCATTCAACTGATCTGCTTCTTCATCTGCTATAACCGTGATGGAAAGTTTAAAGAACCCTTGCCCTCCGTCAGCCATTAACTTGATTTTGCATTCCTGGATCACCTTAACGTCTCGTTTCTCAAAAACTGATTCGAGAAGTTCTGATGCATTGGCGTAAATGACGGGTCTATTTTCTATTTACCTTTTTCCGTTTCAAACTGATAAATGCCTTCTTCCATTGAATTAGATTTTTCATGCATGTGTTCTTTATAATTCTTAGGAATAGATTTTCTTCCAGCCATGCTTCGAATAAAATTTGCCATTTTACTCATATAATTTCTAGAAACACCAGTAGTTGATTGAAAATTATATAAATTTTCAGCAGTAAAAACACTCTTCTCTCCATTTTCTTATTTAATGTTATTCGTGCTTTAGAACCGGAGGTATTCAAAATAATATCGTTGTCCTTTAAATTGTTATTAGTACACTTTCTTTTTAAGAGCGATGTTATAATTTGGTTTTGTTGTTTATCAGGTAATTTTTCTACCAAACTAAAAACGTTGTTTCGAGCACTAGTTGAAGAAGGGCCATTACAGCTATGACGAATACAATTGCCAACTTCTTGGAAACAACAACTACAAATTTCAATTGAGTTTTTAGGTATTATATTCTCACGGTTGGAAATCGGCAAGTTTGACACTGTACCTTCAAGACCATTATTCGCTGTAATTGTAGAATTCGAAAAACTACGTACATTGCCTCTGCCTTTAATTGTTTTTGAATGTCCCTTAAATCGAGCAGTTGAACAAACATAACATTTGCAAAACAAGGTTTTAGTTTCTTTAGCTAGATTTATATCATCATATTTGGGCATTGTCTACTAATCAATTAGAACACTTTAATAAACGTCGATACATGATTGCTTGTATCAAAAGGCGAAAAATATCAATATTTTCGAAACAGGATCAGCTAGGATTTTAATTCAAACTGATTTTTTGTCTATAATCAAGCATAAAAACAATAGTGCTTTCAGATTTCGTTGCCATTTTAATGCAACCTATCGATCCTTTAGGCCCAGTGTGAATAAAGAGTGTGTCGAAAAAAACTTATGGCTGTGATCATCTCACTTTTCTCGAAATTTGCAGTTGTGTCCTCAGATTTTTATAAAAAATCACAGAGATGTTCTAAGTGCTTAGCATGCAGACATCTTATTAAAAATAAAAAAAAATAAAAAATTTTTTTTTGCAAGTTATGGGCATAGAACTTCAGAGTGTCCAAATGGTGTTTTTGCGAAAAATTGATGCAATTTTTTTTTCTAAACCCCGCCATTTTGTCAAAAATAAATTTTTTTTTAACTTTTGTTTTCGGATTCTTGTAACATTTTAAATGTTGTTTTAATTTTGATTTTTAATTTGGAAAATTTTGAAAATTTACTAAATGGCGGCCATTTTTTGAAAAATCTTAAAAGTTTATTATCTCAAAATAATATTTTTTTTTAATTTTTTTATTTGTTTTTACAGAAAGATGTTATAAATTCTTAAAAATATGTGAATTTATTAATACGTATATATTATAGAAATTCATTAAAAATTAAAATATTGGAATATTAATCGGAAATTAAAAATCCATCCACCTATTCCGGGAATCCTGTCATTAACGATTTTGTAGTTGTTTCCGTTACCTTTTTGGAGGAGCCGGTCCATTTACGCTTGAAGTCAGACATGTCCTGGGATAATTTTCTTTTATTCTTTAATTCCCTTTTCACGACCGCCCAATACCTCTCGACCTACAGTGTGTAGGTTTCCCTACGGTGGTACAAAATTTACATTATGATTTGCATGTTACTCAAGGGCGTTTTTTCCATAGTGGCATGATGCTAAATCGGGCCAGAAATATCGAGCCCTAACCGCCAAAAAGACTTAACTGACAAAAAGTAAATTTTACAGGAGAAGGTTTTTTTTAAATATCTGTGCATTAAGTATAGCTTTTACAGTGAAATTCAGTATTTAAGCTATATTTTGTGTTAGACATGCGATGCAACTAGTTTCATTCACCTATTTATAATATAACGGCGATTTTGGAGTGTTTTGTCAGTTAAACCGTTTTTTCTTTTCCAGATTCCCTATCTGATCTTCAGTTTTTGTACCAAAAAACATTTGTGGTCACATATGCTATTAACCCGCATCAAGACTTTTTAATAAATTTTCCATTTTTATTACATTATTTGCAAATTATATTTGACACAAAAAGAAAAAAAGACTTAACCAACAACTCGCAGTCACAAAAAAAATAAACAAAATACTTCGAATGCCGGTTAAGTCTCAATTGCTTTCGCTATAACTCCGTAACGGTACTTTTTACAGTTATGAAATTTGTAGAGAAGATGCGTATGGACACGAATTATAGGATTTCATCACAAAACGAAAATCCGAAATAGTGTCGGTTAAGTCTTTTTTGTGGTTAGGCACTCTGTTCTGTTTTAGGTTTTTGAAGACACTCCTTAATATACATTACAAATGCTTGGCTTCTTTTGTCACAACTGCAAATGGCTTGCTACACAAGAAACTTCTTAGGGAATTTTGTTTGCTGTTTTGTCCGGTGTTGTTCCTGAATATAACCTCGTCCATCAACCACATTAAAATCTTGACCCGGAAGTTGTGAAAAGTCTGCCAGAACATAGGTTTCATTATCCATCACATAGCACGTACATTTTTTTATAAAATTTTACCTAAATTTTTTAGCTCGTTTTTTCGCTTGTAAATTCTTTACCGCATTGCGATCTGGAACTTTCTGAACTTTACGACTTCAGCCCAGCATTAGCTTTGGTTCTGCATACAAAAGAATCAGAGCATTTATCTACTCAAGGTGCTTTTCGGACAGAAGTGTTCGGAGCTCTTCGAAAGAGGTTTTCGTGCAATGTTTAAGTCTTCTTTATACTGTTTAATGGCTTTTAAAACAGTGTGACGATGAACCTTGAGATCTGTTGCTATTTTTTTGAAAGTCCACAATGGATTTGTTTGAAAAGTTTTAGTTATTTTTTCACGTACTTTTATTTCGCTGTCCATTTTAAAAGAAATAACAATTGAAAATGAATAATTTGAATAAATATGATATCTTATACGTAGGCTGCTAAATATATTTCTGGCCTAGGCAACACTAAGTGTTGCCAGGTGCAATCTGACATTTCCATTGGAAAGTTTGACATTTTTTAGCATAAACGTTCTCACAACGTTTTGATGTACAAGTGCTATTTGTTTTGTTTACAGTGAGTTAAGAAAATCAATTTTTCCATTGATAATTTGAGCGATTGATAAATTATGGGGTTTCCAACGTACTACAGTCATTTGGTAGTTTTGCTTGGAAAGAAATGAGTTATTTTATAGATTTCAATGTGCTCTTTCAGAATTTCAACTTTGCTACCTCGAGTCGTGTTCGCTCGCGGCGCCATATTGAAAAAATGGCGATTAAAATCAGTTTTTTACAAATATCTCTTGAAGGGTTACATTTATATAAAAATATTTTGAATATTGTAGCTTGTAAAATTGTCTATAAAAAGACCCCTTAATCGTTTTCGTACGACTTATAACTCATAAGATATCCTAATTCAAAATTTGAAAAAAATTAGAAAATTGTGCATGCCGCTTATGAGTAGGCACAGTG